>CAUYUJ010017552.1:105000-232660 GCA_963575745.1 Prorocentrum cordatum | reverse complement strand
CTCCAGACTCCGGGGTGCACCGGGCGTGGCGGCGGTTAGCGACCCCCCACCACCCGGCCAAGTCGCGAGGCTGCCATGCTTCCGCGGCTCGTTGGCAGCAGTTTTGCGACGCCCGGTCCCAGCTGCTCGGGCCCTTCCGCGAATTGCGCGTCCACGGCGGATCCGTTGCGGGGGCGCAACCTGGGAAATCCCCAGCCTCGACGCGCGGTCTCGTGGACAGCGCGCCGCGGCCGCCACAGGCGACCGAGGCCGTCGGCGCCGTGTCTGGCGCGACTCCCGCCAGCGCCCGGACGGCCTTGTCGGCGGCGTGTTGCGGCGGCGGCCTCGGGTCTCCGGAACGCGCGGCCGCGCCTAGCGCTACGCCTGGCGTTCTTTCGGCGCGGGGCGCTAGGACCAGCATGGGCCCTCCGGCTCGCGCCGCAAGTGCGCCACCAGCACCGCGCGCCGACGATGTGCCCACGCCTGCTTCCGTGCATCGTTCGCAGTCGAGCGCCCGTGCGCGCGTGCATGATGCCTCGCCGCCCGCCGCCGCCTCATACGCCGTGCCGCCGGCCGCCCCTCGTGCCAGGGCCGCTCCGAGGTCTCTGGAACTCGCGGCCGCGCTTAGCGCCGCGCCCATGGCGGGAGACCCGCCCGTTGGCAACGCGGATTTCCCCGACTCCAGGGAAGCTGCCCATGGCATGGTCTCTGAGGCGCTGGCGGCTGCGCCACACTTTTCCCAGTCCTTGGAGCCCTCTGCGCGCGCGGCCCAAGGTCCGCCCCAAGTCGAGGCGTGGGCCACCTCGGCTGCGATGCGCACCAGCCAGGTCGCTGTCCCAGCGGCCGCGGTCAGGCGCGCGCGTGCCGAACGGCGTGCTTTGGCGCGGTTCCGAAGCGCGGTCGACGCTGTCGACGCCGCTCTGACCGAGGTCGAGCTGGAGAGAGGTGCGGAGACTGGGGAGAGCGCGGGAGAGCTGGCAGAGCGTATCCTGCCGCTCCTCGCCGAGCTCGAGCGCCGTAAGGCTGCACTGTGCAGCGCCCGCTCACGTCTTGCCAATTGTGTCAGAGAGGCCGCGTCCGCCGGGCCCCCCGCGGCGGCGGCGGACCTTTTTGCGCCTGCGGCAGTGCCGGCTGCCCCCGCGGAGGTGGACAGCGCCGCCGAGGCTGAGGCGAGGGTAGGTACGGTCCCGCACAGCGAGGCTGAAACGGCGCCGCAGGGCGGTGGCCGTGCCGCCATTACCTGGCATCGGCGAGTCCCCCACCCCGCGCGCCGCCGCCGCCGTGCAGCAGGTGCTGCGCCTCCGAGCGCTCCGCGGTCAGGCGCCGTCCTGTCTTCGGCTGACGCCGCACATCAGGGCGAGCGGCAGCGCCCGCGGCTTATGGCGCTAGACGGCCCAGGGGCCGAGCTGTCCCCAGCCGCGCCGACGCCTTCTGGCTCGACCGCTGCAGCTGACTCCGGTCGCGGCCTTAGCTCCGCGCCTCCTCTCGCGCGAATCTCGTTCGTCCAGGGCTCTCGTTTCACCCCCGCTGATGAGAGCAGGCGTACGCGCTCGCTCGTTGCATTCGAGCTGTGGCTTGGTGAGCACACGGGCATTGTCCCTGACACGCTCTACCGCAGCGGGATCTTAGCAGGCAGTTTCTTGGCCACGTTCGGAGTTTGGCTCCACGACGCGGGGCTCCCGCAGTACATCCTTGTTCACGCCGTGCTGGGCGTGCAGGCCAATCACCCTCACTGTAGGGGTTTGCTGACTGAGGCCTGGGATGTTGCTAAATTGTGGAAGCATTCCGAGCCTCCAGCGCGCTTCTTCGGGCATGCCCGCAGCTTCCCCGGGATCCGCCCGCCGCTTCCCCGAGCGCTCCTTCGCGCGATGGTTAGCTTGTGCCTGCTGTGGGAGTGGCCCGAGATGGCTGCCCTGGTGCTGGCTGGTTTCACGATGTCCCTGCGTCCAGGCGAGATTCTCCACGCGAAGCGTTGTGACTTGTCGCTGCCATGCGACCGCTTTGAGCCGGAAGGCGACGCCTTCTTGTCGATTGCAGTTCCTGAGAGTTGTCGGTCTTATCCGATTCAATACGCTCGTTGTTCGGATCGAGCGACCGTCAAAATTATGGAGATTGTGTTTCGGCATGTGGGCCCCACCGATCCGCTCATGACCACGACCTCTGGTCAGAGCGGCTTCCGTACTCGGTGGAACCATCTACTTGTCGGCTTGGGCGTGCCGCTCGCCAAGATGCCTGCGGGGTTCGACATCACACCCGTTGGCCTTCAAGGCACAGGCGCCACAGACTTCAATGCCGCTACGGAGCATTTGCCACGCGTCTTCTGGCGGTGCCGCTGGCGCCAGGCGTCCACCGCCGAGGGATACCTGCAAGACGCTGCCGCTTCTACTGTCCTTGCCGCCCTCCCTGAGGCCTCTCGGTCTCTGGTCGAGTACTGTGCGTCTGTTAGCGACTACCTTGTCGCGTCCTTCCTGAATGCTGGCCCTGCCGGGTGGCCCATTCAGCTCGCAGCCGCCCGCCGAACTCTTGTCACTTCGCAAGGGCTTTGAGCATGGGTATGGCTGCTACGACCTCCTGATGGTCGTCCAGGGGCCCGTGTTGGACACGGCCACCTGAGTGCGCCGCACGGTGCGATCGCGGCGGCCCGTTTCTCTCTACGGCCCGCCGCGCGCGCGCCGCGCGTCCGCCCCGAGACGACTGCTCTTCTGCGCAGCGAGCGGGGATGCACCTCTCTATCCCCTTCGCGCCCGCTACGCAGTCGTCTGCAGCTTCTCGGCCCCCACCCTCTACCTCCCTCCTTCTTCAAAGGCTGGCCTGCGGCGCTGCTACGACCTCCTGATGGTCGTCCAGGGGCCCGTGTTGGACACGGCCACCTGAGTGCGCCGCACGGTGCGATCGCGGCGGCCCGTCTTTCTCTACGGCCCACCGCGCGCGCGCCGCGCGTCCGCCCCGAGACGACTGCTCTTCTGCGCAGCGAGCGGGGATCATCATCATCATCATCATCATCATCATCATCATCATCATCGTCATCTTCATCGTCATCATCATAGGCCCATCGTCATCGTCATCGTCATCGTCCACGTCGAATCATGATCGGCGTCATCATAATCCTCCTCCTCATCGCTTCTGCTCTCCGCCATGCCACCCATTTCGGCACACACCCCTCACACGTTTCGTGGCCCCATAGGGAGCTCCACCGAAGGCCCCAGTGGCTGCGTTCGCATGCCTCCCCACCACCCATTTCGGCACACCCCTCACACTCTTCGTGGCCCCATAGGGAGCTCCACCGAAGGCCCCAGTGGCTGCGTTCGCATGCCTCCCCACCACCCATTTCGGCACACCCCTCACACGTTTCGTGGCCCCATAGGGAGCTCCACCGAAGGCCCCAGTGGCTGCGTTCGCATGCCTCCCCACCACCCATTTCGGCACACCCCTCACACGTTTCGTGGCCCCATAGGGAGCTCCCCCGAAGGCCCCAGTGGCCGCGTCCGCATGGCGGCGCCGCACCCATTTCGGCACAGCCCTCACACGTTTCGTGGCCCCATAGGGAGCTCCACCGAAGGCCCCAGTGCTGCCGCCCGCATGCGTCAGCCACACCCAATTCGGCACACCCCTCACACGCTTTCGTGGCCCCATAGGGAGCTCCACCGAAGGCCGCAGTGCCGCCGCCCGCGTTCGTCCTAAAACCCACTCCATTTCGGCAAACCCCTCACACGCTTTTCCTGGGCCCCATAGGGAGCTCCACTGAAGGCCCAGTGGGCCACCGTCCGCTGCGTCCTGCCCGCCCATTTCGGCACATCCCCTCACCGCTTCGTGGTCCCATAGGGAGCTCCACCCACACACGGCCCCAGTGCCACCGTCCGCATGCGTCCCGCACACCCATTTCGGCACACCCCTCATACGTTTCGTGGCCCCATGAGGAGCTCCACCGAAGGCCCCGGTGCCACCGTCCGCATGCGTCCCGCACACCCATTTCGGCACACCCCTCACACGTTTCGTGGCCCCATATGGAGCTCAACCGAAGGCCTCAGTGCCACCGTCCGCATGCGTCCCGCATACCCATTTCGGGACACCAGGGAGCTCCACCGAAGGCCCCAGTGCCAAGGCCCGCATGGAGCTCCTCCGAAGGCCCCAGTGTCACCGCCCGCATGCGTCCCGCACACCCAATACGGCCACCGAAGGCCCCAGTGCGGCCGCCCGCATGCGTCCCGCACACCCAAGTCGGCACACCCCTCACACGTTTCGTGGCCCCAGAGGGAGCTGGAAGTCCCGACAGCTTCCCTAGGGCCGATTTCTTCGTCGTCGTCGTCCGTCGTCGACGTCCGACTTGCGCGCGTCGCGGGGGCTCCGCGTAGCGCGGCGCCCGCAGCCTTGAACTTTGGAGTGCGCGGGCAAAGAGGAAGGAAAAAAAGGGGAGGAAGCGGGCGCGATCCTCGTGTGGGGCGTGCCGACATCCCCGTCGCGGCGCGCAGCGGATGTCGAGGGGGCCAGGAAAACTCCTTGTACGGCTACGCTCAAGTCACGGTTCTCAGAGCAGGCAGAGCAAACCAAGCAAGCGTATGCATTTATTTATTGATCCATGGCGCAGTCATGAAATACGCCCATCTGCGCATATTCACGAGAATCAGACTCGCTCGCGCGAGATTCTCCCGCGGAAAGCGCCATATCAGATCTATCGCTTCCGGGTGTTGAAGCCCTATTCACATTCGGCAACCCCTCATGTATTCAATGGCCATTGAAGCACCACCGAAGAACTATTTTTCCGGCGGGCGTCGGCTAATCAGGGCCCGGGAGGCCGAAGACGGCAAAGCAGAGCTCCGCCTTGCTTGTTCCCTTCACGCTTCGAATCGGGGATCGATTACGGAATTGATTTACCACCGCGTTTTCCGCCGATTCTATAAGACATGTGTAGAATGTACGTCGAATTATTTCAATCCCGTGTATGTTCTCGTAGATTCGCTAAATGTTTCAGATTTTTCCCAACATTCCTGTGTTGGGTACGTGGGTTCCCAACACGCAAGCGGTGGTGCGACGACATATCCCAATTTGTACAAAGTCGAATTGGGGGAATCATTCAACATTGGCTGGACTATGCATGTGATCAGATACTTTGGGACAGTTGGGAAGACGACTTCTTCCACCAAATTCAGTAAGCGGGCTCCGGCCCACCCGCGCTGCTCCTAAGGGGCCCGCTGGCCGGCCGGCAGACTCAGCGCGCTCCGCTCCGCTCCTGTGTTGGGTACTCGTTTTGAATAGAGCAGTGTGGTCGCCCCGTCCTTCCTTCTCCTCCCCCCCTCTCCTCCCCTCCTCTCTCTCTCTCTCCTGTTTCCGGTGTTCCCCTCTCCTCTTCCTTCGTGCCGTCGGGCTGCGATCTGCGCAATGGTCGCCATTTTCGTGGGCTCCTGGGAGGCCCAGCGGAGGTGGGTCCCACGCGGATCACCTCGGTACCTCGCCGCCCCCTGGGGGGCTTGCGATCTGCGCAATTGTCGCTACTTTCGTGGGCTCCTCGGAGGCCCAGCGGAGGTGGGTCCAACGCGGATCACCTCGGTACCTCGCCGCCCCCTTGGGGGGCTTGCGATCTGCGTAACTGTCCCCTTTTTCGTTGGCTCCTGGGAGGCCCAGCGGAGGTAGATCCCACGCGGATCACCTCGGTACCTCGCCGCCCTTTTGGGGGGCTTGCGATCTGGGAAACTGTCGCCACTTTCGTGGGCTCCTGGGAGGCCCAGCGGAGGTGGGTCCCACGCGGATCACCTCGGTACCTCGCCGCCCCCTGGGGGGCTTGCAATCTACGCAACTGTCGCCACTTTCGTGGGCTGCTGGGAGGCCCAGCGCCGGTACGTCCCACGCGGATCACCTGGGTACCTCGCCGCCCCCTGGGGGGCTTGCGATCTGCGCAACTGTCGCCACTCTCGTGGGCTACTGGGAGGCTCAGCGGAGGTACGTCCCACGATGATGATGATGATGATGATGAGGAAGATGATGATGATGATGATGATGATGATGATGATGATGATGATGATGATGATGATGATGATGATGATGATGATGCTGATGCTGATGCTGATGCTGATGCTGATGCTGATGCTGATGATGATGATGCTGATGATGATGATGATGATGATGATGATGATGATGATGATGATGGTAGTCATGGTGATGCTGATGATAATGAATGAGGAGGAGGAGGATGCTGATGCTGATGATTATGAGGATGAGGATGAGGAGCAGGAGGAGGAACGGCAGGGAGGAGGGAGAAGCATGGAGGAGGAGGAGGGGAGGAGGATGAGGAGGGAGGAGGAGGAGGATGAGACAGAAGAGGAGGAGGAGGAGGAAGAGCAGCTGGAAAAGGATGATGATGATGATGATGATGATGATGATGATGATGATGATGATGATGACGATGATGCTGATGATGAGGACGAGGATGATAATGGTGATTGCGATGATGATGCTGGTGATGATGCTAATGACGATAATGATGACGATGATGATGGTGACGCACATGATTATGATGATGATGACGATGATGATAATGCTGAGGATGAGGATCATGAGTTTGCTGAAGAGGAGCAGGAGGAGGCGGAGGAGGGTGATGATGAGGAGGAGGAGGATGCTCCGTATGATGATGATGCTGATGCTGCTGATGATGATGATGCTGATGATGATTATGATGATGATGATGATGATGGTGATGGCGATGCTGAGGACGATGATGATGATGATGATGAAGATGATGAGGATGATGCTAATCACGATGATGATGATGATGATGATGATGATGATGATGATGATGATGATGATGATGATGATGATGATGATAATGATGATGATGACAATATATGCTGATGATGATGATTGATGATTATGATGTATGGAATGCTGATGATGATGATGATGATGAATGATGATATGATGATCTGATGCTGATCTGATGAGGATGAGAGATCAGGAAGGAGCACCGAGGAGGAGGAGAACAAAAGAGGAGGAAGGAGGAGGAGGAGAAGAGGAAGAGCAGGCGAAGCATGGCGATGATGAGGAATGATGAAGATCATGATGATGATGATGATGATGATGATGATGAAGATATGGAAAATGATGAGATAGATGATGATGATGATGATGACTGATATGATGATGAATGATGATGAATGGAAGATGATGATGTGAGGATGATGATTATTATAATTATTAATTATGATGATGCTGATGCTGATGATGATGACGATGATGCTGGTGATGATGATGATGAGGAGGAGGACGGCAGGGGGGGATCAAACTGGAGGGAGGAGGGGGAAGCAGACAGGAGGAGGAGGGGAGGAGGATCAGGAAGGAGCACGAGGAGGAGGATGAGACAAAAGAGGAGGAGGAGGAGGAGGAGAAAGAGGAAGAGCAGGCGAAGCATGGCGATGATGATGATGATGATGATGATGATGATGATGATGATGATGATGATGGTGATGGTGATGGTGATGGTGATGGTGATGGTGATGGTGATGGGGATGATGAGGATGATGATGATGATGATGATGATGATGATGAGGATGAGGATGAGGATGAGGATGAGGATGAGGATGAGGATGAGGATGAAGATGAGGATGAGGATCAGGTGGAGGAGGAGGAGGAGGATGCGAAGGAGGATGATGATGATCATGAGGAGGATGATGATGATGAGGAGGAGGAGGATGCGGATGATGATGAGGATGATGATGATGATGATGATGATGATGAGGATGAGGAAGAGGAAGAGGAAGAGGGAGAGGAAGAAGCAGAGGATGTCGACGACTATGAGGATGATGATACTATACTGATAATGATGATGCTGATGTTGATGTTGATGAGGATGAGGGTGATTATGATAATGATGATGCTGGTGATGCTGACTACTATGATGATGCTGATAATGATGAAGATGATGATGCTGATGCTGCTGATGATGATGAGGATGAGGATGAGGAGGCTGAGGATGAGGATGAGGATTAGGATGACGTTGAGGAGGAGGACGATGATGATGATGGCGATGATGATGATGATGATGATGATGATGATGATGATGATGATGATGATGATGATGATGATGATGATGATGATGATGATGATGATGATGATGATGATAATGATGAAGATGAAGATGAAGATGAAGATGATGATGATGATGATGATGATGATATGATGATGGATGAGGAGGAGGAGAAGGAGGAGGAGAGGAGGAGGAGGAGGGGGAGGAGGAGGAGAGGAGGAAGAATGATGATGAGATGAGGATGAGGATGAGGAATGAGGGGAGGGGAATAGGGGGAGGAGGAGGAGGGGAGGAGGAGGAGGGGTAAGTGCATGAGGAGGAGGAGGAGGAGGATGAGAGGGGAGGAGGAGGAGGAGGAGATGAGGAGGAGGAGGAGGGGGAGGGGGAGGAGGGGGAGGAGGAGGAAGGGGGGAAGGGGGAGATGGGGAGGAGGAGGAGGTGGAGGAGGAGGAGGAGGAGGAGGATAGGAGGCCGGAGGAGGATGAGGATGGTAGAGGAGGAGGAGAGGAGGATGAGGATGAGGAGGAGTAGGAGGGAGGAAAAGGAGGAGGAGAGGAGGAGGTAGAGGAGGAGGAGAGGAGGAGGAGGAGGAGGAAGGAGGAGGAGGATGAGGACGAGGAGGAGGAAGAGGAAGGAGAGGAGGAGGAGGGAGGAGGAACCAGGAGGGAGGAAGAGGAGGCTGCGTGAGGAGCAGGGAGGGGGCAGAATGGGCGCAAGGAGGAGGTTCAGCTGCAGAAGGAGGGCCGACGAGCCCGAGGCCCTGACCGCCGCCGTGCTGATCTCCTGCGGCGCCCTCATGCCGAAGAAGGAAAAACGGCACAGACATAAGTTTTCGAAGTTCCGCGCGGACGTCTTGGATCTGCGCTGAATCCCCCTGGCGGCGCCTCCAGCGGTGCCCCTAGCGCGCTCCGCGCGCCAGGGAGGGAGGTTCAGCGCCGATCCCAGACATCCGCGTGGAGCTCCGAAAGTCTATGTTAATGCCGTTTTTTGTTCCTCCACCATGTCCGCCTTCGTGCCCTCGCCGGCGGCACGCCCCACGGCGCCATCGGCCTGCCGCCGCCGATCGCCCGGCGGCGTGCCGCCGCCGCCGGCGCTGCTGCTCGTGCGGATGAGGAGGCTCGAGGCTCGAGGCTCGAGGCTGGAAGGTCGAGGATCGAGCACCGAGGAGGAGGAGGACTGCGGAGAAGGAGGAGGAGGAGAAGCACGAGGAGGAGGAGGAGGAGGAGGAGGAGGAGGAGGAAGAGAATCGAGGATCGAGGATTGAGCATAAGGGGGACTACGCGGAAGAGGATTGATCACGTGGAGCAACGCTCGCGGAAAGCAAGCACTTCGTTGAAAGCAGAAGTTGAAAGGAGGATGCCATTCTTGTATTCTGTTTGCCGTTGGTACAAACTGCTGCTGGCGGTGCGCTCACCTCCGCTGCAGGCGCCACCGGTCGCGCACATCGAGCGCGTGGGCGCACGCTCGCGCGGGTGAGCTTCGGATGCCACAGGAGGCCGCTGAAGGCCGCCGGATGCGTTCGCTCGCGCGCGCGAAGGCTTTATCAGGGGCAACCTTTTGGGGTGACAGGCTCAGGGGGAATGATGCATCAACCCCCAATGGCCCATTCGTCGCCGAGAGGGGTCCGATAGCCCATCCCGCCCAGGACCGTGTGGATTTGCTGTCCGAGGCCCATCGCCGATCTATCGGCGTTGTATCGCCGATTCCAGGTCGATCAGCATCTCTTTCAGCCAGCCCCCCCCCATCGCTGCCCCTCACATTGTGGGGCACTGCCACTGCCACGCTGGACCCCTTTCAGACATGCCACGCTAGACCCCTTTCAGACATGCCATTGGCTCGAAGTGCGCCAACCGCTGGCTGCACGCCGATCCTTGCCAAGTTGGTCTCGGGCCCAGAGTCGGGGCCAGTAGGCGCATTGCTAGCAGCGTTGACGCACATGCTCGAGGTCCCCGCATATTTCCTTGGTCGGCAGTGGGTCACCCTCCCCACACCCCGTCGCCAAAGCGCCAGAGTCGCCGCACATGGCGTGCAGGCATGGGATCACAGCGCCGACCAATGAATTCTGCGCGAGCCTCTAAACTTCTCTTCCCGGTCCCTCCGCCCTCCGCCCTCCAGAGAGAGAGAGAGAGAGAACTCAAAAGTTGTCCGCTATCGATACTCGGCCTCCACAGGGACGCGCAACCCTCTAGTTTTTTTTGAGGCCGAGCTCGACGGCAGAAAAAGTTCACGTCTGCGCTGCTTCTTCGGCTTGCCTATCCCTGCGCCGCCCAGCCATCACGAGAGAACTGGCGTGCCTTCTATGATTGAAGTCGACTTCAGAGCCACCCGACATGCGCGCCCGCGGAGATGCCGAAGCCATACACCCATACATGAGTACGAGAACAGGCAGCTGTCAAGAGAAAACGGCTACCTTGTCCGACACGGACGACAATCACACTTCGATGACGTCATGACCATCGTTACGACCGCCTTCATGATGGCGTCTTCTACAGGACTGGACAAGCCGTATTTCACGTGCGACGAACTGCGTGACATGCAGCCCGAGGACGAAGTGCGCAACAGGCAAAACACTTACGACAGCGCGTACGACAGCAAGAGCGGCGGCTCGAAAGCAGCCGCGGCCATCTTCAAGCCGAGACAAACCACGATCGCCCTCCCAGACGAGGAGGGGCAGTACTGGGGCAACCTGGTTCTTCCTTCCTCAGTTGCCGGAGTCAGCGTGACCAGCTTGAGGGGCCCCCCGAGCAGATGCGACTACCAGTTCCACGGCAACCACCAGGAACTCCCACGATTTCTACAAAAGCTGGCAGGACTACGACTTCCCTATGCAAGTACGCCGCCAGGGTCAAGTCCAGGAAGGCCCAGGAGGCCAAGCAGAGGAGGACCGGGCAGGCTCATGAGGACAGCGAGGCTCAGGATACCAGTGCAGTGCTACAAGAGCCACCAGCAGGGCTACAAGGACTACCTACCGAAGTTCCAATGCAACGCGCAGCGCCTCCAAGGCCACCAGCTGGGCTTCAACAGCCACCACCTGAATTATGGGGGCCACGAGCTGTGCTACGAGGGCCGGGCGCAGAGCTCCGAGTGCCACCAGCTGAGCTACAGGACCATATGCCGTGCCACGCGGCCTCCCCTCGGAGCTACGAGGACCACAGCGGACCACACCTGCTGTGCAATGAGGACCACCTGCAGAGTTACGAGAGCCACCCGCTGATCTACCACCACCACCACCACCGTTTCAGCTACCAGAGCGAGAGCCAATGGGGCCTCGAAGTCCGCAAGTTGGGCTACGAGGACGACCAGCTGAACTACGAAGGCCATCGGCGGAGCTACGGAGACCACAAGCTGAGCGACGCGGAACATGAGCAGAGCAACGAGGGTCTGTAGCAGAGCTACCAGTGCTGCCGGCCGAACTACAAATCTCACGAGAAGAGAATCGAGAGCCCCCGGCGCGGTTACGAGAACCGCCAGCGGAACTACGGGGGCAACAAGTCAAGCTACGAGGGCCGTGATCAGGACACCGAGAGCCACCAGCTGAGCTAAAAGACCATGCGCTAAGCTACGGTGGCCACGCGCAGAACTACGACAGCCACCAGTTGCGCTACCAGGGCCACCTGCCGAACTACGAGAGCCACCAGCTCAGCTACGAGAGCCACATGTTGAGCTACGTAGGCCATAAGCAGAGCTACAGGAGCCACCATAGGCGAGGGCCACGGGATTAGCTGTAAGGTCCGCTAGCGGACCTACGAGGTCAACGAGCCAGGCTGCGAGGACCACCAGCTAGACTACGAGGGCCACCAGCAAAGCTACGAAAGCCTCAAGCAGGACTGCGCGGGACACGAGGAGAGCAGCAAGGTCCTCCAGCAGAGCTGCCGGCGCCACCAGCTGAACTACAAGTTGTAGGAACTGTGCTTCGAGAGGTCCTGGCACAGCCACGAGGACCACCAGCCGAACTACAAGGGCAATATACCGAGCTACGAGGGCCGCGAGCCGGACTCCGAGTGCCACCGTCTGAGCTACGAGGGTCACGGGAGGAGGACGAGGAAAGCGACGAGCACAACGAGCCCAGCCTCATCATGTACGCCGTGCTGGAGGGGCTGGACTCTCAGGACCATGGTTGCCCAGGGAAAGGCTATCACAGAGGATTTCGCCATCAAGGCCATATCCAAACTCATGGGCGCCGCGAAAAACAAGCCCCACAACATGATGGCGCCCGTAGACATGAGGAGGGGCTGCCACTAAGAGGACGGTGGCGGGATGGTCCGCGCGCTGGACCCCTTGGTAACCATCAAAACGCGCTTGTCTTGCCGCGACCGCGCACGCAAACGGAAACGGATACCTAGGGGCCAGCGACCCATGCCTATCTCTGCCGCAGAATTGCCACAACGACAGGACGAAAACGAGTGTGAGAGCAAGGACAACGACAGCGACGTGAAGCACGAGGGAAGTAGCGAGCACGACAGCACCTATTCAAACGAAGACAGGTGGAATGCTGAGTGCTACATCACGGCAAGCGACGACTCCAGGAAGTCATGCGCCGCGGCGGCCTCCGATACGGCCTACAACCAGGTGGCGCAGACAAACACAAGGCGATACCGGCCTGCCTGAAACTGGAGAAGAGTCCGAAGTACTACAACGTGACGGACAAGAGTACACCAGTAATCTGACACACGCGATATCACGTCTACCCGCTTAGCGCTGTAGGCATCACCATCGCGTGCAGTACCGACGGAGTATTCCGTGTACCACGCACTTGGCAATGTACTTCGTCTACGGAATGAACCGGTTCTGTGGTTGAGTGGCCCCGCCGCTCTACCCACCTCCCCTTCTCCCCCTCCGAGGCCTCAGGTGGTATTCGACAGCATCGGCGGCCTTCCCGTCGCCTTTTTTCCAAAAGTGACAGTTCCCGTGTCGCCGTCACGGCCTGGGGCGCGTGGCGGGCGCGGGGGCGTATGGGTGACGCGTCAGCGGTTGCGACAGAGATGCGGGGTATGGGGGGCTTATGAATTTGAGGAGGAGGAGAA
The DNA here is from genome assembly GCA_963575745.1 of Prorocentrum cordatum. NCBI lineage: Eukaryota > Dinophyceae > Prorocentrales > Prorocentraceae > Prorocentrum > Prorocentrum cordatum. The sequence continues at coordinate 219,643 of CAUYUJ010017552.1, read as the reverse complement.
GGAGGTGGTGGACGAGGAGGAGGAGAAGGAGGAGGGGGAGGAGGAGGGGGGACGATTGCAGTGTAGTGCTGATGCCTTCAAGGGTAGGCATAACCCTTTGAATCGAAGGGGGAGGAGGAAGGGGAGAGACAAAAGGAGGAGGAGGAGCAGCAGGAAAAGCAGCAGGAGGAGGAGGAGGGAGAGGAGGACTGTCGAGAGGGTCGAGGAGGATCCCGGTCCCGCCGCCGCTTGTTTGGCCGGCCGGGGCCAGGGCCCCCAGGTGCCCGCGGCGGCGCTCGGCGGCGCGGCCCTCGCGGCGCCCCTCGCGGCGCACGCGGAGGGTGAGGGCGTGTGGATCCCGGCTCCTCCGCGAGAGTGGGGGGGTGGGCCTCGCTGCCAGTGGCCGTGCAGCGCAAGGCGGAGGGAGGGGGCGGAAGAGGAGGAGTGAGGGGGGAGGGGGGAGGAGGTGGAGGAGGAGAAGGGGGAGGAGGAGCGAGGCGGCGGAAGGGGGAGCGAGGAGGCGCAGGTGGAGGAGGAGGGGGGCGAGGGGGCGGAGGATGAACTATGAGGTGGAGGTGGAGAGGGGGCGGGAAGATGACGAGAAGGAGGAGAAACACAATGAGGAGGAAGAGGATGACCAGGGTGAGCCCAACATGCGTCAACGATACTGGGACACGTGCTCCTGTTTCGAATGTGCTCTCCAGAAGTCCTTGCAACCTGTCCTTTTCATTGCATGAAGCGCCCCCTGGAAACGCCAGCGCCCTGTTGGCTTAGCATTTGGGCGAGAGGCCCGTTTTGAAATGGAACTGTCCTGCATCCTTCTAGCGAGTAGCACGGAATGCGAACCATATTCTTTCGACGAGCAAATATGATAATACTCTTTCGCGAGATGTCTAGCGATATCACCGGTTTGAAGCGTGGCAGCCGCATGTGTTGTTCTTGCGGAGCTTGCACTTCGTGATATGAATTGCCAGGCAGTCTCAAGCGCCACCCCTCTGAAGATGAGCCTCCCTCCAATCGTGCAGCCAGCACAGACGCTCAAGCTTACATTCATCAAAGTTCCAGAAAGTCCCGAAGGAATGCCCAAGTTTGAAAAGGAGCCGCCCTCCATCCTCCAACCTGTAACATGTTTTGAAGCGAGTGTGCGCGGTGTTGCAGCGGTAATCCTATGTGAGATTGGAGACTCCCTCCATCTTCGAACCTGCTGCGTTTTTCAAGACGAGCGCGCGCGGCGCTCAGGCGATAGCTCCAATTTGAAATCGACCCCCTCGGCTGTCGTTGCGACTTTCAAGTGACAGACTCGTGAGTGGTGCGGAGGTCTCGAGCGAAACGCCTGGCCAGCCCTGCCGGCGCGTCTGGGGGTGCAAGGGAGAAAGTATTTGTGAGGAAGCGAGATCGGGGCGAATCAGGAGAAGCGTGAGGAACATGATGATGTTGTTGATGATGATGATGCTGGGGATGATGATGATGATGATGATGCTGCTGCTGCTGATGATGATAATGATCATGATGATGATGCTGGGGATGATGATGATGCTGGTGATGGTGATGGTGATGGTGATGGTGATGGTGATGGTGATGATGTCGGTGATGGTGATGATGATGATGATGATGATGATGATGATGATGATGATGATGATGATGATGATGATGATGATGATGATGATGATGATGCAGATGACGATGGTGGTGATGATGATGGTGGAGGAGGAGGAAGAGACGGATAATGATGACCAGTCTAAACCCAGCGCTCACCAACGATGTTGCAATGCACCATCTTTCAACTTCCCTCGCCATAGGCTCCTATGAAGATTTGATTTCACTGCGGGAAGGGCCCCATTGGAAGACAACCGTCTGAAATACTTCAACCGTGCCTGGGCACCATTCCTGGAACTCCGACGCATACGATTTGTGGTACGTCAACACCTCGGATCAACGTGATTGCCGCGCCCTGACGATCCTACATCGTGCTAGAACGCAATATGTGGGACTACAACCATACGGTACGAGTCCTTGAAACGCTTGCGAACATTGAAGACGGACGTGCGCGGCGTTAAGGCGAGGCCACTGTTTGAAAACAACGCCATCCATCCGTGAACCACTTGTGGACTTTAAATACGAGTGTGCGTTGCGCTAAGGCGAGAGCCACATATTGAAAATGGCCCGCCTTCCACCCATGAAGCTCCTGCACACCGTAAAGGCGAATGCGCACGGCACTAATGCGAGAGCCACATTTTGAAAACGGATTTCCCTCCGTTCGTGAAGCTCTTGCAAACTTTTCAGACGAATGTGCGCGGCGCTAAAGCGAGAGTCACATGCTGAACGCAACCCGCCCTCCAATCGTGAAACTTTTTTGCAGTTTTCAAACTTTGATCATACATGGTGAGGAAGTCTCAGGCCAAACGTCCCGCCCGCCCTGCCGACCCGTCTCCGGTTGCGACAGGGAAGAGTTACTTACAAGGAAGGATGATGGTGGAGAACGAGGAGGAAGAGGAGAGGAAACATGATGAGGAGGAGGAAGACCAGTGTAAAGCCAAGCAAGAGTCATCAACGATGTTGGAATAAACTCTCCCTCGGAGCTCCCTCTTCACAGGCTCCTACAACAGTTCATCTCCACTGAGGGAACTGCCTCGTCGCGGGACAACCGTTTGAATATTCTGAAGCATGGTTAAAAACGTCCTCGGGATTCCAACGCCACGGATCAACCTGAATGTTGCGTCATGACGAGCCTGAATCGTGCCAGAACGCCATTCCTGGGACATCAACACCGCGAATCAACATAACGGTTGCGCCCGCATAATCCTGATTCTTTCCGAACACACACTTTCTGGTACGTTGGTCATGGGAATCCGTGAAATTCTTGTAAGTGTTATAAGCAAATTTGCGCGGCGCTAAGGCGAGAGCCACATTTTGAAAAGGAACCGCCCTCACTCCGTGAAGCTCTTGCAAATTTGTAAAACGAATGAGCGCGGCGCTATTGGTCAGAGTCACATTTCGAAAACCACCCGCCCTGAATCCGTGAAGCTCTTGCAGGTCTTTAATACGAATGTGCGCGCCGCTAACGCGAGAGCCACATTTGAAAATGAGCCGCCCTCAATCCGCGAAGCTCTTGCAGTTGTTGAAGACGAATGTGCGCGCCGCCAAGGCGAGAGCCACATCGTGAAAACCAGTCGCCCTCAATCTGTGAAACTCTTACAAATAAAACGCGGCGCTAAGGCGAGAGCCACATTTTGAAAACCACCCGCCCTCCATCGGTGAAATTGTTGTCAAGTTTTGAGCTTCAGGGTCAGAGATGGTGAGGAAGTCTCAGGCGAAACGTCCGGCCCGCCCTAAACACTGGGCTCGTGGTGCGACAGGGAGAAGTTATAAGGAAAGGGATTGGAGGAGGAGGAGGAAAAGGAGGAGGAGGAGGAAGAGGAGGAAGAGGAGGAAGAGGATGGGGATGGGTATGGTGATGGGGATTCGGATTGGGATGGGGGTGGGCTTGGGTATGGGGATGATGATGACATTGATGACGATGGTGACGATGCTGATGTTGTTGATGATGATGCTAATGCTGATGCTGATACTGCTGCTAATGATGATGATGGTGATGGTGATGGTTATTTTTATGATGGGGATGATAATGCTGATGATGACGATGATGATGAGGATGACAATGATAATGATGATGATGATGATGCTGGCGTTGATTATGATGATGCTGATGATGATGACGATGGCGATGATGACGACGATGCTGATGCTGCTGATGATGATGCTGATTATGATGCTGATTATGATGCTGATGATGGCGATGATGCTGATGATGATGATGATGATGATGATGATGATGGTGATGGTGATGATGATGATGATGGTGATGGTGATGGTGATGGTGATGGTGATGGTGATGGTGATGATGACGATGATGATGATGATGATGATGATGATGATGATGATGTTGATGATGATGCTGCTGCTGCTGCTGCTGCTGCTGATGATGATGATGATGATGATGATGATGATGATGACGATGATGATGCTGATGCTGATGCTGATGCTGATGATGCTGATGCTGAAGATGCTGAGGGGGAGGAGAAAGAGGAGGTGAACGAGGAGGAGGATGCTGTGGATGGGGTTGAACAGAAGAGGGTGTTCTCCCAATTTTGAGGTTAGGGTAGCGAGCCCTGCTAGATGTTGTCATTTCGTTCTTCTGGGGGCCGTCCAGAACGCACCGCCCTACCCCATTACCGCACCGGCCTGCCCAACCCCACGTCCACCCGACTGGTTGGTTGCGAGGGAGTCTGCCAGGAGGCTCGGTAGGACTCGCCAGGAGGTCGTGCCACGTTTCTTGTTTCTCCGTTTCAGTTTTCCCTACAGCTTCGAAGGGGAATCCAACCGCGTCGACGAGGAGCCTCCCAGTCGCTCAGAACGAGCCAGAGACGCCCGAAAGCTTCAACCACTGATCCTCCAACAGTGCGGCCCCCCCCTCGAGGGCACGACTTGCTGTCAGGGGACGCCTTTGCGTCCTCTCGGGAGGAGTCCACGGAGGAGTCTCGACACGGTCCGGGGCCTCGCAGTGCCAGCCGGCTCTGTCCCGTCTTTCGAGTGGGGGATCGACTACAGAATTGACTTACCCCGAAACTGTTTTTCCAGTCGGATCCACGAACATACACAGATTGTCAGTACATCCACGAACGTTTTACGTCTGCTCCACAGATTCCACGAGCACTGTGGACAGGAGGGTAAGTCGATGCTGCAGTCGATCCCCTGCTCGAGTCTTGGGCAGGCCCTGGCGGCTTGTCGGAGGCCCAGCCGGGGCCAGGCCCTGGAGGCCTGGGGAGGGGGCGCGGGGCCCGGACGCCCGATGCGAGAGCAGCGGGACGGAGGTCCTCGTGATGCTCGGTGTCCCGGGAGCAGGTCTGCTCTCGCAGGCCCGGAGGTGGGCTGATGGGCTTGGTTTCCACCACCACTACCATAGGTTGGAGGGAGAGGTCCTCCTCCTCCTCTTCTTTCTCCTCCTCCTCCTTCTCCAACATATGGTAGTGGTGGTGGAAATCAGTCCCATCATGGGCACCAGTGCACCGGTGTCGGCGGTGTGCTTCCACGGAGGGGCGGCGATGCCGATCTCGGCGATGGTGGTGATATCCGGGCTTCCTGGGTGGCCGAAAGATTACCACCGACCCCAAGGTCTGGGATCACTTTCCCCAGGTGGAGACAGCCCCCGTCTTGGTGTTGGTACCCCTTTCCAGGCCTCCAGTACTCGGCCCTGAGCCCATCAGAAGGCGACCCAGGACGCGCAAAAACTGCCCTGGGTGAGCGGGTCAGAACTTCTGGGGGCCCCATGTTGAGAAGACGGCGACGGAAGCCTGGGGTTGCGAAGTTCACCATCCCCTGGCTCTAGTGAGGTGAGCTCCCCTCGCCTCCGATGAGCATGGTTTCTACAGTGGTTTGTGCTCAAATAACTCTCTGCTTTTGTGGGAGTCTTCGTAAGGGGAGCAAGGAGGAATGAGGTAGTTGGTTGAGGCACGCCCTCCGCTGAAAGCGCGGATGTGGACTCCGCATGCTCCCGCACTATCCTTCCTTGTCCTCATCTTCTCCACATCATCCTTTCCCATTTACCTAACATTCCAAAGAACCCCGAGGGATTGCAGATGCTTGGAGTAGCTGAATGATTATGCTTCACGACGCGACGAGCAGATCGTTGTGATCGACAAGTGGAGGAGGAGGAGGAGGAGGAGGAGGAGGAGGAGAAGGGGAAGACTAAGTGAGGACCGTCATCCCTCCTGAACTCCTCATCGCGAGCCCCCCCGCGAACGTGGCCGCACCACCGCTTGACCGCGTGACTGTCTCTTCGCCGTGCTCCCACACGCCGCCATCCTTCCCGTCCTCACCACTGCTAGCACTGAAAGCATGGCCACTTGCCACACCACGGCTATACCGCCGCCCCACTGCGTGATCTTCTCGTCGCCCTGCGCTCACTTCCTCGCACCCTCTTCGCCGCCACCGGCCGCGCCCTGGCCGCCACCGCCACCAGCCGCCGCTGTTCTCGGGCTCACAGCGCAGCCGCTGATACCTGACACTCCTTGCGTGTAGCGCCAGCAGAAGAAGCCCCGTCCGCTGCTGGACGCAACCCCCCGGCCGCCCCTCAGGGGCAACTTTCGTGGGCGATAGGCTCAGGGGGGGATGTACCGATCTTCGATCGCCCATTCTTCGCCGACGCGGGCCCGACAGCCCACTCCGTCCAGGAACGTGCGGAATCGCCAACAGGGTTCATCGCCGATCTCATGATCCGCGATGTACCGCTGATTCCAGGTCGATGTTGCCCCCCGAGCCCGTCTCCCCCTGACGTTTCCCCCCAGCCCCTCCGCGCGAGCGATGACGAGCAGGGTGGTCGTCGCACTCTGCGCCGCCGGTCTCCTTACTGTGGAGCTGGCGCGGGGCATCGTCGTCGAGCTCGGCATGGGCGCCGAGCTCGGCGCGGGCGGCTACGAGGCGGCCACCTGCAACGAGTCCATCGCCGACGCTGGGGGGCGGCGTGCGCTGAAGCTGCACGTGGAGCGCCTGCCCGTCGGCGTGCCAGGGGTGGGGGCGGAGGAGAGGGGTACTCGCCCAACTTCGCCGTCGCGCCCTTGCCCTCTCTCTCTATCTCTGCCCCCTCCCCTCTCCCCTCTCCTCGCCTCGCCCCGAGGCGCTCTTCCCTCCCACTCCCTCCGCTCACCTCCCTCGCCCTCTCCCTCGTCGCCGTCGTAGGGCTCCTCCCCACTCCCCCTCCTGCCCCTCCAGGGACGGGGCCGCTCAGTCCGTTTGGGGCCACCGTCGTCGTCTTCGTCGTTTCTGCCGTCGTCCTCGTCGTCCCGTCCCTGTTGGGCTTCGTCAGGTGTTGGGCTTGGTGCTGCTGAGACGCGTCTTTTTCCTCATCTGTGGTGCTAGCTTGTCCTAGGGAAGGACCTTCTTGGGACTGAGCGCTGTCACTTGTTGAGATGGGGCGTCGTCCCTCAGATCCGAAGTTGCGAACAAACTGCGACACCGCGGGAGCCCACGACCAGCGCCCCAGACCCCACCTCTCTGCGCCGTCCTTCGAGCCGGACCCATCCGGTGATGGCCCCCGGGGCCCGAGGCCGGGCGAGAGCGCTCGGCGTGAGACCCGGGTCGCCCCGCCCGACCTCCTGCTCCTCCTCCTCCTCCTCCTCCTCATGCTCCTCCTCCTCCTCCTCCTCCTCCTCCTCCACCTCCTCTCCCTCCTCCTCCTCCTCCTCCTCCTCCTCCTCCTCCTCCTCCCTCCTCCTCCTCCTCCTCCTCCTCCTCCTCCTCCTCCTCCTCCTCCTCCTCCTCCTCCCCCCTCCTCCCCCGTTCCCTGCGAACGGCCCGCGCGACCGCTTGATCCTGGTGGGCCTGACCCAATTCCCCCCCGCCCTCCGCGCACTCGGGAGTGCATCGTTCATGATGAGGACATTCCGCACATCTTGCGTTTCAACATTCCTGCCGCATCGCAGACTTTCGATTTGTCGAGCTATTTTTGGCGGCGCGGCTTTCGCCCCCGTACCTCGACGGGAGGGCTTCGTTTCAGGGGTTCCCACCCCGTGCCCCGGCGTTCTCATCTTCTTCCTATCCCCCCTTGTCGTCGCCGCCCCCCCTCCATTTTTTCGCCGTTCAGTCGTCGCAGGACCTAGCCCAACGCCGCGGCGACTTAACTCCTAAGTTGAATCTGTGCCGGGCTGGTGCGCGCGGCGTCGGAATCACTTAGCTCCAGAGTTAATTCGCTTCATGGCTGGCGCGTCCGCCAGTTCGGTGGCGACTCAACTCTGGAATTAAGTCTTCCGCGACTTGGCGCTTGCCCTGGAGTCGGGCTGACTGAACTCCAGAGTTCAGTCGTGGAGAACCTCCCTGTTTCAGAGGTACCCATACCGGTGTTCCCCGGACCTCTCCCGGGGCGCGCGTTCTAACCAGGATTTCGAGGCGAATCTAGCGGTGGCGACGAAGGCTACCCAGAGGGCCCAGAAAGGATAAACGAGGGAAGGGTAGAGGCATGGGTGCATTTTCCCTCCGATATCGTTGCCCGTCACCCCGATGGCTTCCTCCTCCGATATCGTTGCCCGTCACCCCCGCCCGAGGCGTGCCGGAGAAGGCCCCTGCGGGCGGCGAGGCGGAACTCCTCTGGGCGTGCGGCGTCGCCTGCGCCGCCGCCGCGAGGCCGCGGGCCTTCGGCGGCCTTCCGCGGCCTTCCGCGGCCCTCCGCGGCCCTCGGCGCGGCCTTCGGCGCGCCGGCGATGCTCGGCGGTCGGAGGCCTCCGGCGGCGGTGGCGGCGCTGACGAGGTCCAGGTTTTATGTGGTTTCCGTTTTTGTTGTTGTCGTTTTCCGTGTGGTGTTTTTCTGTGTTTTGTTTCGAGGTTATATATATATATATGTATATATATATATATTCTGTTTGAAACACGTATTTTTCTCGGTGTCTATGGTTTGCATGTTTTTTCGTGAGTTGTTCTTCTTTTGTTTCGAGGGTGGTGCTGTTTATGGTTGTTTGTGTCTTTCTGTTTTTTGTTGTTTTCGACGAGCTTCGAGGGTGTTGTTTTCTCTGCTTTTTGTTTCGCTCTTGGCCCTTCTGTTGGGCCTCTGGGGGGCTTTTCACCGCCACGGCTGGACTTCCCCATCGAAGTCCTGGTCAAAACATAGCTCGGAACGGGATCCAGGGGCGGACTTTCAGGGAAGAGGGGGAGAGGTGGGGACGAAGGACGGGAGGGAGGAGGAGTGGGAGGGTACTCCGAAGTTCTTGATAAGCGTCGGGGGGGAGTCACCCCCGCCGACAGCCCCACATCGACCCCCGTCGCGGGCTGCCACCGCGCGCCGGAGGCGCTCCGACCCCGTCGCGGCGCGACGACGAGGCGAGGTTGACCCTCGACAGGGGGGTACCCCCCGACGCTTATTCAGAAACCCAGAGGTGGAAGTGAGGAGGAGAAGGAGGCAGAAGGCAGAAGGGGAGGAGGACAGGGATGATGATGATGATGATGATGATGATGATGATGATGATGATGATGATGATGATGATGATGATGCTGACTATGATGATGACGATGATGATGATGATGATGATGCTGGTGCTGGTGCTGGTGTTGATGCTGATGCTGATGCTGATGCTGATGCTGATGATGACGATGATGGTAATGATTATGATGATGATGACGACGATTCTGATGATGCTGATGATGATGCTGATGATGACGATGATGCTGATGCTGATGCTGATGCTGATGTGCGGCTGTTGCTGCTGTAGGTGAAGATGAGGATTAGGATGAGGATCATACTTTAGGATTGCGATGAGGATGCGGGTAAGGGTGAGGGTGAGGGTGAGGGTGATGATGATGATCCTGATGATGATGCTGATTATGACGATAATGATGACGATGGTGATGGTGATGGTGATGGTGATGGTGATGATGATGATGATGATGATGAGGATGATGATGCTTAGGAGGAGGAAGAGGGGGGGGAAGGACATTGTAGTGGAGGGGCAGCATGTACATGGAGGAAGAGAGGGAAGAAGGAATTAACAGGCAGGGATGGAGTACGAGAATGAGGATGAGCATGACGTTCATGTTGATGATGTTGACGTTGATGAAGATGAAGATGATGATGATGATGATGATGATGATGATGATGATGATGATGATGATGATGATGATGATGATGATGATGATGATGATGATGATGCTGGTGATGCTGATAATGACGATGCGAAGGAGGAACACGACGATGTTTGTTGATGATGGTGATGCTAATGATGCCTATGGTGATGATGGTGTTGATGAGGATTATGATGATAATGTTGGTTATGATGAGAATGATGTTTCTGATGCTGATGGCGATGCTGATGGTGATGATGCGGGTGGTGGTGGTTGGTGGTGATGATGATGATGCGGGTGGTGGTGTAGGTGGTGGTGGTGGTGACGACGATGTTGACTACGATGATTACGATGATGATGATGATGATGATGATGATGATGATGATGATGATGATAATGATGAACATGATGGTGATACTGATACTGATGATGGTGGTGATGCTGATGGTGATGATGATGAAGATGTTGATAATGGTGACGATGATGGTGATGCTGTTGATGATGTTGATGACGATGATGTCGACGAGCATGATGATGCTGACGACGACGATCATGATGAGGATGTTGCTGATGATGATGATGATGCGGGTGATGCGGATGATGATGATGATGATGATGATGATGATGATGATGATGATGATGATGATGTTGATGATGATGATGATGACCATGATTATGATGACCATGATGATGATGATGCTGATGGTCCTGCTGCTGATGATCCTGGTGATGATGCTGATGATGATGATGATGATGACGATGATGATGATGAGAGGAGGTGGCGGAGAGAGAGAGCAGGACGGGCAGGCAGGAGAGACTGATTGATTGGGATGCTGATGGTGATGACGACGATGCTTCTGATGATGACGCTGACGACGATGATGATGGTGATGATGATGTTGATGATGGTGGTGGTACTGATGATGGTGCTGATTATAATGATGATGCTGATGATGCTGATGATGATGATGCTGAAAGTTATGATAACGCTGATGATGATGACGATGCCGATGACGATGATTATCATGCTGATGATGCTGATAATGTTGATGATGTTGATGACGATGATGATACTGATGCTATCATGGTGATGATGTCGATGTTGTTGATGATGCTGCTGATGCTGATGATGATGCTGATGGCGTCGAGAACGACGACGACTGTGACGACGACGACGATTGCTGCAGATGATGAGGATGAGGACGAGGATGGTGCTGATGGTGCTGATGGTGCTGATGATGATGATGATGATGATGATGATGATGATGATGATGAGGATGTTGATGAGGGTGATGAGGATTATGATGAGGATGCTGATGCTGATGCTGATGTTGCTGATCATGCTGATGATGATTAGGGGAAGGAGGAGGATGAAGAGGAGGCATAACAACATCATGTAGAAGAGGATGGAAGCAGGATGGAGGAGATGCGATGTGGGGAGGAGGTGTGGAAAGGGACGGATGGGCGGCTGGTGTCGGGGGGAAGGCATGGGAAGGGGAAGAGAATGGCGATGGGGGGGGAGGAGAGATGAGGGTTTGGGGAGAAGGGGGGGAAAGTGGGGGGTCAAGGTGGGTGAGGGAGAGAAGATCCAACGCTGCTTAGCTTTCGGAATCGCGGTGATGCCGCTTAGTGCGGCGTGAACAGCCAAGCACCCCCCCCAACCGCCAGCACGATGACCAACATCACCACCACCATGATCACCACCAGCTTCGACGCGACTATCACCACCAGTACGACAACCACTAACCTGGCCACCGCCACGACCACTGCGACCACCACGACGATCACCACCATGACCACCACCACGATCATCGCGACCACGGCGACCACCACGAGTACCACCACGGCCTCCACCTGCAGCACGCCGAACCATTAGCCCCAACCACTTCGCCGACCACCACGACAACCGCCGCCTTCCGCCTGCCCCCCGCCCCCCGCCCCCTCCCCCGTGGTCCTCCCTTCCCCCTGCTGGGCCGCCCCTGCCACGGCGCGACTCTCGCCTTTCGCCCCCTCCTTTCCTACTCCCCCCTCCCCTCCTCCTCCTTCCTCCTCCTCCTCCTCCTCCTCCTCCTCCTCCTCCTCCTCCTCCTCCTCCTCCTCCTCCTCCTCCTCCTCCTCCTCCTCCTCCCCCTCCCTCCCTCCGGCTGCGGGCTGCGGTTGGTTTGCCCGGCGTTCTCTGGGCTGGCCTCGATATGAGGTCGCTGCTCCTGGAAGTAGCAGTGTCGAGCTGGCGAGAGTGTGGGCCCGTCTCGCCCCCTGCTGCTGCCTGCTGGCCCGCCTCAGTCCTCTGGGCAGATGAGAGGTCGGCCAGGACGGGGGAGCAGGGAAGATGTGAGAGAAGGGACACCGAGCGGGCGAGGAAGATACGAGGGGGAGGCGAGGAGGAGAGAAGAGGGGGTGGCGGGAGGCTGTGCTGCGAGGGCCGGGTGGCGACCTCCACCATTCCTGTCCCCTCTCACCCTGCGGCAGGCAGATCTTCGTCCACCTGGACGCCAGTTGCCTCCGCGTCTTCTGCTGGGGCATGCTGACGTGCGTCACGACTGGGCTTGGGGCCCTTCGGGGGGGGGCGCCAGCTTTGCACCGTCACCAGGGTCCCGGCCGGGCCCGCCCGGGGCCCGTGGACGGTGTGGTTGCGGCAGCGGGCGCGGTGGTTCTCCTCCTAGTGCTGCTGCTGCTCCTCATGATGCTGGTGCTCCTGGTGCTGCTGTTTCTTCTCCTGGTGCTGCTGCTGCCGCTGCTGCTGCTCCTCCTGATGCTACGTCGCCTGGCGGCTGCCTGCCAATGCTCCCTCCCTAGTCCACTCACTCATTCACTCATAGGACGGGGCTAGGTCGAGGACGCATCCGTTCCAGAGCGTTCTGGAGCGCTCTCAGACTGTTCGTGAACGCGCTGAGAAGGCCGCGGCGCCCGAGACATCCTCCAGAGCCGCCAGATCCTAGGTATTCTCAATTTGTCCTCGTCCTGGCTTCGCCTTAGCTCGCTCGTTCACCCACTCACTCGCTCAGATAGCGCCCTAAACCCTAGTCCCTCCCCAAGCCCTAAACTCTAAACCCTGCACGCTTCATCCCCACTCCCTCGTTCACCCACTCACTCGCTCACTCAGCCACTCTTCGACTCGCCCACTCGCTCTCTCCTCCTCCTCCTCCTCCCGAAACGCTGGGCCGGGCGGGCTTGGCCCAGTCCCGGTGTCGGTTCGCAGCTGGCCCTTTTTCGATTATACGCAAGAGTGACCTTTCGCCGGAGTGACCTGTGGTGCGGGCACAGACGGGTCTCCAGATGGCTGAAAACGAAGCGGCAGCAGCGGCTTGCGCACCCACGTTTGGTTTTCCCGCGGCCCCAAAGGAGCCGCGCACCAAAGGTCACTCTTACCCAGGGTCACTCTTGCGTGTAGCCGACCTTTTCCCAGGCCCTGCCTTTCGTGCTCGTCGGCAGGGACGCCCTCGGGGAGCGCGCGCTCGCGCTCGCCAACGCCGCCGCCAGCGGGATGATGCTCTCGGCCTCCGCGGGGATGCTGCAGGAGGCCGTCGGGGAGAAGGAGGGCGGGTGGATGCACGGGGAGGGAGGGAGGGAGAGAGGGACAAGACAGACGCGCCCGCGCCTCATCTGACATCCCGTCCCTCCCTCCCATCCCTTCCCATGGATGGCGCTGATTTCTCTCTATCCGCGGACGCGTGTCATAGCCGACTTGCGACTCCCACAGAAAGACCTCTTCGTGTTATGCGCAGTCGGAAACAGGGGGAGCTGCGTGCACAAAAGGAGGAGGTGGCGGGGGAGCAGGAGGATGAACGGGAGGAAAAAGGATGAGGAAGAAAGCAGCAGGAACTACAGCGAATGGATCGGGAGTAAAAGGAGGACCAGGGGAAGGTTGAGGAGGGGAAATGAGGGGGCGATAACGACGAAGAAATATTCGGATTCAAAGAAGCGGCTCGCGCTGGGGCGAAACGAACAGCAGCAGGAATTGGAGTGGAAGGAGCGGGAGGAACAGGAGGACCAGGGGAAGGCGGAGGAGATGAAATGTGGGGGGACGACAATGAAGCAAACCTCGGATCCAGAAAAGTGGCCCGCCTTGGGGCGAGAGCGCCAGTTTGAAAGACGGGAGCAACGCGCCAATACGAAAATGAGGCCCGCGCTGCAGCGGGATCACCATCCTGAGACCACGTAGCCACTTGGACTGTAGCGCGCAGTAGGAGAGACGACTCGATGACTCATGTGTGTAAGCCTCTGGACATCTTCAGGGGAGGAGTGAGAGTAGTGTTCGTACTACTTGGATGGTGACAGACGAGGAGGAGGAGGCCCACGTGTCGTCGCGGCCCGCAGGCGCACGCGCACTCGGGCCCGTGGGCCTGGCAGCTGCTGGCCGGCCTCGCGGCGGGAGCGGCGTTCATCCGCGGCTCCGAGCGTCTGAGCCCAGGCCACGCTGCTGCTGCCGATGATGATGGTGATGGTAGTTTTGGTGATGGTGATGATGCTGATGCTGATTATGCTGCTGCTGCTGATGCTGATGCTGACGTTGATGATGATGATGATGATGATGATGATGATGATGATGATGATGATGATGATGATGATGATGATGATGATGATGATGATGATGATGACGATGATGATGGTGGTGGTGGTGGTGGTGGTGATGATGATGATGCTGATGATGATGATGATGCTGAAAGTTCTGATAACGCTGATGATGACGATGACGATGACGATGATTATCATGCTGATGATGCTGATAAGGTTGGTGATGTTGATGACGATTATGATGCTGATGCTATAATGGTGATGATGACGAGGTTGTTGTTGATGCTGCTGATGCTGATGACGATGCTGATGGCGGCGAGAACGACGACGACTGCGACGACGACGACTGCTACAGATGATGATGATGACGATGATGATGATGCTGATGATGATGATGATGCTGCTGATGATGATGATGATGATGATGATGATGATGATGATGATGATGATGATGATGATGATGATGATGATGATGATGATGATGATGATGATGATGATGATGATGATGATGATGATGATGATGATGATGATGATGATGATGATGATGATGATGATGCTGTGCGGATGATGATGATGATGATGATGATGATGATGATGATGATGATGATGATGATGATGATGATGATGATGATGATGATGATGATGATGATGATGATGGTGATGATGGTGGTGATGATGGTGATGATGGTGATGATGGTAATGGTGGTGGTGGTGGTGGTGGTGGTGGTGGTGGTGGTGGTGGTGGTGGTGGTGGATGTGAGTGTGGTGGTGATTTTGCGTCTGCTGCTGCTGATAATGTGGTGGCGGTGATGATGATGTTGCTGCTGACGATGATGATGATGGGGGAGGAGGAGGAGGAGGAGGAGGAGGAGGAGGAGGAGGAGGAGGAGGAGGAGGAGGAGGACATTGGGGTGGGAGGGAGGGAGTGAGGGAGTAGTAGAGGAGTTGGAGGTGGTTGATGAGGAGGAGGAGGTGGAGGGGGGGAGAACGAGGAGGGGGGGGAAGGGGAACGATGATGAGAAAGAGGAGGAGGAATAGGACCAGCAGGAGGAGAGACGAGGAGGGATGGCGGGAGGAGGAGGGGGACGAAGAGGATGTGGCAGATTAGGGGGGAAGAGAGAGAGAGAGAGAAAGAAAGAGAGAGAAAACATATACTATGAAAGGGCAGAAGAGGTTGGAGCAGGAGGAGGAGGAGGAGCAGGAGGAGGAAGTCGCAGATGGTGGAGGTGGGCAAGGCGGCGAGGGCGAAGAGGGGAACGACGACGACGTCGTCCTCCTGCACTCCGCACTGATGGACAAGCGCCACCTCCGCAAGGCCTGGCTCATCTTCGTCGTCATGTTCTGCCACTCGGCCGCCGAGGGCGTCGCCGTGGGCGTGGCCTTCAGCAGGCAGCTGCCCGCGAGCTTCGGCCTCTTCGTGTCGCTGCTGCTGGCGGCGCACAACGTCCCCGAGGGCCTGGCGGTTTCGCTGGTGCTGGTGCCCCGGGGCGTGTCCGTCCGAGCGTCGTCCGCGGTCGCGATGCTGACGAGCTTGCCCCAGCCGTTGATGGCGGTGGTCGCGTATCGAAGACGCCTACGGCGAATCACCGCCGCCCCCTGCCTTCTAGAATCGCCCATGTGGCCGAGCGTTGTGGCAAGAGCTCTTCCAAGCTATCGGACCATGTTTTCCCCTAGCCGTTGTGGAAACCCTTCGGGGAACACGTGGTGGAGGATGGCGGCCAAAATCAAAACCGAGAGGATCTTGCACGCCAGGCACCCCTGCGATGAATCGACAGGGGGCCGGCGGATCCAGCTGCCTGCGGCAAGTCCCGCCACCGTGCCAGCCCGGCATTCTGGGTGGCGACTGTTCGAGGGGGCACAAGAGGCCGTCACGTGCGGCAGTTCGTATCTTTGGGCTTGGGAGAGCCGTGATGAGGATGACGAGGACTATGAGGATGTTGGGGATGATTGGGCATGATGATGATGGCGATGATGGTGGTGAGGGTGATCTACTAATAATGATGGCCCTGATGATATGATGAGGATGATGAAAATGGTAGAAACGGTGACGGTAATGACAATCATGATGGCGATGATGATGATGATGATGATGATGATGATGATGATGATGATGATGATGATGATGATGATGATGATGATGATGATGATGATGATGATGATGATGATGATGATGATACTGATCATGCTGATGCTGATGATGACGATGATGACGATGCTGATGATGCTGATGATGATGGCGATGCTGATGACGATGATGATGACAATGATGACAATGATGATGATTCTCTGTGGCGAATCCAGTGGTCAGAACTTGAATCTACGGTCGGCTCGCGAGGGGCCGCTGCAGTATAGTTAAGCGCCCATGCCTGCACAACAGCTCGAGCCTAGACGAATACAGTTTGCATGCGAAGCGCGTGAGCCCCAGCCCTTCACGCAATGTTTGCCCCCTGCTGTCATGATGTTTGTTTGGATGCTTCACGCTCGGGAGCTGCACGTTCGCTCGCAGAACTGATGAGCCCACTCATAGACTGGGGGCTGCTCCGTCTCGAGGGCAGCAAAAAAGTATATCCGGAAGAGCGGTGACATCAATGGCCTACCGACGACCCCAGCTCCCTGGCACGCTCCGCTTCTTAGACTGGAAAATTTAAAACTGGGCCAGAGGCGCTCAACCAGGTGGTAAGGACGAGCGCGCAAGCGGATGTCATTCCCTGTGACGTTTATTATAGTGTAAGATGTGATGGAAGCCCCTTGGGATTTCAATCAGCGGCCCGCGGCGCTCAAGATTCACGTGCCAGCAAATGTGCCCAGGGCGAGGGATGCTGCACGCCCAAGCCACCCGACAGGTCCGGGCGCAGCGAGCACAACGCTGCTCGCGGCGGCCTGGCCCACCGATGGACCCTCATGTCGCTGTAAACGCACCGGCGGCCGAACTGATGACCTGAGCTCCAGCCTGCCACTTCCACCCTTCACACTCCTGGTGGGCCAAGAACACACCTGTGTAAAAAGCAATGGCAAGCAAGACAGCTACGAGGCACATAGAGATGCGGATGGGGTGAAGGAGAACAGCGCACATGAACGAAGGCACTCCGCGCAGCTTCCGCGCCGTCTCCCAGAGCAGCTGAATACGCTCTTTTCGGGGGCGCGGGATGCTGGCATCACGGTTGTGCTTTTTGAGGAATGCGTCTACTCTTGTGACAAGGTCTGGCTTGCTCGTCCAGACGGCATCCAGGCCCTCGGTGAGTTCCTTGAGCGTGCCGGTATTGAGAGACATTTTGTCTTTCATGGCCATCTCGAGCAAAGCGATCTGAGTAGCGTTCAACACATTGGTATCCTCGGTAGCGGGCGCAGGAGGTGCCGAATTATTGGGCGCTGCAGTGCTGGATGCCCCTGGAGTTGGAACAACATTCACGGCTGCTGCTGCCATGGCCGCGGAAAATTGGGGCGCAATGGCATCCGCAATGAGCTTGCCTGGGCGGGCGTACTCAGCATCCTTCTCTTTCTGAGCAGAATCCTTCGAATACGTGCGAAAGCGTTTCGAGTGACAGGCCAGGTACTTCTCGGCAATTTCTACATTCTCCTCAGTATCGCTGGAGGACGTGGTGCTGGAGTACTTGCTGTGCTTCTTGGACTTTCTGGAGCGGTGTCTGCGGCTCTCCAGCCGCTTGTCCACACGCTCCTCCGGGGGGTCACGGGAAACATCGAGGAATTACGCGATTTGGGCCTCCTGGTCGGGGACATGCTTCTCCGAGGATCCCCCTGGAATTCTTGGAGTACCCCGGGGGAACGACACGAGCGATTTTTCCCGTGACCTCCTGGTTGTCCTGAGCAGCTTGCCGATCGTACTGGTAGGACCGCTGGTCGCGACGCTCGCCGCTTCCATGGGCCCTCATGGCATTCAAAATCGACTGGCTGTGCGCTCCCAGCATTGCAATGACCTGATGCTGCGCCGAGCCAAAACCACAGCTGCAGATGGCAGGACACTGTGTATTAGGGCCTTTACGAACGAGAGAGGATAGGACAGGCGCAACAGTTCCAACAGAAACTCCAAAGCTATGAACATTCAGAGGGCCGGCGCAACCTCCAGCGTGGCAGCGCGCACAAGCCGTCCTATGAGCATGCATGCACAAGAGCCGCTTGAAGGAGGTCGGAGGCCGGCACAGAGGTTGGACTTCTGACGGGGGCTGCCCATCAATACCCATCCCCTGCTAGGGTTCTTCAACGTCCATGCAAACGCACTTTTTGCCAGACATGAAATTCAATGTCAAGCCATTCAAACACCCGGAGCCCATGAGCATCGTCGCTTGCGTGCACGACTCAATTTCTCAGTTTACACTTGGCCGAACAAAAAACGCCGAGGCAATCAGGGCGATAGCAGAAGGAGAAGGCTAAGAGATCGTCGACGTACCGCCGCCAGAATTTCGCATCAAGACCGCATCCTTCCCGTGCATCGAGAACTCTGGGATTTGCCTGGCCCCTTCAAGGACCAGAGCCTCCTCGTAACCCAACGCGACAGACACTGCGGAAGAGCTCAGGATGCCACCGATAGCCAAGCCGTGCTGCTTATGACAAGCACGCTCAAACATGCAAAGCTCAATGCTGTGGCAGCCTGGAGACGCGCGCCGAGGAGGGTGAGGGAACATGCCCACCATCCTCGAGACCAAGCGTGATGTCGAGGAACCCTGCATGCAAATGCTTGAGATTTCTGGACAAAGATGGACGCGGAACCAGCTTGTTCTTAGTGCCGCGTGGCTGCGTGCATCCAGGCAGGCAGCGCTCGTTCTGCCGCGCGTGCCTCAAACGCCTGCTGCAGAAAAAATGCTGACGCCAACTGCGGGCCGGGAGCATCTGGCACAGCACCCCGTGGGATTATTTTCCAACTGGGCCAACCCCGATTTGATGCTAGGAATCGCACCGCCCATGCTGAATACCTCGCGCGACAAGACTACGGTCTGCGCGACAGCCCGAGCGCCCCGCGCTACAGCGCGCCAGGCGCGCGCGAAAGGAACTTGGCTCGCATGCGCAAGGCGTCGAAGGCAGCTGCGCCCAGCTGTCGCGCGAGTTCGGGCGCCATTATCCGAGAAGCACTTGCTTTGAACGAAAGCAAGAATCTCAGGAGGTGCTGCAATCTGGCCCCCCGGGATTGCTCGGCCTAGCAGCCGCGAAGGCAGGGGTGCATATGCGCGAGCGCGCCCCCAGGCGAAGACTTCTTTCCTGCGAGAGGTGGGCGCCATGGTCCACATCGGATCACCATTGATCGCGTTCACGAGATGCTCAAACGACTCGTCCACAGAGACGGGCCGCACTTTTTGCGAATCTGTATCATCGGGAAGAAAGGCGTTTGAACTCGACCGGATGTTGGAGAATTCGCGCTCTTGCGCGTGCCAAACAGGAGGGAATGAAGGCGCGCGATGCAGCGCGAATCCACCGTGCACATGCCGTGCAAGCGAGGCGCGCGCGAGGATGAAGACGATGAGAGCTCGTCTAATCCTTCCAGGCTCGAATCAACTGGCGTCGGACGTGTCCTTGTTCAGGCCACACGGGAAGACGCCATGGCGCCCCATGTGCTTGGGGGAAGGCATGCCAGCCGCAGCCCCGATCTCAGCATGAGATGCAACTTCCGCCTGCCACTGATCGAAGGCCTGCAACTTCCGCCTGCCATTGATGCGGTCGAACCAAACTTTGGCGCGTGCAGGCTGGATCCGAAGACGCTCCTGGATCCAAAGCTGGGCAGGGAAGGAGTGGACTTGATACAATGCTTCCCGAACTAACTTGCGAAGCAAACCGAATCGGCACATCAAGGCAGGATGCGCCAGCAATGGCTTCGCGCGTAGCGGAGGCAGGTGGAATTGACGCAACGCCCGTTCCAACGCAGCGCGAGCCCTAGCCTGCGGCGCTGCACCCTGGAGCGCCTCAGGCAGCGATCCGGCCAGTCCGCGCAATGATGAGATGCCTTCCTTGCCCCCACTCTGGTGGGGGGTCGAAGCTGCCAGCAGTGCGCGCGCAAAATGAGGCGCGCAAGAACTTGCGCTCAGGAGTATCTAGTGGGATAGGGCCATGCTGGCCTGCAAAAGCGAGGCGAGACTGCTGATGGAACCGATGCAATTGCAAGAATGGGCCTCTCTGCCGCGAAACGGGCGACGACGACGACGACGACGACGGCAGGGGAGGTGGAGGGGGGGCCCGCTTCTCCACGCGCTGCTCAAAGTCTAGCTGTGCCCGCACAGTCCTTTTGAGATCTTGTTGGCGGAAAAGAGGGAATGGGCGTCGCCTGCACGCACGCCTCTGAGCCCGCAGCGGCGTACCGATCCCCCTCGAGGCTCGCAGCTGGCGAGCGTCCGCGCAGTTGCCCACGGGACGGATACGCGAAACCAAACGTGATTCTATGGCCAGAGCTCGCGCATCAGATTCGCGCAAAGCGATGTGGATGAAACGCACTGAGCCCACTGATTGGCGGAGCCCTGCGTATCGCTTGGCGCCCCCATCACTGGGCGACGGACGTAGAAGACCAGAAAGATGCTCAGCTGCTCTTGCCGCCAGCCCGACCGCGAGCCCCGCCGACGTCGAGCGCTGTAACGTGGCCTTGCCGATGTAGGTGCCAGAATGCCCGTGCAAGCAGTGCACTCCGGCACGGCTGGGCTCTGGCGCAGGGACGTCGGCCTCAACCTTCTGCCACCGCGCCCGCGCTTTCGTCGAAATGGCCTCCCGTGCGAAAGAGGGGCGCGCCTTAGAGTGCCCGCAGGGCCCACCGGGGCGGCCTCGACAGCTTGAGCGCCCGGGTAAGCCGAGTGGCCCCGATACTGGTCCAAGCTAAGAGCAGTAGGCAAGCGCGCGGAGCTGCGCGAACTCTGCCCGCGCTGTGTTCATCGGGCATCACACTTGAACTACAACATGAACGGCATGAGCCAGGACATCAGTGCGGTCTGCCTGCCATTGCGACCACGACCACGCAGAGAGCTCTGGCAGGCACTCCTGAGATGAGGAGGGGAGAAACACACAGACACAATTAATCGTCGATTCCTGGAAAATATGGGAAAATATGGGAAAATATGGGAAATGGGGGGGAAGACAAAAGCCCAGAAAATATATGAAAATATGGCGAATCCTTTTACTTGTGTGTGTTTATTTGTGTGTCCCAGGGCCCCTTCACGAGAGGGATTACGTAGAACGTGAAGAAGTGGCTTCAAGATACATGCCGCTGCGGGGGAGGCCGTGGGCGTTGGCCACGGAATCTGAAGCGGCGTGCTGCTTGCCGCGACCACCGCGGACAACAGTGAGCGGGTGGGTCCACGCCAGGGCCGAGGCGGCGCACTCGCAAGAACTCCTGGCGGATGTAGATGGTTCTCCGTGGCGAATCCGGCGGTCCGAACTCGAATCTCCGGTCGGCTCGCGAGGGGCCGCTGCAGTACGCCCATGCCGGCACAACAGCTCGAGCCTAGACGAATACAGTTTGCATGCGAAGCGCGTGAGCCCCAGCCCTTGTTCACGCAATGTTTGCCCCCTGCTGTCATGGCGTTTGTTTGGATGCTTCTCGCTCGGGTGCTGCGCACTCGCTCGCAGAAATGATGATGATGATGATGATGATGATGATGATGATGATGATGATGATGATGATGATGGTAATGATGATGATGATGCTGATGATGGCGATGGTGGTGATGATGATGATGCTGATGATGGCGATGGTGGTGATGGTGAGGGTGATGGTCATGATGCGAATGGTGATGGCGATGGGGATGGTGATGGTGATAGTGATGATGACGATGACGATGTCGATGCCGATGAATATGATTATGGTGATGCTGATGGTAATGATGGTGACGCTGATGATGATGACGATTTTACTGATGATGGGATGATGGTTACAGTGGTGTTGATGATTGCTTTTGTCGCTGATGGTAGTGGTGATTCTGCTGATGAAGATGCTGATGCTGCTTATGATGACGCTTGTGCTGATGATGTAGCGGATGATGTTGATGATGATGATGATGATGAGGATGATAATGGAGGTGGTAATATCGACGATGGTGCTGACGATGATACTGCTCATGAAGGCGCTGTTGACGATGGTGACGACGATGATGCTGCTTATGAGGATGATACTGATGAGGGTGAGGATCGGGATGAGGATGATTATGGCTATGATTATGGCTATGAGTATGGTTATGATAATGTGTGTTGTTGTTTTTTTGTCATGATGCTGATGGTGAAACTGACGATGCTACTGCTGATGGTGGCGGTGATGATGATGATGTTGATGATGGTGGGCTTATGATGATGACCGTCCTTTCATGAAGGCGCGCAGTGTACTACCCCCCGGGCATCAATCATCGAGTTCTACGTGCTCGCCAGGCGTCCCGAGTGGTCGCTCTGGGACCCGACGAGGCCGTCCAGCATCCTACATAGGCGCGAAATCGTCTGCTAAGCGATGCGCCGAGCAGGCCACTGCCCCACACCTCAGCGTGCCGAAGTGCTTGCCCTCCAGCAGCCGTGTATGGGCTTATCGATGCCGTCCGCGACCGCGACAACGGCCGGACGGTCCCGGCGGCGGCCTGGGCGCCAGCGGCTGCGGCGGGCTCCGCGGCCCTGCGCGCTGCCGCCCAGCGCGGGCTCAGCAGCACGGTGGCCTCGTTCGGGTCGTCGGAGTGGAATGGCCCAGCGTCGGCGGCACGGCCGCGGGGAGCCCCACTCCTCAGTCGGCGGGCGGCGCCCAGCGGCTGCAGCGGTGCGAAGCCGTCCGCAGGCGGGCGCCCCAGCTGCCAGTGGCGTTAGAGCTCGGGCGGGCGCCCAGGGCCTCGTGGGAGGATGCAGCGGGTATCGGCGCGCGCAGCGATGGTGGTGGTGGTGGTGGTGATGAGGAGGAGGAGGAAGATTTCAGATGCTGCTGATGATGATGATGATGATGATGATGATTATGATGATGATGATGATGATGATGATGATGATGATGATGATGATGATGATGATGATGATGATGATGATGATGATGTTGATGATGATGTTGATGAGGAGGATGATACTGACACTGGCGATGACGAGTATGATGACAACGGTGAAGATGATACAGGTGATGCTGGTAATGCTGCTGATGTTGGTGACGAGGATGATGATGAGGATGATGTTGCTGATGATGATGACGATGACGATGCTGATGCTGATGATGATGCCGCTGCTGCTGATGATGAGGTTGACGATGATGATGGCGATCATGCTGATGGTGATGTTTTTGTTGGTAATGATGCTACCGCTGATGCTGTTGACGGTGATGATGGTGGTTATGGTGGTGGGGATGATGTTGAGGATGACGATGATGATGATGACGATGATATTGATGATGCTGACGATGATAACGATGATGATAGTGATTTTGATTATGATGGTGATGCGTATGATGGTGATTATGATTTCCCAGATGATGATCATAGTGATGATGAGAATGTTGACGATAATGATGATGGTGGTGATGCTGATGATGGTGGTAAGGATTCTGCTCGGAATGATGATACGGATGGTGATGATGCTACTGATGATGATGAAGATGATGATGGCGATTATGGTGATGATTACGACTATGATAATGCTGATGATGACATGATGATGCTGATGATGATGATTATGATGATGATGCTGACGCTGATGCCGCTGCTGGTGCTGATGATGAAGATGATGCTGATGCTGATAACGGTGATATGATGATGCTTATGATGATGGTGGTTGTGGTGGTGATGATGATGATGATCATGGTCACGACACTGCTGGCGCATTGTTGCTTATGGTGACGCTACTGCTAATGATGATGATGATGATGATGATGATGATGATGATGATGATGATGATGATGATGATGATGATGATGATGAGATGATGCGATGATGATGACGGTGATGGTTGATGGTGATGATAAAGATGATGCTGCTGATGCTGCGGATGCTGCTGCTGCTGTTGCTGCTGATGATGATGATGATGCTGATGATGATGATGATGATGATGATGATGATGATGATGATGATGATGATGCTTGCAACGAGGAATGCGGAACTGGAGGAGCAGTCGGAGGATGATGAGGAGGAGGAGGAGGAGGAGGAGAAGTTGCAGGAGTAGGAGGAGGAAGGCCGTCCTATGTGACACTCTTCGCCGCCACTAAGTACGTGAGAAACTTTCATGGAGCTTGTTTGGGCCGTCTTGGGCTGTCTTGGTCTTCTGTGAGGCAGTCATGGTGGTCCCATGAGGCCTTTTGGGCCCGTCTTGGGGCCCTCTTACGCTCTCTTGGGGCTCCCTTGGGCCGTCTTCGGGCCGTCGTGGCCGTATGGTGGGTGTCTGGGGGCCGTTGTGGGGCCGGCTTGGCACCTTCTTGGGCCGTCGAAGGGCCTTCTAAGGCCGTCTTGGGTCCCACGAGAGGGCCTCTTGGGCCGCACTGTGGCCGTCTGGGATGCCTCTTGGGCCATAGAGGGGTCCTCTTGGGCTATCTTGGGACTCTCTGAGGGGCCTCGTGGACCGTCTTGATGCTATCGTGGAGACTTCTTAGGCTGTTTTGAGGTCGCGGACGCCGGAAAAGACAAGAATGCAGAGCTCATTCAAAACCACCGGGTCAATAATGATCTTGGCTTCTCCAGATTTTGTTGGAGGTCGTCTTTTGACCCTTTTGGTCCTTCTTGGAGGCATCTTAGGCCGTCTTGAGGCCATATTCGGCCGCCCTGGAGCCATTTTGCCCCGTCTTCGAGCTCTCTTGGCCCACCTGGGTGTCTTCAGTCGCCTGCGTGGGCCGTCTTGGAAGCTCTGGACTCGGATCCTCCGCGAAGGATCGTGGAAGCTCTGGCCTTCGCGAAGGATCGTGGTCTCGGGAGCGCGGGCTCACAGCTTTCTGCGACAGCGATGGGCATTCTGCCACGCCTCAGCGTGCCATGGGGCACGGTGTCGGACCTCTTCGTGGACGCCTTCCGCTGGCTGCTCCCAGTCGGCCTGGCATTCGCCGCGGGAGCCATGGTGTACGTCTGCCTCCACGAGCTGCTGACGGAGGCTCCGGGTGCGCTGGAGAGGGGGGCCTAGGAAGGGGGCGGGGGGTCAGCGCACCATTGCCCGAGTGATCTATTCGGATGTTGATAGACCTACCCTGACACTTCGACTCGCGAATTGGCCGTTTTCGGTTCGCGAGAGGGCGTCGCGGCCGTCATTTTTGCGGGTCCAGGTCCGTCGGTTTCGGTCCTAGACCGTTTTCACTAAAGGGAGGTTTACAAAAGGGAGGTTTGCCCACCGCCGATATTTCCACACCCTTAGCCCTCACCTCACGAAAGAAGGGGTGAGACGTGTGCTATCTGATGCAATCCCATTCGCTGGCGACAGTTTTCGACTTCAAGAGGAAGCGAGCGCCGCCTCCGGGTGTTGCCAACGAATGCGCCATGTAGACTCGCGCAATGATCTGCCAAAGGGTGCGCCGAAGAGAGAGCGGGTTTGTCAGGGTGCATGTCCTGGAAGGTTGCATGTAGTGTCGGCGCTAGGGCCGGGCCACCCGTGGCGGTGGCCCTGGTTTCCGTGGCCGTGTGCGGCTCGGCAGTGCTTCTCAGAAGGCTCGGGAAGTGCCCCGGCCTTCTGAGAAGTTTTCGAAGCCTTTCCCGATCCGTGGTCGCAACCAGCCGAATCCCACATAGTGCCGTTTCCCTTTATGGATCTGTCTTCATCGGGTGGGGGGCCAGGAAGAGGGAGGCTAGCACACCACGCCCCGAGTGTTAAGTCGGGCCTGTCCCTCTACAGGAGGAAAATTCAAAAATAGTAAAAACGATTGTCTGGGGACGATTTTTCGACTAGTTTGAGTATTTTTGGGCATTGTTTGACTATCTTTAATGTTTCGCTCGACATCCGCCTGTATGGGGACACGCCCGACTTAACCCGAATGATATCCTTGGGATAGGGCTAGGACAGGAGCGAAATCGCTCCAGAGCGTGCTGCAAAGCTCTCAGAGGGTTCTGGAGCGCTCCCGAACGGACGCGGCACCCGATAGGTCGCCTAGAATCGCCGGGTCTCAGAAATTATCCGATTTGCCCGGGTCCGATTTTGCCCCAGTCTTACCCTCGTCACGGCTCGCAGGAGTCTCGCTGTGCTGCACGGGGGGCTTTGGGTCCAGGGGCGAAATCACTCAGGTGCCGCAGTCCCGCCAGAACCCTGTTGTACTCAGCGTGGGATGCAGCTTCCTGCCGAGAAGAGGGACCACGCCCCGAGGATTTGGCATCGGCTCGGTGTACCGAAGTGCCACCGAGCTCCGCGGCGATTTCTCCCGCGCTTGATTTTCAGCGCGGTTATTCTCAAGCCACGCCCGTCAGTCGTAACCCCTAATCGTCACTTCCAGGCCTCCCCGATTAGGTGCGAGTGGATGGGCTCGGAGGATCGCACTGCATCGCCGATGCATCGGCGATCTGCGGCTCGATGTGGGCCCAATTTTCTCCGCGCCGGTGTCGCCGATGCATCGGCGATGCACCGGAGATGCGGCGCGATGCTCCGACCCCACCGGCTCGGAGCAAAATTTGTAGCCCTCTATATTCACCGGGCGCGTTCCACTACTCGCAAAGTGCCTACTCACAAACGCCCGAATAACACATCCTTGTTTCGATGTAATGTATCGTAGATCCTCCGCGGCGGATCCAGGCGATTTGCGAGTAGCTACTTTGCGAGTAGTGGAACGCGCTCGTCTATAGATGGGCACCCCGGAGAGGCGGCGGAGCAGCTCGGCACGCGCGGCGCGGTGCTGTGGACCTCCGCGTCCTTCGCGCTCATGTCCGCGGCCATCGCGGCCCTCCACTCGCTCACGGCAGACGCGCTCTGAGCCAGACCCTCTTCCAGCTTCCTCTCTCTCTTCTCCCTGCTCCTCTGTCCTTCCTGTTCCCTCCCTCCCTCTCTCCTCCCCTCCCTTCCTTCCTCCCTGCCTCCTCCCTTCTCCTCCCTCCCCCCTCCTCCCTCCTCCCTCTTCCCCCCCCTCTCCTGCCTCCGCCCTCCCTCTTCCCTCCCGCTCTCCTTCCCTCCTCCCTCCCCCCTCCTCCTCTCCTGCCCAGGGTGTGTGCATGTCCACCGCGGCGGAGACGTCCCCCCCCCCCTCCCGAGGATCTCGCGGGGCGCCGGGGGTGGATGCCCTCGAGGAGGGGGCGGTGGAGAAGGAGCATCCTCATCCTCCCTTATCCAACCGCTACGAGGCTTCCCCTTCTCCTTCTCCCTCCTCCCCCTCCTCCTCCTCCTCCTCCTCATCCTCCTCCTCCTCCTCCGTCTGGGCCTCCGCCCCCACCCACGGGGGCGGGACATGCCCGCAACCAACGCTCCGCGAGGATCCTCGGGGCAGGCTTCCAAATCGGTGGATCTGAACGTGCATATCTACATGTGTGTATCTGCAACATACGGGTTTTCCCAGGTTGACAGCCAGGCCCCCAGCACACAGGCAGAATATCCGAGGCACGGTTGAGACCGCCCTCCGGGGCGTCCAAGACGGCCCGAGACAGATTTGTGATGGCCCTGGGGCCCGAGACTGGGCGAAAACACCTGGTAAGAAGAAAGAGTCGCAGCGCCGGGATCTCGGGGACCCCTCCCCGCTCTCGCTTCTTGGCGGGCGCCCGCCAGAAGGTGGCGCGAGGGTGGTGGGCTTCGATCGACTGCACGTAAGAGTGACCCTTCGCCGGAGTGACCTTTGGTGCGGGCTCATCGGGGCCCCTCGGATCGTGGAGCGCGATAAGACAGCAGCTGATTGCGCGCTTGGATTTGGCCACCTTGCGCCCCCGTAGTCCGCGCACCAAAGGGCACTCTTGCCTAGGGTCATGCGTGTAGTCGATTCTAAGAAGGAGCGCGGGCCTTCTTAGAAGGTCCCGGAGGCCTGCACGGGGGCTCCTCAGCAGCCGCCAGATTCTTCTAACGAGGCCCTTGCCCTTAAGAAACCCCGTCGCCCTCTTAAAAGCCCACCCCCCTGGCGCCGCCTCCCCTGCTGTGCCAGCAGCCTTCCCCCCCGCTCCGCTCCCCTTCCCTCGGGTTCTGCCAGGACCCCAGGTAAGGGGACCCGGTCAGTAGTAGCGCCCCAGAGCCCCTAAACCGACCAGGGTCGTAAAACCAGGTCTGCCGTAACTGGTGTTTTGTCGGGTGACGGCAGTTCCGGTTGGTGGAACGGGGCGGGGGGGGCGCCCCCCCAGCACACACCACTGAACCAGGCCCCACCAAACCCAGTTCAGCCAACGCCCCATTTCCGGCTGGAGCGGGGCCGCGTGAGGGCGCCCGGTCTGGGTTCGCGGGGCCGGTGCGCGCGGGCGTGGCGCGCGTCGGCCCTGCGCCCAGGCCTGTCCCGCGGGGCGCCCCGATTCGTCTCCATCGGGGGCGGCCGAGAGGAGGACAACGGCCAGGGGGCCCGGAGATCCGTCGGGGGTGGACAGACCTCCTACCCTGACACGTCGATTAAGGAATTGGCCGTTTTCGGTTCGCGGAAGGGCGTCGCGGCCGTCATTTTTGCGGGTCCAGGTCCGTCGGTTTCGGTCCCAGGCCGTTTTCGCTAAGGGGAGGTCTACAAAAGGGGAGGTTTGCCCACCGCCGAATCCGGACGTTGAGTTTTTTTCACGCGGGGCGGTCGTGCCAGGTTCGAGCCCCAGGGCCACCACGGATCGATCCGGCTCGGCAGGTGCAGCAGAAAGGTGGGGTCCAGGCAGGGCTCTGGTCGTGGCTCTGCGCGATGTCGGATTTTCCTATTGTTTTTCTTGCTAGAGCAGTATCGGATCCAAGGAGGGTCGGATGTCATGACCGGGGCTCCCAGATTTCACAGCCTTCAGTCCTCTTCGGCACCTCCTGGGGCCCCCTCCCCGGTGCACGCTCCTCTGGCCGTGATGCTTGCAGACCGCCCCTTGGGCGTCCCCCCCCTTGGACGCCCCCGACGTCAGGGCCGGGGGACGCCATACTGTTCGCAGGAGACTGGGGGAACCGCGGGATCGAGCGACTTTCCCTCGCGTGCGGGCTTCGGCCCCTGTGGGGCGCCCCCGTCTTGGACGCCCCGGGGTCATGTCAGGCCGGGGGGGCGCCCTCTGTTCGCTCAAGCAGTGGCGAAGCGTCCTGGCGTGCCTATAGGCCTACCAAACAATGTTCTAAGAGCCTTTTGAGGTTTCCACGAAATTTTCTGAGAACAATTCTGGCTGGGCCTGTCTTGTTTTAGCACATCGGGCTTATGTTCTAAGAACATTGCTTTCGTTCCGAGAACTGTTTTGGGTTCTCTTGTTTTAGCACATCGGGCTTATGTTCTAAGAACATCGTCTTCGTTCCGAGAGCTGTTTTGGGTTCTAAGAGCATGTCGTGGTAGGCCTACAGGAGTGCTGGGGCGGTCCGTCCCTGCTCAATTCGCAGGGCTCCAGGCCAACCGCTGTCGCGAGCGATGTCCCCTCGCGGTGCGGGCCTCCGAGGTGCGCTTC
This sequence comes from Prorocentrum cordatum, assembly GCA_963575745.1. NCBI lineage: Eukaryota > Dinophyceae > Prorocentrales > Prorocentraceae > Prorocentrum > Prorocentrum cordatum. Next base: position 190,136 of record CAUYUJ010017552.1, on the reverse strand, counting down.
CGGCCCCTGGGCCGTCGGGCATCGGTCTGGGACGACGGCCTGGCCAGGGCGGGTCCCGCGGGCGGGCAGGGGGACCGATGCGGAGCGCGCTGGAGGAGAGAAGCTTCCCGATGCAGTCAGGCGATCGCAAACACGGGTCAGGGGGGCGCGGATTGGCGACGGGTCCCGTTTCCGTGGGAAATCGCGGATTTCCGCCGCCGAAGGAGGCGGCACCGGCCGCATTTGGGGGAGGGCACCTGCCCCGATCCATGGATTGGGCGACCGCGCGCCAAATCCATGGATCGCTAATCCATGTTTGCGCACCCCCGAGCAAAGCTTCCCGATACAGATGCCTTCCCTCAGATCTGGGCGTTGCAGTTTTGTCACAATAGGCGTCTTCGCTCGCTCTCGCCTTCTGGGGCCTTCTGGGCCCCCCCCGCCGCCACGGCTGGATCCGCCTTGGAATCCTTGATGGGCCTGTTTTCCACCACCACCACCATAAGTTGGATGGGGGAAGGAGGTGGAGGACGAGGAGGAGGAGGAGGAGGAGGAGGAGGACCCCCTCCCCACTCATGATGGTAGTGATGAAATACAGGCCCATCAATCCTGGTCAGGTCGCCCACTGGGATGGGTCAGAGCAGTAGGGATGTTGGAATCTTTGCTTGGTATCTCTGGTGTTCCCCCAGGGGGCCCAGTGGTTCGCAAGCGCTGCCCTTGCATTAAGTCGGGCGTGTCCCTCTACAGGAGGAAAATTCAGAAATGGCCCCAAAATAATATGGGGACGACTTTTTGAATATTTCCTGCGCATGTTTGGATATTTTCCTCGACAATCTGCCTGTGGGGGGACACGCCCGACTTAACCCTTGCATCCTTCCCCGTTCGGCACATCTTTTCACTACTTTCACCCAGCTGGGCTTCTTCGCTCGACGCCGCTGCAATCTTACGCCTGTGCACCGACCCTAGCCAGGTCGACTCTGGGCCTGGGATCTGGGCCTGCCCCCCTATCAGATCCAAGGTGGCGTTAGCACCGATCCTGGGCCCAGAATTGGCCCGTGCACGGCTGCTGGTTCATGTGAACAGGTGGCGTCCTCCTCGGTGCATTTTCCTGGCGACAGCTCAAGACTGTGCGGCCTTGACTGCGGACTGGATCGATCTACCAGTTTGGTTCTATCCCAACACACCTCAAGCTTCATACTTGGAATATGATTATGTGGCCTCGGGGCCTGTCAGCGCAAATAACATACCTATACGACCACCCGTCGGGTGATAAGGAGGTTCGGGGGGGGGAACCAACGTCTCACTCGATCGGTCTCACTATCGATCTCAGTATCGATCTCACAATCGGTCTCGCTCGATCGATCTCACTCGATCGATCTCACAATCGATCTCACTCGATCTATCTCATTCGATCGATCTCACAATTGATCTCACAATCGATCTCACAATCGATCACAAAATCGATCTCACATTCGGTCTCAATATCGATCTCACTATCGATATCAATCGCTCTCACAATCAACGTCATCATCATCATCATCAACACCAACATCAACATCATCACCAACATCGTCATCATCATGAGGGCACCGTCATCATCATCATCATCATCATCATCATCATCATCATAAACATCATCATCAACGTCAGCATCATGACAACATCATCATCATCATCACCATCATCATCTCATCATCATTATCATCATCATCATCATCATCGGGACAGTCATCGTCATCATCATCAGCAGCATATCAGAATCATCATCGTAACCGGGACACCATCATGATCACCATCGTTCTCATCATCAACATTATCATCAACATCGTCATCATCCTCGGGACACCATCCTCATCATGATCATCGACATCATCATCATCATCAACATCATCATCATTGGGGCACCATCATCATCATGAGCAACATCATCATCAACATCGTCATTATCATTATTATCGTCATCGGGACACCATCAGCATCACCATCATCATCATCACCATCATCATCAGCATCATCATCGGGACACCATAATCATCATCAACATCATCATCAACATCAGCATCGCCAGGACACCATTTCCATTAACATCATCATCACCAACATCATCGGAATCATCATCATCATCATCATCATTTTCATCATCATCGGGACACCATCATCGTCATCATCATCAACATAATCATCATGAGCATCATCATCCTCATCATCGGAACACTTTCATCATCATCGACACCATCATCAACATCATCATCATCATGATCAGGACACCATCATCATCATCTCATCATCATCATCATCATCATCATCATCATCATCATCATCATCATCATCATCATCATCGTCTCATCATCATCCTCGCGGGACACCGCGGGACACCGGCGGGATACCGCGGGACACCGCGGGACACCGCGGGACACCGCGGGACACCGCGGGACACCGGCGGGACACCGCGGGCCACCGGCCGCCCGGAAGGGAGTCATTTGGTCCGGCCGCGCCTCAGCCACAGCGGGACACCGGCGGGACACCGGCGGGACACCGCGGGCCGCCGGCCCCCCGGAAGGGAGTCATTTGGTCCGGCCGCGCCTCAGCCACAGGAGACTTTCTTCTCGCCCGCCCACGCAGCTTCGCGTCGCCTGCACGCACGGCACGCACGAACACGAAATCGAAACCGATTTCCCGGTACGGGGGCTCTCCGTTCCACTTCGATCTCACCCCCTCACCTCCGATATGGTACATTGCATGGCCGCTCTCAGTAATGTTCACGATCGCATGTGTGATTGCACGCGGCAGTGGTGATAGTTAGGTTGTCGGAGACGTTGATCACGACACTGACGATTCATTTCCATGATGATAAGTGTGGTGGTAAGTTTCCTGCTGTTAACCGTGACCGCATTACTTGTATTACGTTGATGCAGATCGTGGCTACAATTACAATGATGCTATTAGCGGTCACGGGCATGACGATAGTGGTATTGAGGGTGACGCCAATGATGGTATTGATGGACATGATGGTATTGATCATTCTAGTTGGTACCATGCTGACCGTGCTTTCAGTTATGACGATGAGAATGATAAGATGTTGGTAATGCCAACGGTGGCTCCCATGAATCCAATGATGGTGGCAGCGATGGGCACAACAATGAATAACATGATTGCGACTCATGATGTAGTGTGCGATCGTGTGACGATGGTACTGGTCAAGCGGGAGTTGGCACAGACGAGTATCATTCCCCAAACAATGCTTGCAGTTTGGGGTTCTTACTTTTACGGCATTGGACCGGTGTGTTTGTCTGGCGGCTACGTAGCGCTTGTCGCCGTCCCGTCGCCGCCCGTCGTCTCGGCCTTTGTGTCGGGGTGGCGGCTATGTAGCCGCCGTGGCCGCCCCGTCGTCTCCTCGTCGCCGCCCGTCGTCTGGGCCGGCTTGGCGGTCAGGTGACCATGTTGTCGCCGTTTCCAACCCGACATATATTGCAGCACGCATGTTGCAAAAACATATGTTTTCTTTTCTACAAGAATATTAGGATCTACCCCCCGTGTTAACAATATTTTTTTCGTATTGCAATTTGAACATGACTCTGCCCCATCGCCCATCCGAAATATGACCTCGTATCATCCCAGGCAGGCATGTGTCGCACCCCCTCATCCTCAGCCAAAAATAGGATGCGCGCGCACTCGTTGATCAGACGTCACCAGTTATCAAAAATCCATTGCAAAGAAAAAGCTGGACGAAGTGCACACGCGCGCGTCATCGCGCGCTCATGCCGACGTCATTCAACAACAACGGATATGGTATCGGAGCAAGGGTTGTCACCACAAAAAAGCCAGCACCCGCGCTCAGGCGAATCCACAAGACAGCCAAACAGGTTTTTTGTTTCACCGAACTCTCTTCAAGTGCTACAAATCGGGCCTTTTTTCGCGCTCGCGTGTCGAAATTGCTCGAATGCCCTTGCCTGCGTGCTGTCGCAAGAATCCCTCGCAGCAGATGGAACGACGTGCGCGCGCTCGCGTCGTCGCGCGCGCATGCCGACATGCTTCTGACAGTTGGGTTGTCGCGCGGATTTCTCAAACGATTGCCGCGAATACGTATGAGCATACATGGTTTTGCAGCATCAGTTAAAGAGAATGTTTGCGCTCGCGGTCGTGCGGATTCTTGAGAAACCATAGGTTGTTTGAAACAGGTTCGTCACATTTTGCCAAACGGGCCTCTCGCGCCGTACGTCGATCTCATTCGGGCGCCCTTGCGCGCGTGCTGTCTCAAGTCACGGCGCGCGGATCACTTGCGCGCGTCGGCCGCTCGCGCATGCCTCCCTCAAATGCCCTCATCGCCGAGGCGAAGACATGGTCATCGTTATCGGCGGGCGTCATCAACATCGGCGCCGCCATTGGCCTGGCCGTCGTCATCCCCGTCATCGCTACCATCATCGCTACTCTCCCAATCGCGTCTACCACTGCCAGCGTCGCCATGATACCGCGCCCGCCCAAGTCACCGACTCGCACTACTGAAGTGCCCGCTGGGAAGTGCCCAGCGGCTGGCGCCGCTGCGGCTGCGTCGGTCGCGCCGGATTAGCTGGCCGCTGCGCGCGGGCCAGCGCGGCCGCAGAGATGCACCGGCCAACGCCGCGCAATCATCGCAATTGCCGCCGCATGGGTTCGGCAAACCATATGTTGCTGCTCCATCGCCCATCCTGAATATAGATTCGCACCATCCTTGGCAGGTCAGAATCGCCCCCCCTTCATCCTTTGCAGACAAAAAGTATGCGCGAGCACCCGTTTATCAAGAGGCGTCAGTTTTCAAGAATTTATGGCAAAAGAACGCACGCGCGCGCGTCGTCGCGCGCGCGTGCTGGAGTCTCCAAAACGTTAGGGCACATGATGGTACTCGAGAGCCCCGAGAACACATTGACGCTCATGGTTTCGCAGCGAAGGTTCTCGCGAAGACTCTTGCGCCCGCGCTTTTGTAAGTTCTTGGGGAAACCGAAGGTTTTCCAGCGCGCCCGTAACATTCCGCCAAAATGGCCCTTCGCGCGCGCGCCGGAATCGCTCGAGCGCTCTTGCGCGCGCGCTGTCGCAATAATCGCTCGCAACAAATGGGGCGACGCGCTCGCGCGCGTCGTCGCGCGCGCGTGCCGACATCTTCCAAACATTTACGGTTTCGCGCGGATTTCGAGAACGATTACTCCGAAAACGCATTGAACTACATGGCTTTGCAGTGTAAGTTTTCAAAAATTGCGCTCGCGGTCGCACGGTACTCAAGAAATCGCAGGTTTCTCGGCGCGTTCATCCAATTCTGCCAAACGGGCCTCTCGCGCCGCACGTCGAACTCACCCGCGCGCCCGTGCGCGCGCGCGCGGGGGGGGGGGGCGCGAGCCGCGCCGGGTCGAACTCCTTCAAAAAACTTGCTCGCAGACGCGAGGGCGCCGTCGTCGTTTTCGGCGGGCGCGATCTACGTCGGCGCCGTCGCTGGCCTGGCCGCCGTTGTCGCCGCCGTCGTCGCCGCGACGCCTCGCCCGCCCATCTTGCCGACTCGCGCTGAAGTGCTCGTGGGTGAAGTGCCCAGTGGTCAGCGCCACCGCGGCCGCGACGGTCGCGCCAAACTAGCTGGCTGCTGCGCGCGCAAGCGCGCGGGCCAGCGCGGCCGCAGAGACGCACCAGCCAACGACAAGCACTCACCGCAATTGCCGCCGCATGGGTCCGGCAAATCAAGTTGCGGGTGGGTGCGCGGGACGTTCGCCAGAGCATGGAATGCGTCCATTCATGTGTAAAAGCAGTTGCACCACATAGATTGCGCGACAGATATTGCACCGCGCAGATTCTCCGATCTAAAGGAGTATTATGATATACCTCCTCGGGGTTGGCGAGCCCTCTTCTCGTGTGGCAATATGCATGTGATTATGCCCCGTCGTCTATCTTAGATTTGAGTTCGCGCCGCCCCGGCAGGCCGGCGTCGCCCCGCCCCCATTCCTCTGCCCCAACGTCGTCGTTCATTCGTTCATCGAGAATCATCCGTTTGCAAGAACCCCTTGCAACAGACAGGATGAAGCGCGCGCGCGTCGTCGCCCGCGCGCGCCGCAGTCTTTCAACAGCCTTCATTAAGAGTCGCGAAGGATATGCGCAAACACTGTTTCACAACACGGCTTTTCAAGAAACGCCGTTACCCGTGCTCTCGCGAACTCGCCCAGATATTTGTTTGCCCGACCCTCCTGTCTTGGGTCATCGTTCTGAATAGAGCATAGCGGTCGCGCGCCTTCCTTCCCGCCCCCTCTCCCCGCTCCTTCCCGCGTGCCAGCCCGCCTCCAATCTGGCCGCCCCTGGGGAGCTGCGATCTGCGAAGCTGCCCCCCTCACCAAGTGCTGCGTGGGGGGTCTAGCGGAGTGGCGTCACACGGCGATTCAGATTTGACCTCGCGATCCCTGCGGGGCTGTGATCTGCGAGGCTGTCGCCACTTTCGACGGCTGCTGAGGGGTCGGGCGGAGTGGCGTCTTAGTCAGACTCGGATTGGACCTCGCCATCCCTGTGGGGCTGCGATCTGCGAAACTGTCGCCACTTTCGAGGGCCGCTGGGGGGTCCTGCGGAGTGGCGCCCCGCGCAGGCTCATATTTGACTTCGCAATCCCTTTGGGGCTTCGATCTGCGAAGCCGTCGCCAAATTCGAGGGCTGCTGCGGGGTCCGGCGGAGTGGTGCCCCACGCGGACTAAGGTTAGACCTCGCAATCCCTGTGGGGCTGCGATCTGAGAAACTGTCGCCGCTTTCGCAGGCTGCTGGGGGCCCAGCGGTGCTGTCGCGGGCCGCCCGCAGACCTGGCGGCGCGCCTTCGAGAGCTTGCCTCCCGCGCTGAATAGTACAGAAAGGAAGCAGGGAATCCGGCGGGCGAGTGGGGCTTAGCTCGCTTTTCGCGCAAATATGCGCGGGTTCAATCACGCTGTCGAGCGCCGCGGCGAGGTGGCGCGGGCAGCGCTGCATCTTTAGCGCGCTACCGACACGCGCAACGCTCTCCGACCCCCTGCTGCTGCCGCGCTGACGGGTCGGCCCCCTGCGCGCCCTTCCCCCGCCCTTCGTTCCCGCCCCCGTCTCCTCCTCAAACCCGTGCCTTCGCTCATCGTCGTTTTTTCGTTGTGTTGTGAATCGCGCCGCGTGGGCTCATCCCATGTAGCTCGCGGCGTATAGAGGCGCCTGCGCCGGCATTGCCCTGGCAAGTTGAGGCCAAGTCCTCCTGTCACTTGATGCGAAAGGGTTGGGCGGTTTGTATATGTGTATATGTATATATGCATCTGCGAAAACAGATTTACCCTTGCGTGCTACCACGCGGGCCTCGCGCTTCACGCGCGTCGCAATCGTTCGAGCGCCCTCGCGCGAGTGCCGTCGCAGGGGCCCCCTGCAACGAATGGGGCGACGCGCGCGCGGGTCGTCGCGCGCTGTGGGTTCTGGAAGGGGTTCGACAGCGAGTGCCCCGAACGCGCGTCAACGCGCGTGGTTTTGCAGCGTCAGTTAGAACGAATCCTTCGCTCGCGGTCGTGCGGGTACATAAGGCAACCAATGGTTTTTACACGATGTTCATCAAAGTTTACCAAGCGGTCCCGTCGCGCCGCATTTCGAATTCAGTCGGGCGACCTTGCGCGCGGGTCGGGGCGGGCGCGATCACTTTCAAATCGCGTCGCGCGGGCCGCTCGCAATCGTCGGCCGCGCGCGCGCGCCGATCTCCGTCGACATCCCGCGTCGTCGACGTGGGGGCATCGTCGTCGTTGTCGGCGGGCGCGATCAACATCGGCGACGTCGTTGGCTTTGCCGTCGTCGTTGCCGCCGTCGTCGCAATCGCCGTTGCTCCCATGGTCGCGTCAACCATCATTGGCGTCGCCGCGGTGCCACGCCTGCCCGAGTTACCGACTCGCATTGAAGTGCCCGCTGGGAGGTGCCCAGCCGTCAGCGCCAACGTAGATGGCCGCTGCGCGCGCGAGCATGCGCGGACTTGCGCGGCCGCAGAGATGCGCCGGCCAACGCCAAGCACTCATCGCTATCGCCGCCGCATGGGCTTTGCAAACCAAGTTGCGGATGGGTGCGTGTTTTTATTCTTCTTTTCCAAGGGCATGGAATCGGTCCGTTCATTTTATAAAATAGCCGCTCTCTCTCTCTCTCTCTCTCTCTCTCTCTCTCTCTCTCTCTCTCTCTCTTCTACAAGAAAGATTCGACTCCGCTGCCCTCCCGAAGCCAGACTTATCCGCACCCCCTGGGATGTACAGTTTACATATGCTTCTGCCCCATCGTCAATCGTGAATCTGAATTCGTACCACCTCAGACCAGCCGGCATCCGCCCGCCCCGCCATCCTCTGCAAAAAACAATAGGCGCGCGCCGTCGTTTAGCACAAATCAGCAGTTTTCAAGAACCCCTTTGCAAAATGTGAATCGAAGTGCGCGCGCGCGTGTTGTCGCGCGCGCGTCGGAGTCCTTCAACGAATGCTGTGCTCGTGAAGATTTGAAAATCGAGTATCCCAAAACATGTAAATTACATGGTTTCTCGACGCGCATTTTCGATCAACCAAAACAGCTCGCGCTCGTCTTCTGGCGAATGCATCGGGAAATCATAAGTTTCTCATGCTTTGCAGAAAATGCTACAAAACGGGTTTCGCGCGCGCATATCGCAATCGTTCGAACGCCCTGGCACGTGAGCCGCCGAGAGAACCCTTTGCAACAAATGGGGGGCCGCTCGCGCGCGCCCCCGCGCGCGCGTGCCGAAATCCGTTGCAAACCTTAGGCTGCGTAGCGATTTCAAAACCGAATGTCCAAAAACCAAATTGAAGCAACTGTTCCGCAACATTTGTTTCACAAAAGCCTGCGCTCGCGCTCCTGCGGATTCATAGGAAAATCAGCATTTCCAACGTGTTCGCGGACATCTGCCTAACGGGCCTCTCGCGCCGCACCCTGAGATCATGTGAACGCCCTTGCGCGCGTGCTGGGGGGCGCGATCCGTGTCAAATATTACCGCGCGGCTTCTCTCTCGCGTCGGCCGCGCGCGCGCGTGTCCAATTCCTTTAGAAACCTTCATCGCCGGCGCGAGGGCGCCGTCATCGTCGCCGGCGTGATCGGCATCGGCGCCGTCGCTGGCCTCGCCGTCGTCGTAGTCGATATCGTCACCATCGCTACTAGCATCACGGCGTCTACTGTCGTCGACGTTGCCATGATACCGCGCCCGCCCAAGTCACCGCGGGCCGGTGCCGCCGCGGCCGCGTCGGTGGCGCCGAGCTAGCTGGCCGCTGCGCGCGCGAGCATGCGCGGGCTAGCGCGGCCGTGGGGATGCGCCAGCCAACGCCAAGCACTCATCGCAATCGCTGCCGCATGGGTCCGACAAGCCAAGGTCTCGGGTGGGCGGGGGTGGGATGATTACGTGAGCGGTGGAGTCGACAATTTCATGCTCGGCAAGGTGAAGTACACCACGTAGATTGCACCACATAGTGCGCATCGTAGGCTGAACAGCGTAGATTGCAAACCATATAGCGCGCGTCGTATATTGCACCACGTACATTGCTCCACATTTATTGCTCTACATTTACTGCGCATCGTTGGTGGACCAAATATGGCACCACGTAGATTGCACAACATAAATTACACACCGCATCTTGCAATCCATGTATTGTATATCTGGCACGGGTGGTTCCCAAGATCAGTGTTTGCATTTTTGTGCGAAGATGAGATTTGGAATCGTAATCTTTCATCCTGTTAGTTCTGTGCGTGATCTTGTTGCATCCATCCACCCCTGTTATCCGAGTGGCATCCTCCGCGGGAGGAATCCTATTCTAGTCCGCCACAAGGAATCCTATTTTATATCCGCAATCAAGGGCTTCCTGTTGCAATCCCTCGCAAAAGGAATCCTCCTATGATCCGCCATGAGGAATCAGATTGCAATCCCCCACCGGAGGAAACCGATTGCAATCCTTCACAAAAAGAAAACCCACCTGAATTATGAAATCAGACTTCCCATGTACCCAAGGTATGGTGTCGTTGTTTTTGTTGGTTTCCCGCCCCGGCTTTTGCTGCGCAGGCTTTTGGAAGCTTTGATCACAGGATGTCCAACAAACTGTTTATGTTGGTTGTCCCTCTTTGTATTGCTCTTCCAGGCGCAGGGGAGGTTGATGGAACTCGTTTCGAAACGCGTCTCCATTGAAATCTAGTAACCGGCCTTCATCGGATTCGAGCTCCCCTGCGCCTGGACAGCAATGACAGAGGTGGGGGGCAGAAAAGACAAATTTTGTCAATCCAAGAATCATAGCTTCCCATAGAGTGCGCAGCAAAAGCCAAGGCGAGGAACCAAAACACACAAGAAACAACGCATTTATCGTCGGTACGTGGGATATTTAAGTTCATGGTTGCAGCGGATCCCTTTTGTGGAGTCACATTGTGATTCCGCCCTTGGGGGGTCACCATCTTTTGTGCAGGATTGCAGTTGGATTCCGTGTTGGGAGAGTTAAGATTGGATGCTTTGCGTGGACGATTTTTAGATTCGGATTTCTTGCGTAGAGGATTACAATCGGATTCCATGCGCAGACGATTCATTCGGATTTCGCTTGTGGAGGAAAACGCGAGGGATCCTTTTGTAGAGGATTCATTCGGATTCCTTTTGCGGGTGCTTACAAAGTCCCTTTGGCGGGGCCCTGCAATAAGACTCCTCTCTAGAGGGCGACGATCCCTGGCGCGGGCGCGAAGACGAGCGCGAAAGGCAGGAAGTCCAAACACCAGTCATTAGCAGACGCAGCGAATGCTTCGCCTCATGCTTTGCGCCCGAGCGGCGGCGGTGGCCGTGCCAGACTCGGTTTCGACGCCGAGCGATTCGAGCAATTGCTCGGGGACTCACGGGCCAAAGCTTTTCGGCACTTGGGGCGAGTTGGGCCCTCGCTGGGCCAGCGCCGAGACCATGAAAGACACTTTCGTCAGCGCCGATGCCATCGACGTCACCTTCGCCGATTGTTGTGGCCATAGCGGTGACAATCTTGCTTGCAATCGCCGCCTGGACGACGCGGGCGCAGGTGCGCTGGCTTCAGCGCCCGCGCATTTTTTGGCCATGACCGGAGACCAGACATGCTGAGCAAGTGCGTCGGACGCCACATGAAGGAAGACGCTGCCATTCGAGACTACGCCGACCTACAAGTGATGCGTTATCGGAGGCATGGGCCCCTCGGCAGCATGCGCGCGCGCGGGCCCGCGCTGCAGCGGCTCGCGAAATTTCAGATCCAGAATTTTCGGTTCGTGGTCCCCTGCTTGGGCCCCCCTTGGGGCCTTCTTGGGCCGTCTTGAACGCTTTTTGGGCCATCTTGGAGCTCTCTGGGACTGGCTTGGGCCCCTCTCGGAGGTTTTTTTTGCGCTGTCTTGGGGCGGTCTTGGGGGCTTTTGTAGCCGCTTTGGAGCGTCGGAAAACCGAAATTGCGAGAAGGCCAACGTCCTTCGAACACCTTTGTGCAATCGACGATGCTGGCCTCTTGAGGCTCTCTCGGGGGGCCTCCTGGATCGCGCTGGGGGCCTCTTAAGGCCCCCGTGGGCCCTCTCGGAACCATATTCGGGCGCCTTGGAGCAACCACTCTTGGCCTCGGCAGCAATATGGCGTAAGTTGCAATCGTGAATGGCCTTGGGGACGCGAGCCTTGCGTAATTTATAAAGGATTCTGGCCTCGGGGGCGCACATCTCATGTATGTGTACGTGTCCCACGCCCCCCCAGGAATTCAGACAACACGATCCAGGCGTGGCAATCGGGCGGTTTGGGGCTCCCCCCTCTCGCGGACTTCACAGTTTACAGCAGGAAGCAGGAAGCAGGACTGTAACACTGGAGACTTGAACCTGCAACTGGCGCAGGGAGCAGCGCACTTCGGCCTGCAGCCTGGTGGCCCAATAAGGGCGGACGGGCGGATCCCTGCGCGCGCGTGGCCCCAATGCGACGTCGGCCTGGCAGCTGGCGCACTAGTCGGGCACGTCAATAATCGGACGTTTTGGTATGGTTGGTTCACCAGGCGCGCAAGCGAGTCCGCGCGAATCAGACGCGCTAAGGGGGCGCGCTAACGCAGAGCGAGCCATGAATGGGTAGCAGGAGTGAAAACGGGCAAACAAGAATGGCGAGACGATGATGCGGAACTTCCCTCTTATCCGCGCCAGTGGGATAACCCATGGTGACGGCGGTGACGAGGGCGAATAGGGTGATGATAGAAACGTTGATGCTGATGATAACGATGCCGAATACGGCTTCATGACTTCGATGCTTGTGATGGGCACCCGGAGACTGGATTGCCCACTACGAACATGTTGATGGTGATTACGCTTATGGTGATAATGATGACGATTTTGATGATGATGATGTTCATGATGATGACGGTGGTGACGATGTTGACGAGGATGACGATGATGAACATGATCCTATAAACGAGGATGATATTGAGGATTATGATGAATACTATACTTTGGATTAAGATGGTGATGGTGGTGATGTTGGTGGCGATGCTGATGATGACGAGGAGGATACTTGTGGTTGTGATGATGATTATGATGTTCAATATACTGGTACTGATAATGATGCTGGTGAGGCTGACGATGATTGCTATGACGAAGTGATGATCGAGGTTGACCTGACTTTGAAGACGAGCATGATCCTTATGATGCCGTTGCTGATGATGATGTTAATGTTGCTGATGATGTTGCTGCTGATGATGATGACGATGATGATGCCACTGTTGTTGTTGCTGTAGTTGTTGGTTTTGTTTTTGTTGTAATTGAACTCCCACTCTTGAATAATGATTGTTGTCACCCCCCACCGGTGCACATTGTGTTTTTCAATTGAAGTGCTCCCCTGAGGGCTCGCACCCGGGTTTTAAGAGGGAAAGTTTGCATGCTCAGGCTGTGCTCCTGGCCCCGGCTACAACAACAACGGCTCTCGCCTGATGTTTCCTCACATTTGTTTCGACAGTCGCGCTCTCGCTCGGGATCGCCTCACAATTTTGGTAGGAACCGCGCTCTCGTGTGGGACTTCCTTGCAATGTATTCAGAAGCCGCGCCCTCGACACTCAGGAAACAAGCTCTCGCTCTGGCTTTCCCACGATTTACTGTGGAATCGTGCTATTGCTCGAGACGTCCTCGCGATTCATGCAGGGTTCACGCTTCGGGAACCCACCTGCTCGACCTGGCCGCCTGGGCCCGCCTTCCCGACCCGCCTGCTAGGGTGTGCCCGCCCAAACTGCCCGTCTGGTTCTCGCACGTGTCTTTTGTTCCTAGCCCCCCTCCTGTGAATTTCTCTTCTGGTCCATCTGTCTCCCTCCCCCTGCAATCCGTCCTCTCTTCCCCTGTCTTAGGGGCTGCACTAAATGCGCGTGGCAGGTAAGGAAGATCTACTCGAGAGGGTACGATCGAAGACGAAGACGGCGGGTATCGCAGGTTTGGGATGCACATGTCGAACGGCACGCAAGCAGATAGGAGCGAACAGTCTTGACACGAGTGCTGTTGTTGCTGCTGTTGTTGCTGTGGTTGTTTATGTTGTTGCTGCTGTTGTTGATGCTGATGGTGATGATGCTGGTGATGCTGGTGATGGTGATGGTGATGGTGATGGGAAGGCTCCTCTGGACTTGCCGGGAGCGCTGGCCAGTGGCAAGCTCGCCTGCTCCCTGGGCACGCGCCCCGAGCCTCGACGTCGGCCGCGGTCCTCGGCAGGCCCGCGCCGTGGCCAGCCGACTCTGGAGGCCTTCGACTAAACGCGGGGGGCGGGGTCGAGCAGGCTCTCTCGGGGTGACTCCGACGAGCCTCACGGGCGGGTCAGCCGGTCAGAGGCTCGGTGGTCTTGGCAGGTCCCTCATGGTTTCGTCGAGGTCATCAGCATCAGTCTGCACTCAGAGGTGGGTCCGTCGAGGCCGAAGGCAGCCGAATCGGGATGCGAGCGGCTCGGATCGCGCACGATAAAGCAGTCACGCGAGCTGCTTGCCGCTGCAGAAGGTAACACGTCGGAGCGCTCTCCGTGAGCGGTCACGCGGTAAGCCTTCAGGCATCGCCCGCACGACGTTCGAATATCGGGTGGTGCCAACACCTAGACGTTGATGGTGACAGTGAAATTGGCGATGCTGATGCTGATGACGACGACGATGACTAGAACGCAGACGAGTATGATGATGGCGACGATGGCGATGATGGTGATGATGACGCGTCTTCTGTTGCTGATGATTATGTCTCGAGTGTTGGAATCGTTGTTGAGGGCGATAGCAATGATGATGCTGATGATGCTGATGAAGATGTTGATGCTGGTGCTGATGCTGATGGTTGTGAATGTGAGAGTTATGTTGGTGCTCATGAATGACTCTGGTGATGCTGCAGAGGGTGTTGGTGGTGGCGGTGGCAGTCGTGGTGATGACGCTGATGCTGATGCTGATGCTGATGCTGATGCTGATGCTGATGCTGATGCTGCTGATGATGATAGTGATGATGATGGTGATGGTGATGGTCACGACGGTGAGGATTATGATTATGATTACGATGCTGATGATGATGCTGATGGTGGTGCTGCTGATGATGATGGTGATGAGGATGCTGCTGATGATGATGAAATGATGAAGAGATGAAGATGGTGATGATGATTCTGATGATTATGATGATGCTGATGCTGATGCTGATGCTGATGCTGATGCTGATGATGATGATGATGATGATGATGATGATGATGATGATGATGATGATGATGATGGTGATCCTGAATATGATGGTGGTGGTGGTGATGATGATGATGATGATGATGATGATGATGATGATGATGATGATGATGATGATGATGATGATGATGATGATGATGATGATGATGATGGTGATCCTGAATATGATGGTGGTGGTGGTGATAATGGTGATAGTGGTGATGGTGATCCTGCTCCGCTTCTCTGCCAAGCTGGAGCAGGGCCGCGCGAGGGCGCTGGGCCTGGGCGCGGGGCCGGCGCGCGCGGGCGAAGCGCGCGTCGGCCCCGTGCCCAGGCCTGCCCCGAAAGGCGCCATAGGAGCGCCCGCCTCCCAGCCCCAATGCTGGGCCTGGGCGTCCATCTTGTGGCCCGAGGCTGGGCCTTAACCTGGGCCCTTTTTGTCGCTTAGGCCGATCGTTAGGCTGCGGGATGCTTCGTGGGTCCGATGAGCCCCGACGCACCGCTCCTGCCCTCTCTGGCCCGCCGGATCTGCCGGCATCGCCGGGAGGGCTAGTCAGAGGAGGAATAGGTACGGATGCCGCTGTCCCTGCTTCCTTTTCGCCTGTTCGGGCCTCCTTGGAGGCCTTTGTCGACAGCTGGATTCGCCACGAGATTCTGGCCGAAATCCGCCCGAGCGCACCCCGGGAGAGGTCCAGGGGGCAGCGGTATGGGTATCTGTTTGTTTCCTCGGCTTCTTCAGAGGGGAAGGAGGAGGAGCAGGTGAAGAGGGTTGGGGGGAAAAAGGAGGCGGAGACAGGAGGAGGAGCAGGAGGAGCAGGAGGAGGAGGAGGAGGACGAGGACGAGGAGGAGGAGGAGGAGGAGGAGGAGGACGAGGACGAGGACGAGAAGGAGGTGGAGGTGGAGGAGGAAGGAGGAGGGAGGAAGGAGGAAGAAGGAGGGGGGAAGGAGGAAAGAGGAAGGAGGAAGGAGGAAGGAGGAAGGAGGAAGGAGGAAGGAGGAAGGAGGGAGGAGGAGGAGGAGGAGGAGGAGGAGGAGGAGGAGGAGGAGGAGGGAGGAGGAGGAGGAGGGGGAGGCGAAGGAGGGGGGGGAGCAGAGGCAGGCCAGTCGAGGCACGCGGGCACAGCACGGCACGGCACAGCACAGTCGAATCTCGTTAAGGAAAGGAGCGCTGACGACACCGCACGCGGGCACGACAAAGCACGGCACGCTTCGCATTCTGGTATTCAGGCACGGCATAAACACAGCACGGCATGCCACACCTGCTGCATTACATATGATAAAGTTTTGGCACGGCACGCGAACACGGTACGGCACGCGCTTGGACACGGCAAGGCACGCGCACGGCATAGCACGCTCACGGCAGGGCACGGCACGCAACCACGCTACGGCACTTCAGCACCATCAATTACCACACACAAGCAGGGCACGGCACAAACACGGCACGGGGTCATAGCACCGCACGTCTCGGTGCATGTTGCGCATTCTAGCGCATTCTAGAAGCCAAGCACGGTATGATTTAGCAAGCTTCGCGGGCACGAGTGAGAACATCGGAAGGAGGAGGACGAGGAGGAGGAGGAGGAGGAGAAGGATGAGTTGGAGGATTGGGAGGAGCGAAGGGGGCTGAGGGTGGGGAAGCGGATGGAGAGGAAATTAAGAGTAACGATGATGATGATGAAAGGCGGGAAAAAGGAAGACGAGGAGGGGTAAGACGAGCGGGAGGCGGATAATGAGGAGGGGACATGGGGAGGGAAGGGAGGATGGAAGGAAAGCGCGCGCGAGGGCGTCGAGGAGAATTGTCAGGAGGGAGGGGCAGGGGTTCGAGGGCAAGTTCGATTGTCAGCGAGGGTCGGCTGACATAGCCCGCCACTGGCGAGCTAGCCGAAACTTGACGCTTCGTATGCCTTGCCTCACATATTTCTGACACGGCCCGGGCAGGTGGTTTCGAGTTTCGGAACCTTTGTCCGCTCGGGCTGGAGAGCGGTCGCCCTCTCTCTCCCTCCCCCCCTCCTCTTCCTTCCTCCTGTTCTGCCCCCCCTTCTTTGACCCCTCTTCCTTATTCCCTCCCCCTCCCACTCCCCGCCTCCTGGCCCTTCCTCAAACAGCTTCCTTGTCACTGCTCATTTTTCACTGCTCCCCTCTCCCTCTACCTCGCTCCCTCCTCCTGCTTCCCCTTCCCCCCTTCCTCCTCATCCGTTCTCCTCTCTTCGCCTCCTTCGTCTCTCATATTCCTCCTCCTCCCCCTCCCCCTCCTCCTCTCTTTCCCCTCACACTTCCTCTCTTTCCTCCTTCCCCCCCCCTTCTCCCCACCAAGCCCTCCTTTCTGCTTCCACTCTCCCTCCCTCTATTAATCCTCCCCTCTTCTTCCTCTGCCCCCCGCCTGCCCCTTCCTTCCCCCCTCCTCTCGTGTCGCTTCTTAGGCAGGAGGTCGGAGGATTGAGAGTGATATGCGACTCCCTTTTGATGTCGTGAGTTTACGACGACCAGCCCACCCACTGACACCTGTGAGGAAGGACGAGGAGGGAGAGGATAATCATGAGTCAGAGGAGGAGAAAGACGTGAGATACGAGGACGGAGGGACCATGATGGGGTGACCACACGGGAGGAGCCGGCGTGAGGCAGAGCCCGGAATGAGGAGTGCAGGAGAACAGACGATCTTTGCCCCCCCCCTCCCCCTCGCCCGCCTCCTCTCGCAGCGCCATGGCCCGCACGAGACACGGGGCGCACGGTCGCCGAGCGCGCGCCCGCTCGGGAGGCCGCTCGGCGCTCCGGTCTGGGTGCGGCCGCTGCGTGCTCGGCGCCAGTTTTAAAGCCGCGCGGCGAAGGGATACAGGAAGGTCCGACGGGCTTCGCCGACGCCTCCGGCCCCCCCCCACTCTCATGATGGGCCTGTCTTCCACCACCACCCATAAGATGAAGGGGGGAAAGAGGTAGAGGAGGAGGACGAGGAGGAGGAGGAGGAGGAGGACCCCCTCCCCCTCCAACTTCTGGTGGTGGTGGTGGAAAGCAGGCCCATCATCTCAGGGTTCGTTTCGACTCCTCCGACCCGATTCGATTCGGTGTCGATCGATTTCGGTTTTGATTCGGTTCGGCCTCGGATTTCGATGTGGGCATCGATTTCCCAACTCAGACCGTGCTATCCTGCCGATTTCTGCCGGTTCGGCTTCTTGCGACTTGGCTGTCGATTTCCGCCGATCCGATTCATTTCGATCGCCGATACGATTTATCGATTCGATTCTGGGCTCTCCTGCCCTCTCGATTGGCGGGACGGCATGTCGACCGACAGGTCCAGGATGAGGATCAATCGTTTCAGAGCGTTCTGGAACGTTCTCAGAGTGTTCCGGAGCGCTCTGGGATGGCCGCGGCGCCCGATACATCCTCAAAAAGCATGCCAGATCTCAGAGATCCCCGATTTAACCCCCGTCCTTGTCTGGCCTCGATTTATATCGACTTGTCGGTTGGTTGCTTGAGCGGTTGGTTGGCCGATTCGTTGGCGGGCTGGCAGTTTGGAGGCTTGAGCGCAGCAGATTAGCAGGTTGGCTGTCTGGCTGGTTGGTTGTTTGGCTGTCTGGTTGGCTGGCGGGTGGCCTCCCCATGAGAGGGGGGGCGGTGGACCTTCGAGATGACGCTGCTGTGTTTCTTTTCTGCGATCGTGACCTTCGTCGTCATCGCGATTGTCACTTCGTCCATGTATTGGACATACGTGTAAACTCATAGCATATATACATGACCGTCGTTACCGCAGAGCAGACGCCAACAGCTGAGGGAACCCTCCGTTGTATCCGCTCCGTCTAGAACTTGCAGTCCTCGATCAGGCTACTACAGCCCTCTGTGAAAATGATCGGGAGGAACAGGGACGATGATGGGGACGGGCAAGAGTGGCGAGAAGAGAGAAAAGAAGGATAGTGAGGAAAAGCGAAGAGGAGGAGAGCTGAGAGGCAGGGCATAGGGGATGATAGGACGAGGTCAGCGCTCCGGGCACGTGTGCGGTCCACTCTGCGGAGCATGGAAAAGCATCAATGGAACTGCCGACTCCTGCGCCGCCGACTTCGTTCCTCAAACATGTTCCAGGTATCATCGGCGCCTCTTTCACTAAGCCGCTACCGTTGTGGATCGCATACCTGCCCGAAGCGCAGGGAGGGAGTAGTCGTAGTAGTAGTCGTAGTCGTCGTCGTAGTAGTCGTCGTCGTCGTAGTAGTAGTAGTAGCAGTAGTAGTAGTAGTAGTAGTAGTAGTAGTAGTAGTAGTAGTAGTAGTAGCAGTAGTAGTCGTAGTAGTAGTAGTAGTAGTAGTAGTAGTAGTAGTAGTAGTAGTAGTAGTAGTAGTAGTAGTAGTAGTAGTAGTAGTAGTAGTAGTAGTAGTAGTAGTAGTAGGAGTAGTAGTAGTAGCGTAGTAGTAGTAGTAGTAGTAGTAGTAGTAGTAGTAGTAGTAGTAGTAGTAGTAGTAGTAGTAGTAGTAGTAGTAGTAGTAGTAGTAGTAGTAGTAGTAGTAGTAGTAGTAGTAGTAGTAGTAGTAGTAGTAGTAGTAGTAGTAGTAGTAGTAGTAGTAGTAGTAGTGGCAGCAGTTGCACGCAACACTTGTGAGAACACGGTCGTGTGGACTGCGCGGCGGCTGGAAAAGAAAATCGTCATCATCATCATCATCATCATCATCATCATAATCACCATCATCCCCATCATGGTCGTCATCGCTCTACACGCAAGGACACGTGCAGGCGGATAGTCATAATCATCATCATCATCATCAACTTCATCATCAACAACATAAACATTTTCATCGGCATCGGTCTCTGCAAACTGACGTCCATACGGGCAGATTCTCAAAATAGTCCCCCCTGGGTGCTCCGAAACTGGGGTTTTGGAGGTACGATGGTCCTCCCCAGACATCTCGGCGAGGCTCTGTTGCACTTCCCCTTGCGTGCCAGAGGTCCGTGGTCGCTGTTCCACTTCGGAGGTCCTCGGCGTGTGCGCTCTCGTTCCGGTTCATTTTTTGCACATGATTATGATCGTTTTGACATACATGTAGCCGGTGAAACATCTTTGCTATATGTTAAGTTCTTTCTTTATCTTTCAAATTGCGCAAAAGGCCGGACCGCACACGTGCCCGGTGCGGAGGTCAGCTTGGAGGAGGAGGAGGAGGAGAAGGAGGCGGAGGAGGAGCAGCAGGAAGGAGGAAGGAGGTGGATGGAGGAGAAGGAGGAGCAGGAGCAGGAGCAGGAGCATGAGCAGGATGGGGACGAGGACGAGGATGGATATGGGGGGGGAGGGGAAGGGGGGCGGAGCTTGGAGGGAGGAGGTGGGCCATGGGAGAGGGTTGAGGAGAGGGGGAAAGTGAGGGCAGGGGAGTGGAGGGTCGGAGGGACAGGGTGGAGGAGAATGCAAAGAGAGGCGATGGACGAGAGCGGGTGGAGGAGGACAGCTGTGGGGAACGGGGTCGGGAGGAAGACGAGGAGGGCAGACAGGAGCGAAGATGGAGGGATCGGAGTAGGGGAGGGTGGATTGAGGATACCATCGAATGAGGATACCATCGAGGGTGGAGGATACCATCGAATGAGGATACCATCGAAGTAAGATGGCGGAGGGTGGAACGAGGATACCATCGAGGGAGCAGACGATGGAGAGCGGCGAAGACAGATGCAGAGGCGGACGAGACAGAAGCTGAATAGGAGCAGGAGCAGGAGAGAGAAACGCAAAAGGATGCAGAGCTGACGGAGATCAGTGCTTATGCAGGGGCAGAAGCATAAGGACGATGATGTTGAGGAGGAGTAGGAGGGATGGGGTGAGGACAAGGAAAAACGAGAGGCGCAGGAGAAGCAGGACTCGGAGGCATGACAGCTAAGGGTATTGAAGATTCACGCGAGGACGTTGATGCCGACGATGATGATGTGGTTGCTGTTGTTGCTGCTGCTGTTGCGGCTGATGACGATGATGCTGATGCCGATGGTGATGGTGTTGTTGATGATGGTGATGACGATGATGATGATGTTGATGCTGATGCTCATGATGATGGAGATGGTGATGCTGCTGCTGATGCTGATGCTGATGCTGATGATGCTGCTGATGCTGATGATGATGCTGCTGATGGTCATGGCGATGATGATGCTGATGATCATGCTGCTGATAGTGATGATGCTTATCATGATGGTGCTGGTGATGATGATTATGGTGATGATGATGACGACAATGATGACGATACCGATGCCGACGATGGTGATGATGATGTTGATGATGTTGACGATTAAGCTTATGATGGTGATGTTGCTGATGTTGATGCTGATGCTGATCAGCATCATAATGATCATGATTATGATGCCCATCGCCATCGCGATGATGTTGACACTGCTGATTATGATGATGGTGATGTTGATTATGTTGAATATGTTGATTATGAAGCTGGTGCTGATGATGCTGGTGCTGTTGCTACTCACGATGATGATGATGATGATGATGATGATGATGATGACGATGCTGCTGATGTTGACGGTGGTGATGATGGCGATGATGGTGAGGATTGGAATGTTGCTGATGGTGGTGATGATGATGGTGATGCTGACGGTAATGGCTCTAGTGATGGTGAGAAATGGCGATCGTGATATTCATTGTGATGATGATGACGATGATGTTGATGAACGACGATGTTGATGCTCTGATGATGATGATTACCATGATGGTGATGCTGATGCCGATGATGACGATGATGATGATGATGGTGGTGTTGGTGATGACGACGATGATGCTGATGATGCTGCTGATGATGATGACGGTACGGTTGCTGCTGATGATGATGTTGTTGTTGATGACGATGATGATGACGATGATGATGTTGTAGGTGACGATGATGCTGCTGATGATGATCATGTGGATGATGATCATGATGATGATGATGATGATGATGGTGGTGGTGGTGGTGTTGGCAATGGTGATAATGATGATGTTGACGACGCCAGCGACGACGACGTCCATCTTGAGGATGATGGCGCTGATGGTGATGATGATGGTGGTGGTTGTGGTGATGATGATTATCATGATGCTGATGCTGTTGCTGATGATGATGATGATGATGATGATGATGATGATGCTGCTGATGCTGATGCTGATGCTGATGCTGATGCTGATGCTGATGATGATGATGCTGATGATGATGATGATGATGCTGCTGCTGCTGATGATGATGATGATGATCATGATGATGATGATGATGATGATGATGATGATGATGATGATGATGATGATGAGGATGGTGAATATGACTATGGTTATGAGCGCGATGCTGATTATGCTGATAGTGATGGTGATGGTGACGGCGGGAGAGAGGGAGCGGAGATGCGGGATGGGAAAGGAGGATAACGAATTGAAGATGCAGGGGAGGAAGAGATAGCAAGGATTGAGCAAGGGAGTAAGAAAGGGAGGGAGTGAGGGAGGGTTGCAGGGAGGGAGGGAATGAGGGAGGGAGGGAGGGAGAAAGGGAGGAGCAGAATGAGGAACCAGGAGGAGGAGGAGGAGAAGGAGGAGGAGGAGGAGGAGGGCCACCGGCAGGATCATGATCAGCAGTACGAGCAGGACAAAGGGGACGGAGGGGAGGGAGATCCCCAGCAGCAGCAGGAGGGGCGGCAGCGGCGGGAGTCGGCGGGAGGATCTGCTGGGGGCGGAGGGGGGAGGAGCGGGAGAGCGGGCAGGGAGCAGGAGCGTCGGCGGCATTCCGCGAAAGTTTCACGATGCAACTCCAGCCTAATAAGAGGGAGAGGGGGAGGAGGAGAATCTAGGGGGGATCGAGGAGGATCATGTAGGAGGATCGAGGAGGGTCGAGGAGGATCCAGGAGGATCGAGGGGGGGATCGAGGAGGAGGAGGAGGAGGAAGAGGAGGAGGAGGCTCGAGGAGGATCGAGGATGAGGATGATGAGAAGGAGGAGGAGGAGGAGGAGGAGGAGGAGGAGGAGGAAGAGGAGGGGAACCTGATCTCTACGGGTCCAACCGACGCTGGGGTTCACTCGGCTGCAGCCATCCCTGGAATTCTGAGCCCTGGCTGGTTTTTCAGTGACCTGACTTGCAGGGGTAGGGTTCACATGTGGCTTTTGTCGGTGAACAAGGGGGTTCGATCGATGCTGACCATGACTCTGACTCTGATTCGGGCGGGCTTTGCAGGTTCGGCTTCGGCGAGAAGGAGCTTGTCTGCACCGAAACGAGGAGAGGGAAGACATGTTTAGGATAAGGAGGACGAGGAGGATGAGGAGGAATAGGAGGAGACATCGGAACAGGAATAGGAGCAGGAACAGGAAATAGGAGTAGACATACGACTTCGAATGCGAGTACGAATGCGAATCCGAACATGAGGAATACTTCGAATACGAAGAGAAGGAGGAGACGGATGAGTAGGAGGAGTAGGAGGAGGACGAGGAACAACAATATGAGGAGGAGGAGGAGGAGGAGAAGGAGGAGGAGGAGGATGAGGAGGAGCAGTAGCGCGCGGAGGCTCTGTCGGCGGTGGGCGCTGGCTTCGCCATCGGGCTGGCGGCCATCGGCTCCGGGGTCGGCCCGCGCCTCGACAGCCGCCGCTCGGTGGTCGGCGGCGCGGTCGGCGGCGCGGCAGCGCAGGGGCGAGGGGAAGGGCGAATGGTCGAGGAGGGTCGAGGAGGACCGAGGGTAGAGAGTCGAGGGCGAGGATCGATGGGAATCGAGAGGATCGAGGGAGGATCGAGGAGGAGGACCGATGATAATAAACGAGGAGGGAGGAGGAGGAGGAGGAGGAGGAGGAGGAGGAGGAGGAGGAGGAGGAGGAGGAGGAGGAGGGGGGGGAGGAGGAGGAGGAGGGGAGGGGAGGAGGGAGGAGGAGGAGGAGGAGGAGGGAGGAGGAGGAGGAAGGAGGAGGAGGAGGAGGAGGAGGGGGAGGGGGAGGGGGAGGAGGAGGAGGAGGAGGAGGAGGAGGAGGAGGACCAGTGCAAACCCAGGATTCATCATCGATGTCGCAGTAGGCCCTCCCTCCAAGGTCCAAGGTTCCTTCTTCACAGGTCCCTGCAAGGATTTGTATTCACTTCGGGAAATGCTCCGTTCGAAGACAACTACCTGAAAATCTTGATCCGTGCCAAAAAATAGCACTGTTTGGAGTTCAACGCAGCGAATAAACGTTACTGTTGCGTCCTGACGATCTCGGATCTGGTCAGAACACCATTCCAGATAAAAGGGTCCGGATGCAATCTCTAAGCTAAATATCATGAACCAGATCGACAAAGCGAAACATGGTCCATAATTTCAAGTTTATGGTGCGGAGCCCGACAAAGCGACCATCTTGCGTCGGGCAGGTCTCTTGAACGACCTGCTGGGCCCGATCTCGGGCAGCACCCTGGAGCCTGCTGAACAGGCTCGCAGGGTTCAGTGGTTATGTGAGGTGGCTCATGCTCAGAGCCATTGCCTCACGGAGCTCCGGGACGTGCAGAGAAAGCGCAAGAAGATGGCAGATGGCCAAGGATCGGCTTCCGCGATGGGCGGAGGCCGAGTGCAAATGTGCAATGCTGCACGCGCCCACAGCCCTTCCCTTCAGCCTACTCTTGCCCCGTTCCCTGCTCTGTCTCTCTGTCCACAGCCATCTAGTGCTCGGGCTGGCTCACTCCTGTTTCTCCCGTCCCTTCCCGAAGAGTCCCTCCAAGACATCCCGCTTCCCATATCTATCTCTGTGTTACTGCGGTGCCGTGGCTTGCTGTCGCTGCGGAGACAGAGAGCGAGTTCGTACGTTGCGTGCTCGCACGGAGAAAGTGCGATCAACATCGGGAGGCTTTCAGTGGTAGCGGAGCCGGTGACGATTCATCGGCTCCAGAAGATCCATGCGACGTGGTCAACAAGACGGTGATGAGGATGATCCACATGATGAGAATCAGCTTCGTGGAGCCGGCGGTCGCGACCGAGAGCCCCCGCCTAGTTCTTACGGTCCGGAGCCAGAGATGACCTACAAACAGTGGAAGAAGGAGCTGTGCCTGTGGTGTACGACTACCGACATCCCACGAGCCGAGTGAGGCGCCAAGCTGATACGCAGGCTCGAAGGCAGCGCCAAGGAGGCCGTCGCGGACATGGAGATCGAGACCATCGTGGCAGAGGACGGCCTGCAGCAGATGCTGGTGTTGTTGGACGAGGCCCTCGCTCCCTTCCTGGAGCAGACGATGCCACGGGCGTTCGAGCGAGCGGTGTACACGTCGACGCGCGAGAAGGGGCAGAGCATGCTGGAGTACACGCTGGTGGCAGTGGGCCGCGTCAGCGAGCTCAAGAGAGAGGGCGTAGAGTTGCCGCCAGAAGCCCGGGGCTACATCACGATGCGGCACGCCAAGCTCGGCGACAAGGGTGAGGGTATAGTTTAGACGTGGACGAAGCTTCAACGAAGCTGAGGTGATCAGGGCGCTTCGCAGGCTCGACAAGATCTCTAGCGACAAGGGCGATCGCCATTTTTTCGGTGAGAACACTGAGGAGGTCGGCCACCCAGAGGAGCATCACCCGGCGATGGAAGCAGACGATGAGCTCGACGAAGACCCAGAGTATATATACGTCATCGAGGATGACTTGTGGGGGGTCCATGAGGAGGCCGACGTGGCGACAGCCGCGGCGTCTCATCAGGCGGCGAGGGAGTCGCTGCGCATCGAGAAGAACAAGAGAGGCTTCGGCAAGGGCGAGCATAAGGGCAAGGGCAAGGACTCGAGTGCCCCCCCGACCCCCGCCGCCAGGTTCGGCAACGGCAGCAAGTATCCAGACGGCCAGGGCAGAAAGGTGCGTGTACACATCGACGTGATCAAGCTGAGGACGAAGTGCGCGCGCTGCGGCCAGGTGGGCCACTGGGCCCGAAAGTGCGTGAACCCGCCAGACGCTCGTGAAGCTGCTGCTGCGGCCAAGACGAAGTCTGGCTTCTTCGTGGGTGCTACCTTAGCCCGCGCAGCAGTCAGCTCGGACGCCGAGGGGGAGTTTCTCGAGTGTGAGTCCAAGTACGAACATCCTCGTGATCACCATCGGGATCTTGTGGGCTCACGCGAGACTTCTGGGGCTGCAAGTCTTGTGGGAACCGTGCCGTCCACGTTCGGGGTGTGCGGGGGCCACAACGAGCCTTCCGTGGACCTGAGGAGCCTCGGTCGGGTGCAGGATCTCTTGGGGCGTGCTCGAGATGACGGGCCAGAACGAGTGGGGGCTCTCGGGCAAGCTGATGCGTCTGGGGATCGGCTTGGGCTATCTCTTGGGGATGGAGAGGCCCTGGTGGACACCGCGGCCCAATCTGGCCGGATTGGGGTTCAAGCTCTTCAGCAGCTGGAGGAGGCTCTCTGCGTTCGGAGATTCAGGGTAAAGCGGATACATATGCCAGCCCGGGCACAGGGAGTTTGGGGTCAAGCTAAAGCTGTCGGCGTAGTGGTCACGCCTTTCGGTGTCGAAGGAGCTCGTGGTCTCTCTGAGCTCGCGGTTTTGGAAGGAAGCGTACTGTTGTCGTTGCATGCGAAGACCTCAAAGAAGTTCAAAGCTCTGGTAGACCTCGAGAGTATGAAACTAGTCGGCAGGAAAGCAGGCGCCCAAGTTCCTGCGCGTGAAATCGAGGCCGGACATGTTGCTGCATCAGTTGCGGATTTCTGGCCTGAGGGCTGGACTGTTCCCATGGGCGCTCGCTCATGTAAGATCGAGGACTTCTGGGTCCACGGCCATTTGAGTCAAGGCGATTATTCCGACGCGAAGCCCGTCGATGATGCAATCAGTACTTCCATATTTTCACGAAGTGCAGACGCGCTTGCACTTTGCGCGGACTCCGGCTCGACCATCATGGACCGCCGTTGGCTTAGCTCTCTCGGCGCGCGCGCGGCCGCTCGCGGGGCTGTCCTCGCCGCAGCGCCCGGGGATGCGCTTCGGGTGGAGGGGCAGCGAGGACGAGGAGAAGCACTCGATGGCCTGTGCGTCCTCGAGAGGGGTCCGAGCTCCAGCGCGCGGGCAACCCGCGGAGGCGCCGCCTGCAGCTC
This sequence comes from Prorocentrum cordatum, assembly GCA_963575745.1. Taxonomy (NCBI): domain Eukaryota; class Dinophyceae; order Prorocentrales; family Prorocentraceae; genus Prorocentrum; species Prorocentrum cordatum. The sequence continues at coordinate 163,559 of CAUYUJ010017552.1, read as the reverse complement.
AAGCGGGACCATGGTGCCAGTGTGTGGTCCGCAATGGAAGGCGGCGTGCTGCGCGCGCTTGGAGACGGGGGTGGATGGCGGACGGACTTGCGACAAGCACAAGGGGCATGCAGGTTCTGGGCGACCGACCCGGCAGAGGAGAACTACGTTTCGTATTTCCACCGGCGCAGGGGCGACACGTGCAAGTTCCACGAGCGGGGAAGTCTTCCACCCAACCGCCAGCGCTGGAAGCGGCTGCCGGGCTACCCGCCGAAGGGCACCAGTGGGGGTTCGCGAAGAAAGAGGGCGAACGAGCGCCATCGCCCCATCGAGACGCTGAAGGGCATGGAAGGAGTGGTCTCGGCAATGCAGCGCGCCATGTGCGGGGGCCGATGGCAGAAGGGGCCCGAGGCGAACGCGCTGCTGGCCAAGGACAAGGCGAGGGCGATGCTTCGATTGAAGGAAGAGCCGATGGAGGAGGTGTTCGGGGTGTTGAATCCGCAGCCTGCGAGGAAGTGGCCAGCATCTCGAAGGAGTTCGGCGAGGCCAGATGCCAGTTCAAGCCAGGGGGGGTGCGAGCCAGAACGGCGCGCCGGCGAGGGAACGCCCTAGGAGGCGCGCAAAAGGGCCGAGGACACTATGGAGTACGACGACGGCGGTTGGTGGTCAGGGGGGGGACAGAGTCATCACCAAGAAGGAGTTCAACCACAAAGATTGACGAGATGGGAACAGTTGGGCGTCAACAAGGGAGAAGCGGCGCCAGGGTACTCATGATCGCCGCCGAAGGCCGCCTGGTCAAGGCGAAGGAGATGCAACGGGATAAGGTGTTCACAGTGGGCGCATGCTGGTGGGAGCTCGTAGATGACCAGTTCGAGGAGCGAGAGGGCAGCCTTCAAGAACAGCTGGGAGACAAGGTCGCGCTCGTGAATTGGGAGGTCGAGGACAAACGTTCTTGGATGAGAAACTAAAGAATGCCCCACACTGCGCGCTCGCCGATCTCAGGAGGAAGCAGGACATTAAGGTAGTAGAGATGCACTCGACGCCGAGGGTCTCAGAGACGCTGGGGGACTCCGGACTAGGAAGCGGTGTCGCTTAAGACCTTCAAATGGGGTGGGACTTTGATCGAGCCCAGAATCGAGCGCCATGCCATGCTGAAGTGCGTGCGCTGGACCCTGTTCTTATTATGGCGTCTCCGCCATGTGCCTCAATGAGCGCACTGATGGAGTGAAACTACAGCAGGAGGGGCCCGAAGAAGGCCGAAGCTCATCTCAGCGCGGGGCTTCTACATCTACGATGCACTGTGAAGCTCCCGGCAGAGAGGCACGGCAGCGGGTGATACTTTTTGTTCGAGCATCCACGAACTTCGCGAAGCTGCTGGAATCAGAAGTGAAGGCGCTCACGGTGCTGGAAGGAGTACATACTGCGCATGGAGATCAATGCATGTTCGGGCTCAAGAACCAGTTAGGGAAGCCATGGAAGAAAAGCCGACCACGTTCGTCGCCAACACTGGGTACATCGCAAGGGAATTGGACAAGCAATGTGGATGGGGGTCATAATCATGAGGTGCTCATCGACGGGGAGGCGCACTTCGCCGAGAGGTATCCAGCGGAGCGTTGCCAAGCTATCGCCCGAGGACTACGACGTCAGCTGAGAGAGAGCCAGTCCGTTCAAGAAAATTGCGAGGAAGTATACAACGAGGTGGATGAGGACCAGAGGAAGAGGATATCGACGACGTCGAAGCACCAGAGGAGGAGCCCATGGACGAGCTGGAGCAAAGAGGAGGACCGGGGCCCAGTGGCGAGGGGGAGAAGCTGATTCAGGAGCTGCGTGAGAGGAGGGCCCGCCCGAGCATTGCCGACTTCTGTCGGGCGCTACGACTAAGGCGAGTACGACCGCTTCTGATCAGGTGGGCCAAGGAGGAGTTCCAGTGCGACGCATGCAAGTCCAGGGGGCGACCCGGGCCCAGACGCGCGGAGGGCCGTTCCGAAGTCCTACCGGATGAATCGCGTGGCCGGCGTGGGTTTCATCTTCATCAAGGAGGAGAGTAAAGAGCAGGTGCCGTACTTCAGTGTCACCTACTGGGGCACTAATTATGTTCCAGCGAGTTCCGAAGGGGAAGAAGACGCCCCACGACGTGTGGCTCGCCTTCTGCAGGAGCTGGCCACGGGTGCCCGGGCTGCCGGAGATCCTGGCGGCGGGCGGGGGGGGATTCATGGGGGCGTTCGCCGATCGAGCGGCAGAGGAGGGATGTCTGATTTCGACCATTGATGCGCTCGCGCCGTGGAAGAACGCGAAGACAGAGCGAGCAGGCGGCCACTTCAGGGCGATCTACGCGACGGCGTGCGAGCCAGAGCCGCCTGAGACGGGGGGAGGCGGAGCCCCTTGTCATGTCGCGCGATGCAGCAAAGAACAGGTTCGTCAACAGGTCTGGGGTTGCGCCCGTGCATCGAGTGATGGGCCAACTGCCGCGTCTACCTGGGAGTCTCCTGTCAGATGATTGCATGGCTCCACGTCCCCTCGCGCAGGATCCAGACGCCGAGGTACAGCGGTCTCATGAGCTACGGCTCGCAGCGCATCGGGCCACCATGGAGACGGACGCCCATCAATCGATCAAGCGGGCGTTAGGGGCAGGAACGCGACCTAGGGTGCCAGTGCATGCTGGAGACCGGGTTCGCGCGCGGAGGAAATTCGCCGAGGACCTGGCAGACGCGTGGCATCCAAGGAGGGGTGGTGGTGCATCTTAGGGTGACTTGTGCTTATTTAGCCAACGGGCCAATCGTTACGAATCCCGCGCCTTGCAAGTTGCGTTTCAAGGAGGTGCGCCCTTGCGGCGAACGGCGCCCAGGAATCGAGAAAACGCTCTCTTCGGGCTGAGGCCCCGGGGGCGGGTGGGTCCCTGGAGCGAGCGGCGGCGCGCGGGAATCAAGGGGCGCTATCTCCGTGCCAAGAGCCATGAGGGCTGGTGGTCCCTGTGGCGAGCTTCGTTCAGGAATTACCTCCTGGGGGGCTCCTTGGAAGCCTCTGGGAGTGTATCGGAGCCCTCTATGACCATCTTGGGGCCGTTTTGGGCGTCTTGGACGACTTGGAGCACTCTTGGACCATTTGGGGAGTCAGTTTGGGCTCTCTTAGCCCGTCTTGTAGCTCTTTTGGGCCCCCAAGAAATCGTGCGACAAGCCGCCGGGAACTGCGTCAAGCCCCGATCGATTTGGCAATTTGGGCTCCGGGCCCCTTGCAGACTCATCAGGGGTGAGGACTGGGCTCCGTGCCCAGCAGAACGGTGGCGGACAAACAATGAAAGGGAGGACGAGTACGTATGAGGAGGGTGCGGACCAGAGCAAACCCAGGGTGCATCAGCGATGCTACAATACACCGTTCCCTCATCAGAAGTCCCTACAACCATTCCTTTTCACTACGGGGTGCTTCCTCCGAGCGACGAGTGCGAGAGCAACGGTTTTGAAAAGGAACTACCTTGCATCTTTCTAGCTGTGAGAACTGTCGCATTACAGGGTCTTTCAGTCTGCGGGAATGTTCAGCGAGAGCCCAGTTTCACGAAGTTGCCGCCCACGATCTGTGTGCCCTTGCCACCAAAGTTGACGGCCCCTCACGCGACATACCCATTTTGAATAAGGAACCACCGTACATCCGATCAACTGTTGCACACACACACACACTTCTAGTCTAAGTCGGTACAAGTTCCAAGCAATACCCTAATGTTAGAGCATGAGCTACCCTCCATCCTTGCAGCTGTTGTACTTTTCAGACGTACGTGCGCTGCGCTACTCCGAGACCTACATGTTTTAAAACTACCCGCTAGGCGAGAGCCACATGTTGAAAACGACACCCCTTCACCCGTGCAAGTGATGGGGGAATTCAAGGTTCGAGCCGTACATGACGATGGAGTCTCAAGCTAAACACCCCGCCCACTTCAACACGTTTTGACATAATAGCGAAGAGGGAGCTACTCCCAAGCAGGAGTGGCAGAGGGGGATGAGCAACAGGGGTAGGGGAATATCGGAGGTTGGGGGTTGAGATCGCAATGGAATGGAGACCCCCAACCGGGAAATCGTTTCGTTTCCTTCGTGTTGTGCGTGCGAGCGAGGCGAAGTTGCGTGGGCGCGCGAGAGGAATGAACCCGCTGTTGTCAGGGCGAAGTAAAGACAAATGTTTCTCCTCCGTCCGTCCATCCGGCGGTGGCCCCAGCGGTGTCCCGCGGTGTTCCGTGGTGTCCCGTGGTGTCCGCCATGGCTAGGGCGAAGTCAAGACAAATGATTCTCCTCCGTCCGTCCGTCCAGCGGTGGCCCTAGCGGTGTCCCGCGGTGTCCCGTGGTGTCCCGTGGTGTCCGCCGTTGCTCGGGCGAAGTCAAGACAAATGATTCTCCCCCGTCCGTCCGTCCGTCTGGCGGTGTCCCGCGGTGTCCCGCGGTGTCCCGCGGTGTCCCGTGGCGTCCCGTGGTGTCCCGTGGTGTCTGGTGTCCATTGGTGTCCCGTGGTGTCCCGTGGTGTCCCGTGGTGTCCCGCTGAGTGAGATCGATACTGAGATCGATCCTGAGATCGATGTGGTGCCCCGAGGTGTCCCGTGGTGTCCCGTGGTTCCTTATGGTGACCCGTTGAGTGAGATCGACAGTGAGATCGGTTGAGTCAGATGTTGGTTCCCCCTCCCCCCCCACAACCTCCTTATCACCCGAAGGGTGGTCGTATAGGTAAATATGCCCATCACCGATCCTGGCGGGGCCCATCCTGGACCCAGGACCGCTGTGTATGTGATACATTGGCACACGCACAAACATACGCAGATCTCGTCACATACCTATACAGGCACACATGGGCATACGCACTCATGTACGTACACATGTGCATATACACATGCACATACACACACACACACACACACACCCGCACACCCGCGCAGTTATAAGTTGGCACGCCCACACAAACAGTTCTACATCTATGAGTATGCACATGTCGATGTCTCCCTGGCCAAGCCATGAGGGCGCGTGCACCGATCCGGTCCCCAGGGCGGGCCTTGCCGGAGTCGGTGCGCGTGTGCAGCGGTTCTCCGTCGCCTGCGCGGGGGGAGGCCCCCCACGCCTCCCCGCGTGCCCCTCCTGCTGCCGCTCCCCCCGGGGCCTCGGCGCGCCGCCCGCGGGCGGCGCCGGCGCCGAGGCCAGGGCATCGCGTCCGGGCGCTGCATCGACGGCATCAGCCGCCAGCCCGAGGTGGTCTCGCAGTCGCAGTCGTCGTCGTCGTCGTCGTCGTCGTCGTCGTCGTCGTCGTCGCCGTCGTCGCCGCCGTCGCCGTCGTCGTCGTCGTCGCCGCCGTCGTCGTGCTGCCCTCTCCTGCAGCGCTGCCTCCTGCTGCTCCTCCTCCACGGCCTCCCCCTTTTCGTGCTCCTCGCTCCTTCTCGTTGCTGTCCGTCCGTCGTCGTCCTGCTTTTGCATCCTCCTGCGCGGTTTTGTCTCCTCCTGCGTTCTCCTCCCTCCTCCTCCGCTTCCCTCCTTCCCCTCCTCCCTCCTCCTCCTCCTCCTCCTCCTCCTCCTCCTCCTCCTCCTCCTCCTCCTCCTCCTCCTCCTCCTCCTCCTCCTCCTCCTCCTCCTCCCTCACCGCGCTCCTAATTACTCCACCCCCTCCTGCTCCCCATCCTTCCCTGTCATCCTCCTAGTCCTTCTCGTCGTCCTCCTTCCTCTCCTCCTACTCTCTCCCTGCTACCTCTCGTTCCCCTCCCGCTCCTCGTTTTCCTTTCCCGCTCCTCCTTTGCCTCCTCTCAGCTCCCCTCCCTCCCCCCTCCCCTCTCCCCCCCCTCCCAGGAGGGGTGAGAAGGAAAGGGGGAGGGGAGGGAAGGGAAGGGAAGGGAAGGGAGGGGAAGGCAGGGGAGGGAGGGGGGGGGAAGGGAGGGGAAGGGGGGGGGAGGAGAAGGAGGGTTGGAAGGACCTTCCCCCCTCTCCGCCTCGCTGCTTCCTCTGCGGTCCTGTCTCCCCCTGCGCCGACTACGCAGTTGTACCACAAAATAGTGCCAGGTGGCCGACGACCTCCGCGGAGTGCTCCTACTGCCCGGGGCTCGGGCTGGACGACTAGGGGAGGTGGCGAGGGAGGACGGATGGCGGGAGGGAGGAGGGATACATTGGGAGGGAGGAGGGTCAGAGGGAGGAGGGAGTGATACATTGGAGGGATACATTGGGAGGGAGGGAGGGAGGAGGGAGGGATGGAGGGGTACACTGGAGATTGGAGCCGGCTGGGAGTCTGAGGTGGCCCAGCCTTGGTTCCGGCCAGAAGGAGGAGGGGGCAAATTCGAGTTGCTGGGTCTGAGGAGGTTTTCTGTTTTTTTGTTGCTTCTGGAGTCCCTTTTCGGACTCCGGGAGCGTCAGAAACGGATCGGGGGTGCAATTTTTCACCAGATGGATCTTGGGAGGGGTCTGGAGACAGATTTTGAGCGGACTTGGTCTCATCCCCGCTCCTGACTGACTCTATGGGGTTCAAACCAGTTTAGACCCCCCAGCCACCTCCAGGGAGGGAGGATGGGTACATTGGGAGGGAAAGCTGGGGAGGGGCGGGCAGCAGGGGTGCAACTCGGTCGGGGCTCCAGACTCGTACAGCCAGGCAGTTTCGGCGTCGATGATGTTGATTGGCTCCTACTCCCGTGTTTGCGTCGGGAGGGAGAAGGGACAAAGTCTGGACGCTTCGCGTATCCCCACCCATCCACCGCGATAGTTCCTGCGTTCTCGTGGGCCTTTAGCCCGTTCGGCCGGCTGAAATAATCCCGTCGTCGGTTTGGCCGCAGCGGCGGCCCGTGGTGCTCCGAGAGGGCTCGCTCAAGGCGCTTCGCCCGCTCTCGGCATGCTACACTCATTCATTTTGCCCGCGACGTATGCGGGCCGGGACACACCGGACGCTGGCCTCAGCCATTCCGGGTGCCCATTCTTTGGGGTCGGCAATATGCAGTGGCTTCTTTCGTCGCCCGTAGGGACGGCGACTTCTGACCCCCCTTTCACATGGGCGTGTTGACAGTACGGTCGGCCGCTTGTCGGCATCGGCGGACACGGACGTCGGTCAAGGAGGCACCGTTCTGACGCTTGTGTTAGACGTTGGCTACTGCCACAGGAGAGCCTTCGGGGTGCGCAAGCCGCACACCGCATTGGTACCAGAGGCCATCGCGGGCGCTCTCCTTTGTGGTCGGCCTTCCCCAGGCATTGACCCGAACCCCCTCAGCGGCGTACAGACTGGCCCACGTTCCAAGTGAGTGAGTGGTTTTGGCACGTTCCGCCAGTCCGGCCCCACCTGCGGGTCCGGCCTTTCCGCCCTCCCCACTTTCGCTGGCACACGCTCAGCGGCTTCTGGGGTCCGCGTTGTGGCGCCAGGGCTTCAGCTGGTATCTTCTCAGTTGCATCTTTTGCTGGCGCATGTCAAGCGTTGTTAATTTTCTGCTGCTGGCACACGCTCAGCTGCTTTTGGTAGTCGCGTGGTGGCGCCCGGGCTTCAGCTGGCGCCTTCGCGGTTGCTTCCTCGGCCGGCACTTGTGCTGCGCCGTTTTCCAGCTTTCGCCTGTGATTCGACCGCTTGTTAAGCGCGGCACCCCAGAACGTGGGCGTCAGGCAGGCGGGATTGGTAAAACAAACAGCGCATGAGCAGCGCGAGGACAGCGGAAACAAAAACAGGCAGGTGGTCCGCGGGCCGATCCTCTACTTGATAACGTAGCCAACACGGCGCCCGAGGCGGATAACACATGCCGACCTTCAACATGCAACATCAGACGTTTTCAGTATGTTTAGATGAGGCATCTAGGGGGGGAGGGAGGAAGAGGAGAGAGGTACGAAGGGGAGGGAGTGATCGAGGTGGAAAGGAGGACTGGGACGTGCTGAGCGACCCCGCAGGGAAAGCGTACTTGGCACGTATGCCTGAGGGGTCGGGGCGCCCACTTCTTCGGTGGGGTCTCCGTGCGATTTCTCCTGGTTGATTCCAGAATCCATCTCCTCGATTCCCGCCCCCTCCTCTCCACTCCCCTTTTTCTCCGCCCGCTCTCCTCCTCTTTATCCCTCTCCACACTCCACTCCCCTCCTCCTCCGCCCTCCCCTCTTCTCTACTGTCCTCGTCAGCCCTCCCTCGATCCCTCTGTTCCTTTCCCCCCACTCCTTTTCCCTCCCCTCTCTCCTTCCCTCCCCCAACCTGCTGCTACCCGTTGGGTCGCCCGACTTTGTGGATAAGGCCATGCAACAATATGAACGATCCAACATGCGGACGTATGAACGGATGCGCGGCTGCGGTGAATTGAGCGAGTGACATTATGCACTACGACCGAGGTGTCATGATGATGACAATGACAGCGAGGAGTACGTAGTGTTAGATGCATTGTAATGGTGATCGCGATTGCGATGATGCTGAAGTCGTTTCTGCTGTTGTTGCTGCTGTTGATGGTGATGGTGTATGTCGATGATGATGGTGACTGTGCAGACGATGACAACATGGCAGATCCTACCGATGGAGATGGTGATGTGACGGCGGTGACGATGCCGGTGATGATGCGGTTGACTATGGTAACTTTTATGTTGGCGATGCTTGTGCGGGGGAGGATGAGAAGGAGCATGACTGAGGAGGAAAAGGAAGAGGAGGATGAGGAGGTCGAGGAGGAGGAGCAGGACGGGCAAAAGACAGGACTACGCTGTTGCTGCTGATGGATGATGATGATGATGATGATGATGATGATGATGATGATGATGATGATGATGATGATGATGATGATGATGATGATGATGTTGATGATGATGATGATGATGATGATGATGATGATGATGATGATGATGATGATGATGATGATGATGATGATGATGATGATATGCTGGCGATGTCTGTGCGGGGGAGTATGAGAAGGAGCATGACTGAGGAGGAAAAGGAAGAGGAGGATGAGGAGGACGAGGAGGAGGGGCAGGACGGGCAAGAGACAGGACTAGGCTGCTGCTGCTGATGGATGATGATGGTGCAGATGATGATGGTGGTGGTGGTGGTGATGCTGATGGTGGTGATGATGATGATGCTGCTGATGATGATGAAGCTAATGGTGTTGATGAAGCTGATGCTGATGATGATGTCGATGATCATGATCATGATCATGGTCATGATGATGAGGGGGACGAGATTGAGCAGGAGGAGGAGCAGGAGGCGTCGGACGATTTTGATGAGCATGATCATGATGATGCTGCTGAGATAATGCAGATGATTTTGCTGATGATGCTGATGATGATGACGATGATAGTGCCGCCGTTGTTGATGCTGATGATGATGCTGCTGAGGATGAGGCTGTCGACACCGACGACGGTGATGATGGTGGTTGTGGTGATGCTGCTGATGATGATGACGGCGGCGTTGCGGACGATGACGACGATGTTGTTGTTGATGATGTCGGTGTTGACGGCGACGACGACGACAACGGCAATGATGATGATGATGATGCTGATGCTGATGGTGGTGCTGATGGTGCTGATGATGCTGCTGATGATGATGATGCTGACGAGGCTGATGATGCTGATGACGATGCTGATGGTGATGATGATGATGATGCTGATGATGATGATGACGATGCTGTTACTGATGATGCTGCTGGTGATAATGTGGATGATGCTGGCAATACCGTCCAGGGTCATGAGGAAGACCAGGCTGATGACGATGGTTATGATGATGCTGCTGATGATGCGGATGCTGATGCTGAGGATGTTGCTGCTTATGCTGCTGTTGCTGCTGCTGTTGCTGATGATGATGATGATGATGATGATGATGATGATGATGATGATGATGATGTTGATGCTGATGATGCTGATGCTGATGCTGATGCTGATGCGAACGATGATGAGGAGGCGGATGAGGAGGGGCAGCGCGGGCAAGGTCCTTGGCGTTCATGGAGTCGCTGACTATCTATGGTCTTGTCATCGCACGCGGCTCGGGGTCGGGCTTCGGAGGTGGGTGGGTGGGCGGATGGACGAGAGGGAGTCTTTGGTTTGCGACACTGATGAAGCTGAGAGCATGTCAACAAAGGCTTGCACTACAACTAGCAGTATGTGCAGTGAGTTTTTTCTGCACGGGCGCCAAGTACGCAAGGACACTGAAGGAGCCTCAGCAACGAAGCCGACGGGGCGCATCGCCACAAAGCGCCGAGGCTAGAGACGGAGCAACTCCAGCCCATCTCCACCAGTCTCCCTCGCCGAAAACGCCCACCTCCACACCAAGCAGCTTGGTCGGCCTCGGCTCAGGTCGTCGACAGCCGAGTCCAGATGGAATGGCAGGCGAGCTCGTGCGGGAACGACCGCCGTGATCTGGCCATTCGGCCGCTCGGACACGCCCACCTCCACATCAAGCAGCCTGGTCGGCCTCGTCTCAGGTCGTCGACAGCTGGCTCCAGACAGTTTTGGCGGGCGAGCTCACACGGGCATGACCCCGCCGTGGTCTCGGGGCACTCGGCCGCTCGGGAAGTGGGGGGGGAGGAAGGGAGGGAGGAGGTAGGAGGAGGTAAGTAACGGAGGGAGGAGGTAAGTAACGGATGGGGGGGAGGGAGGGAGGAGGTAAGTAACGGAGGGGGAGGAAGGAGGGGGTGGTGATGGGCACGGGCTTGAGCGCAGTTACGCATGCCGAGGGTTTTTCCGACGTGCTTTGCTTGCACGGCGGTCGCGGGCCTCCTCCCTTCCTGAAGGGGCCCACAGAAGTCTCTCGCCTAGGGGGGATCCCTCAACTTATGAAGGGGCCCACTGGGAGAGGGCTCAACTAACGGAGGGGGGGGGAGGGAGGAGGTACGCGAAAGGAGGAAGGACGTAAGCAGCGGGAGGGAGGGAGTGAGCTCTCTCGGGCTTTTAAAGGATCTCTAGGGCTCTCTCGGGCTCTCTAAGGCTCTCCACAGCTTTTTGTTCTCCAAGGCTCTCTGGGGCTCTCTCAGGCTCTTTTGGGATTTGTCAAGGCTCTCTAGTGCTCTCCAAGATCTCCCACGGGTTCTCCCAGGCTCTCTAGAGCCCTCTGGGGCTCTCCAAGACTCTCCATGGGGCCCTGAGGCGCTCTAAGGCTCTCCAGGGCTAGCCAGGGTTCTCCAAGGCTCTCCAGGGCTTCTAAGGCTCTCCAAGGCTCTTTCGACTCAGGTTCGCCACGGCTCTCTGCGGCTCTCTACGGCTCCGTGAGGCTCCATAGGGTTTTCTAGGACTCTCTAGGCCCCTCGAGGGTTCTCAAGCGCTTTCTGTGGCTCTCTAGCGCTCTCCAAGGCTATCCTGGCTGTCCATGGCCTTTCTAGAGCTCTCTACATGTTTCTGGGGCTCACCAGGGCTTTCGAAGGCTCTCTAAGGCTTTCCAGGGCTTTCTAGGGCCCTCCAGGGCTTTCGAAAGCTTTCTAGAGCTCTACGGCTCCCTGGGGCTTTTGAACCTTCTCCAATGCTCTCTAAGGCTCTCCAAGGTTTTCTAGGACTCTGAAGCTCTCTTGGGCTCTTCAGGTTTCTCTGAGGCTTTCTAGGGCTCCCAAGGGCTCTGTCAGCCCCATCTGACCCCAACTGATCCCAACCGGCCCCAACTGACCCACGTAGCCCCGACTGGTGCAAACGATTAACGGTCCATCCTTCATGTTTTGCATCCGCAACTTCAAGTGGCCCAACTAACCCTGCTGACCCCAACGGTCCCCAACTAACCCAACTGGCCCAAAGTGTCCCCGACTGGTGCAAACGATCACCGGTCCATCCTTCATTTTTTTGCATCCGCAACTTCAAGTGGACCAACTGACCCCAACTGGTGCAGTCAATTACCGGTCCCCTTTTGCGCCCACACTGCTCTGCCCTCCCTCTCCCCCGTCCCTCCTTCCTCCCTGTCTGCCCATACTGCTCCATGTTCTTTTCTCCCTCCGCCCTGTTCCTCTTTTCCTCCGTCTTTCCTCCTGCCCTGACAATGTTCATGCGTGCATTGGTCATGGTGGTGATGTTGATGATCAGATGGAGGTGATGACGTTGACAGCTGTATTCATCCATCCTCATTGTCCTCCTCCCTTCGCTCACCGAGGCGCTGGTGCTGCTGTTCGCGAACCCTCTCATCAAGTGAGCTGAGCGGTGGGTTAGCATGGATTCCGGCAGGGCCGGCCTTCATTTTTCATTTCATCCTATGCGAGCGGCAAAACATCAGCAGCAGCAGGAGCAGGGATGCCGTGCGATCAAGCGGAGGGATCCTTCCCCTCCGCCATATTCGTTGTGAGCAGAGGGCCCAGCTTAGGAGTGTGATAGGCGATGCTTCTGCAGATCGGATGGGCGGCATGTGTTGCACGATGTGTGCCCCAAGGCTGTATAAGAGTTCCTGGTGCTTCGCTAGGGGAACAAAAAGTGACATAAACATAAAAACTCGGAGGTCCGCGCGGATTTCTCGGATCCGCGCTGGACCCCCCTCCCTGGCGCGCGAAGCGCGCCAGGGGCGGCGCCAGAGGCGCCGCTGGGGGGCCCCAGCGCCGATCCGAAAAATCCGCGCGGACCTCCGAGTCTTTATGTTTATGTCACTTTTTGGTCCCCTATTCGCGTATCCTCATCAGCTCTTATAAAGCATGATTTCCTGGGCGAGGTGTCGTGCAGAGGGACGCGAAGGGCCACTGGCGACAAAAGGGGGGGACCAAGCCGAAGGGGCGTCAGCCCAAGCAGCTCCCCCACCCTTTCCAACTCCAGGATCTCTGGGAGCCTCTTTGGCGCCATCCACGTAAGGGCTTCCTACTGGCGTGGCGGCGGGGAAGGATCCTCCGCCCCCTCCTGCTCCTGCCCCCCCCCTTCTCTCTTGCGCAGCGCTTGCCGCTCCTCAGGGATGCCTCTCCCTGCTCCCTCTGCTCCTCCCTCCCTCTCTCTCCTCCACCTCCTCCTGCTGTGCTGTCGCGCTACTGTCTGTGGTTCGTTGTACACGTGCAGCCACCTGTCCTGCCCCTCCACCTCGGCTGAGGGCCCGAGGTGGAGGGGGGGTCATTCGGGAAACTGTGAATGTATAGAAAAAATATAACTGCAGCCTAGAGAGAAGCAGCAGAAACACACTGGAGGGGGGGAGGGGGCAAGCGCCTGTCAAAACAGTGGTGGTGGTCATTTTGAGCCCGAAAACGCCAGGGAAGAGAAACGGAGAGAACCGAAAGAACACAGGGCCCGAAAACAACAGGAAAAAAGGACGCAAGAGGTTTAGACCACCAGCGAACGCTAGGCGAGGAGGAGGAGGAGGAGGAGGAGGAGGAGGAGGAAGAGAAAATTAATAAAGGGAGAGGAGCAAGGATTGGCGGAGGTGGGTGGATAGGTGGGTACGCGCTCAAGGTGAGACCCAGCTGGTTGCCGAGGTACCTTGGTCCAGGTGGTTGGCCATGGCATTGAGGGCCCAGCGGGTTGCCGAGGTGCCATGGTCCAGGTGGTTGGCCATGGCATCGAAAGTGGCAGACGCCAGTGACAGACAGAGATGGGGACAAGGAGCGATGCTGAACAATGCGGTGTGAACGGTGCCTACAAAATCCGCCTGGGGGTAGCCGCAGTGGCTCGCTCTTGAGGGTAAAAGGCTGAGGGCCGCGGTGGCTGCTGATGAAGGAGGTGGGGTGCTGCATTCAGCTTGCTCTTTTGGAGTGGGGTGACCTCCCAGGCGGCACTGCTGAAACGGTCATGGCATGGCGCGCAGATCTGGGCGCACGTCAGGGCATGAGAGGAGGAGGGGTCATAACGAAGGAGGGGGGGTGTGCGATGGGTGCAAAGCCCTAGGCGCTGGCATGGCACGAAGCTGTGGGCTCACATTAGGGGATGAGAGGAGGAGAGATCATAACGAAGGAGTGGGGGTGTGCGATGGGTGCAAAGTTCTGGGCGCTGGTGGGTGTGTGGGCACGGCGCAGTGGGTAGATCTCTCCCCCCCCCACTTGACGTAAACCACCAGCCTCATCCGTGCCGACCACAAGAGGGGGGGATGTGTAGGTTAGCAGGACGAGGCACGGATGGCCATGGAGGTGGAGAAGGTTGGGAGAGGGCGGGAGGTTCAGTTCTGGAAATGGAGGTCGGAGGCGCAATCGGTGGAGACGGCGCACCATGTGTTCGTGCTGCCGCAGGTGAGGACGATGCGGAAGATGAGGCTCAGGGCGTGCTCGGAGATGCAGAACGGTTGGAGCGTAGGTCGGAGGTCGGGAAGGCGTGTCTTTTGGCCGTGACGACGTCGTGCGCGTGGGCACCTCGCGCGGTCGTCCAGTGTTTGGCGGGTGATGGCGAGGATGGCTATCGCCGTATTGTAAGGGCGTAGGCTGTTGATGGACTCGTGGAGGCTGTCGGTGAGCTTGGACATGGACTTTTTGGCCAGGGTGTTCTCCTTCTGGATGTTGAGGGCCTGGTTGTAGCTGACGCGTTGTTTGCCTACCGTAGTGGTAAGGATGTCGAGCTTCGTGGTGTTGGGACCGGTCTTCGGTGATGATGTCTGATATCATAGCTTGTTTGGTGCTCCGCATGGTATTGGTCTGAGTGATGGTGCCCCGAGCCCATAGGTCATTGTTGTTGCAGGACATGCTGAGGATTGTGACTTCGTCGCCCTCGTTCACCGTGATTGTGCCGTGTTCGATGGATTCCGCCAGCTTTGTGTGGAACGAGTTGCGTCCGGTTGCTCCCATCGGGAAGGTGATTGCGTCGGGGTTGATTTTCTCGTGTGTGATCGTAGTGATGGGGAACCAACCATTGGGCCTCTGAGAGCTTCGACTTCTATAGCAGGTTGTTGGTTGTCGTTGGCTGCTGGCGCGCTGTCGCTGGAAGCCGGGTTGGAGCAGCTAGGTTCGATAGGGTGTGTGTGTGTGTGTGTGTGTGTCGCTCCTGTGGGTCGAGCTCGTGCTGCGTGGGCCTGCCCTCGTAGTCGATCGCGTGCGTAGGCTGCTCTACTGTGTCTTCTTTGACTGTCGGCAGGGGGGTGCTTTGAATCTCGCGGGCTTCGCTGCTGGGATCGTGCCGCCATGGTGGGTCTGGTGGGCGCATCTGGTCGGGAGTCGGTATTGGAGGCGTGGTTGCTGGGGTTGCGCTGGTGGGTGCGTCTGCGCTGCTCGTAGGTGCTTCGTTGTTCGGCAGGTGGGCCGTGTCGTTGTCCTCGGTCATCGTCGTGTCTTCGTTCTTGTGCACGGTGACTTCGCGCGTGGTCGGGTCTCGAGTCGGTGGTATCTCGACGTGTATCTTGCGCTCGAAGGGTGGTGTGGTCGTCGCATGGTGCGAGTATTGGTCCGGGGCTGCGCAGCTGCTTGATGCGGTGGATGATGTGACTCACGCGTGGAGGGTGTGGGCCTCCCTCCAGCATGGATGCGACCACGAGCATGTTGTTGCCGAAGTTGGAGAACGACCCTGATTCCTGGTTGACCTTGGGGTGGGAGAAGAAGGCGCCGCCTGCGATGTCGCTGCACCATAGATGTGCTTCATCAACCCACTGGTGTGCTTTTTGTTCCTGTTGGTATGGGGTCCTCAGCTTGTCGAGTAGTTCGTGGATGGTCTGCGTTATTGCTTTGTCGACCTGCTCTCGTTTAACAGGGTATTCCAGCATGGGGGGTGAATCGTTCTTTGGGTGGGTATATCGGCCTGCGGCTGCGGTAAAAGCAGCCGTCCTTGTTGACGATGAAGGCCTCGACGTTCTGGTCGTTTAGCGGCCGAGTGCAGCATGGGTCGTAGTTGACGTCGGCTGGGGACTTCCACTGAGTGGTGCCTGTCAGCAGGTTGCGGTAGTAAGCGAGGCTTCTGTTTGCATCGGCGAGGGCCTGCCAGCCTGGTGGCAGCATCGCGCAGCGATTGGGGCTGGGCCGCAGAATGTCACCTCGATTGTACTTTGGCGGAGCGACTGTGTTGCAGAAGTATCGGGTGGTCGGCGTCGTCGTTGCGGTCTGCATTGGGGCTCTGCTTGGGTGTGGCCCCATCGGCGGTGGCGGCTGTCGCGGTGTCGGAGTTGCGTTCTTGTTGTATATGAGTTGGAAGATAGTCGGCATAGGTGAAGGGATGGTTTGTTGGACCTGTGGTTTTGACCTTCTTTGTATAAGCTGCATATCTGCATTTGCCGGGATAGTGCGCGCTGGCCGCTGTACCTGTTGTTGTCGGACTTTTGGGAAGGCTGCATTCCAGTCGGGGAGGTAGCTCTGGGTCCAGTTAATGGGCTGAAATCTTGAATTGCGTGGCTTCTGGAGGTGCTGAAGCAAATGGCGAGAGCTGTGGTTGTCCTCGGTGAGGTACTGTCTTGCTCTGTGGGCGTCTCGTTCATATAGCTTGTCGGTGTCGTTGACCGTGGTCAGCATAATGCCGCCCAGCAGGACTGTAGGTCGCTTGTATGCTGGTGGTTCGTACTCAGGGCTCTGTCTTACCTCTGGCAATGCATCTCCATCTGGGGTAAGCTCGACCTGGTGAACGATGATATCCCGCTTCTGGGCTTCCGCGTGGACGTCGGTGGTTCCGTTGGTTCTCGTTGTGCATATCTCCGGGGTCGCGGCGGTCTCCTGTAGCACCTGAGCTGAGCATTCGATGGGGGCGTTGTCGATGAAGGCGGGCCACTTGGGGAAGTCGCTAGTAGTTGAGCTCAGTTTTAGTATCGTCACGTGGTCGATCTCCTTGGTGGGTAGTGGCGGCGTTCGGTATGTGCCTGTCCATGCTGATTGGAGTGCGATTTCTCGTTGGTGGCATCCGTATACTGGTACTCGCTGTGCTCTGAGGTCAGTTTCGTCGCAGTGCAGTCCGCCGATCGTCTGTGGGGTAGTGCGATGGCGGTCGACAGGGAGGATGTAGTTGTCCGTGCGTGGATGTAGTGCGTCTCCTCCGCTGGTTTCCACGATTATCTTGCATATGCGGCCAGGATTCCAATCTCTTAGGTGGGGTGCAGAGTGCCGATGGTGTCGGTGACTGGTACTGTGTGCGCCTTCTGGGTGTATCTCTCCATTTTGCTGTGGGTGGACTAGCGCTCGATCTCTTCGGAGTTGCGGCGCTTTTCCCTGCCTTTCCTTCTGAGGGTGCGTCGTGTCTGGAGGCTCGCGAAGGGCTATTCGTCCTTATTCTTCCAAGCTGGTGCTTGTAGTAGTGGTGGTACAGTGCTTGCCAGCCTTTGGATGTCGTGCCACTCCAGTTTGTGCACGGGGATATTCTCGGGGTCGCTGTCGTTTGCTGCGTCTTCTTGTGCGTGGTATTTTGTGGCGGTGCGGTAATGAGGGCAATGATCAGGTAGATCCACCCAATGGTCTGTGTCGGTTCACAGCTCGTTGTTGGAATGCACGATGAAGCTGTTCAGCACGGTGACCCAGCAGTCCTTGACCTCGTCCTTCCAGCACTCCAGAGTTGCTGCGAGGTGGGCGATGGTGACGCGGCTTTGATAGGTGGCGCGTACGAAGCCTTCCTTCACAGCCGCGGGGACGTAGATGCAACCCAGGTCGAGCTAGACATAGGTGCAGTGGCGCGACAAGGTCTCAGACGCGATGACTCCTTGGGATGGCTTTACGACGCTTGTGCAAGGAGCAGCGCCTTGCGCTTCTGCTTGGGGGTCTCCAGGAGTGCAGGTGAGCGCCTTCTTGTTGTCGTAGCCCTATCTATGGGAAGTGATGGCCGGTTGGTAATCAGGTTGGGCCTCACTTCGCGTCTTTTGTGGGGTTGAGTTGATGGTTGCAAGTCGTTGCTGGTTGGCGTGGTCTAAGTCCTTGACTCCGTTGGTTCAGTGGAGCTCGATCTCGTTGATGTCGGTGAATTTCTGTAATGTGCCAAAGACGTCTGCAGGTATCCAGATGTCTTCGTCTTGATCTTGATGGGGTATTGTAACCCTCGGATGATGTAGATCCAGAGGAGGCTTCATGGTGTGCTGCTCTTGGCAATGGGCGCGCCAAGCGCGCGCGGGTCGGCTTATGCTTAGCTCTTGAGCCGAAGCAGCGCTGCGGTTGTGACGCGTCAGGTGTTGCTATCGGAGTACGTGCAGGCGATGGCGCTGGGGGGGGGGGGCTTCTGCGGTAGCGATCGGACGCCGCGGCGAGGCGTGCCAGAACCACTGCTGAGAACAATGGCTGTATACTAAGCAATGGACCGCCGTGGCCCGCTCATTGCGGGGCGGCCGCCATCCGTCGTCTGCCTGGCGCGCCCGTTGCCCCTTTCAGGTCTTGGGTCGCGTAGTATCTTGGTCCGTTATATGTAGTTGCACGGGTCCCAGGGGGCGAGGAAATTCAACGCGTCGCTTTCCAGGCCCAGTTGTGGCGGTCTCTTGGCTGCGTCCACCTGCGGTGGATGGCGTCCATCACGGCGTGGGCCAGGAGTCTGCACATCTCCGCAGTGTGGGTCTTATCGCTGCATCGTTGCCCGTTACAGTGGTTGCTCTTTCCAGTTGAGTTGTGGATTTGTCTTGGCTCGTGGTTGCATCTTCCGCGGTTGGGTAGTAGTGCTATCGTCCGTCTTACTTCTGGTACCTGCAGCGTAAGTAAAGTAGTCAGTCTCGTTGCTGTATGTCCAGTCATACATTGGTCGAAGGTAACGAGGTCCACCCCGTCAATGCCAACCATGTTTGTAATTTCTGATAGTAGCCAACAGCTTGCTGTGCTTCTCCAGTCGTTGATGGTGGCGGGGGGCTCTATGACCATGGGGGCCTTCGTGTCGGTGCACATGTTTGCCAGCAGCATCGTTGTCCGCAGTATCTTGTTGTCTGTGTGTAGTTGTTCGAATTGCTTAGGAGACAGGTGATGTAGCCCCCGAGGATGTTGTCGGCCCCTCAGGGGCCGGCCTTGGCACCCATTCCACGTCTCGCTCGATGCTTCCGCAATAGTGGCGGCCACGCTACCGCGTAGTAGTTGGTTTCTCCAGAAGTGTATAGTATCCCATTTTGCGAGGTCAATCTCGATCTCGTCGCAGGTAATGTCGATGGAGAGTACTGTTATGCTGGTGTCGTGGTGGCTGAGGTGTTCCATCCACTGCTGCGCGTCGCCGTTGCTCCTGTGTCCGCTTCTGATATGTAGTATAACCTGCTTCCTTGTGCTTCGTGGTCTCGTTATTGGCGTCGGTTCAGGTATTGGTTCGTTTGGTACTGCGGCAGGTATAGGTACTTCCCCTGTAGCCTCGCAGTCCTTGATGTAGAGCGGCGGTATGTCAGTCTTGTAGCTGGCTACGCGTGCGTGCAGCGGGGGCATTCCAGCCTTGATGTTGGCTCTCTGGTCGTCTCGTATAGCTTTCCTGTTTGCTTCGGTGGTTGCATCATCGCGCGCGTCAGTGTTGTGTCTCCAGGGTGCCGCGCATGCCCTGCGTGCTAGTGGTTGCTTGACAAGTCTTCCAAGTGTGTAGTATTCGATGGAGCATACCAGGCATCTCGTCCCATGAGCCCATCTCGTTGGGTGGTCGTCTGTTGGATGTTACTTTCCCATGTGTGCGTAGAATGCGTTGATCTCCGTGAGGGTGGCTCCACATTCGTAACACAGTATCGTCTTGTCGTTATGGTTCTCGTTGGTCATGAGTCGTGGGACCAGTTCGTTGTCTTGGCAAGATACGATGCTTTCGTGCCATTGTCGTATGTGCTGGAGGTCGAGATTGTGTCGTATGTGGCGCTGTGTCGCTGTCTTAACCTGAGCCGTAGCAACTTGGGGCTGTACGCGGTTTGCGTTGATGACAGGGTCGAGGTCTACGGTCGGGTGCAGCTCGTGGTCGTCGTCGACGCATGTCCACATCCATTGTAGATCGTCGTACACCATCCGCCCACATGATGAATCGCGGTTGGGGTTGGCGTCGATGATTCGTAGTTGCACGGTTGGTGCATATTGTAGTAGATTCGGTAAGCATCGTAATTTGAAGATGCGCACTGCCATGTTCGCCTTTGAGCGTTTGGCCTTGGCGAGCACCATGCCGTTGTGAATATTCTGGCGGTCGTTGCGGTTGGCCTTGTGTCCAGCAGCCATCCTGTATCCCGTGAGGTACTCTGTCTCGATGGCATGGAGCTGCCCCTGGTTCTGCGGGTTCCATGTTCGGCAGTTGTAGAAGAGGACCGAGTTGGCCAGCGCTTCGTTGAGGAGGGTCTTGTTGTCCGTGCCTAGCTGTCTTCTTTTGTAGATTTCTCTGCGTGGTGGAGCCCTGCCCGTCGTCGCCTTTGGTAGTCTCCGCTGCATCTCTGGGCCTTGTTCTCCGTCGTATACTGCGGTGCCCAGGGGTTTCTGGTGGTTGACGAATTCGATGGGCTCGCTGAGGTGCTCGTTGTCGATCTTCGCGATGCTGTCTGTGGCGAGTTGCTCCCTCGCTGTTCTTCTCTGGTACCCATGAAGGAGTAGCATGGCACGGGTCTTCTTGGCACGTAGCCGCATACCATGTGCCATCGCCCATTTGACTGTGATGTTGGAGAACGTCCCGGTCGCGTCGACAATGTCCTGTGCAGTGTTGTTTGTAGACGGGCGTGCGCGCTCATGTCGTCCGCAAAGGGTGTGTCGGTAAGTTGTTCACTTCCATCCTCTCCGACTCTTGTTTGTCTTTGTTTGGAGAATATGCCTTCTTGTTGTCCTGCATCGATGTTTATCTCGAGGTGGTCATCGATCATTCTCTCTGCGGTATGTCGTGTAACGTTGGCAACATGGTAGTTGTAGGTAAGGTCTGACGCTGGTACTCCAGGTCGCGTGCCAGCACGTGGCTTGGCACGTTGCGGTTGGATATGGGCGCTCCGCCTATAGCGATCCGTAGTGCGAGGAGAAGTGGTTCGGGTATATTGATATCGTGTAAGAGGTCGTTGAGCTCGTCGGGCGCATGTGGGAGCTGGTAAACAAAATGGAGTACCACTCGGTAGAAGGAGTCCTTGAGGTCCAAGGATCATCGTTGATTCTCTGTTTCTCGGAGGTAGTCCATGACCCCCAGTGTCGCGCGCGTGGCGAAGTCGGTGGACTGGTGCGGCCGTGCTCCGCACTGTGCGTCTCGTAGTATTTGGGCCGTGATGCTCTTGAGTCTGGTGCGTAGGAAGCTGTGGCGGTGCTTGGCTGTGATGTTGTTGCGTAGGATGATCCGTTTCGTTTGTAGGTCAGGTGTTTTTGCGCTGGGCTTGGAGAAAGATGTTGGCCATCCTTTTTCTGTGAGATAGTGATTTCACGGTCGCAAGTTGCGCTTGTACTAGGGGTGGGCGGTAGATCTTGGTCATCTCCTTCGGCGTGATATTGTGGCGGTCGTCGATGGCGTTATTTGGTCCTCCACCTCCCCCCTGTCGCCCGTGTGTGAACTGTCGCTTCGTCTCTTCTCTGGTGATAATGTTGTGGAGAGGCGAGTCGTGCAACGTTCTGCTTGTGGCCGCGTAGTTTGCGTAGTTGTTGCACTTGTCGGTGATCTCTTGCGGGCCCATGATCCGGGAGTGCTCGGCGATTGCAAAGTGGCCCAGTTCTGCTTCAGCCTTATGTAGATGATCGTGTAGTGATTACCCGTCAGGGCCGATGACGCATTGATGTTCAACGGTGATGCGTCCTGGTCTGCCTCCACATGTTAGGAGCTTCTTGGTGTTCGCCCATGCTTTCTTGGAGTCGTCATTGATGTAGGCATCCTTTGCGCTGTTGGCGACGTGCGCGAGATTGTTGGAGCGGTCAGTCTCGATGGCGGTTGCTGGCTGAGGTGATGATCCGCGCAGGAATGCAATCGCTGCTAGTGCAATCTCCTCAAGCTGGGCGCTGTTGTGTACTATTTCTCCATCTACTCGTTGAAGTGCCAGTACGGTCTCTGGGTTTGTCATTGCCTCGTATGCGCTGATGGTGGGCGTGCGGATTTCGTAGATCTGGTAGACTAGGCTGATGAGGCCGATCCTCGTCTTCATGTTCTCGCCTTCTTGTCGTCGGCGTCGCAGCGGCCGCTGGCATGCTCGTCTCTTCTCAAGCGGATGAGGGCGAAAGTCGCGGGTTGTAAGTGCGGCTTCTTGGGGTGGATTTGGTCAGGTTTGAAGGCCTTGATGCCGGCCTCATGTATTTGTTATGCAAGGTAGCTGGCGTGCTCGTTCGTGTCCTCTTCGTATGGTGGTAGTGGTATCGCGGCGAATACCATTCTTCAAGTTGTGTTGAGCTCCTGGGTCTTGTAGCTTTGCACGGTCCATGTGTATCCCGCATGTTTTGATGTTGGATTTCTCGATGTAGGTCAGGTCGGCGATGATCGGGTAGTGGTCTTCATCTTCCTGGTGATCGCGCGGTCGTCGCAGGCCACCCTGGGCGCGCGTGGAACCATCTTGTCGCCATCAGGCCATTTCGGCGTCACTCGTGGCTCATGTCATCGAGTTGGCCAGAGACGGTCCAGAATCCATGGCGGGTTTGCTTGGGGTGGCGTCATCCCAGGGTCGTGTGGACGTCATCGTCCGTGGCCTCACGCCCTCCTGGAATTACTTGGTGGCCATGGGGACGTTTTGGGATCGGGCGCGCGCGAGCGCTGAACGCGCGCGCGACTACTCATCTGGCCGATGGGTGCACACACATATATGTATATATATATACATATACACACATGTCTATATGTTTTGTCTCGCGTTTCCAAGAAACTGTTGCTGGAGCCGAGTATTAGTTATCCTGGGATGAGGAGAAGGAGGCGGGAGAGGAGCAGGAGCGAGGAGGAGGATGGAGGAGGAGGACGAAGGGGTGCAGTAGGAGGATCAAGAGGTGGGGGCGGAACAGGAGGACGGCGGAAGCAGGACGGAGGAATGAGTAGCGATGAGCAGGAATGAGGAACGCGGAGGGGGCGTGGAGGAGGGCGGGGGAGCGGGATGATGAGCGAACGATTGACGAGGGAGGACGGGGGGACGTCGCCGCGGATGGGGTCGGGCGGGGACACGACCGTCGCAGCGGCCCAAAGAGGCCCCCGTCGGCACGGGAGCCCGCGGGGCGCCGCCGAGGCCCTTCGACTGCCTCGCCGGGGTCCCCGCGCGCCTGGCGCTCTCCGCCGCGCGCTCGCTGCCGCGCGCGTCCGCCCTCGCCGCCTCTCCAGCGAGGCTTCCTTCCTCGTGCTGCTCCTCCCTCCGGGGGCGGAGCAGGAGGGATGGACGGAGGAGGAGGAGGAGGGGGGAAGACAAGCTAGGTGCGCTCGCGTCGTATCTGACATCCTACCCCTCCCTCCCATCCCTTACCATGGCGCAGATCCCCTCTCTACTCGCTCAGCCGGATGTCGAGCAGGGCAATGATCCCGAAAGGGTACGCGATGCATTGTAGAGCACGGCATGGCATGGCGTAGAAGAGCACCGCAAAGCGTAGTATCAACCTAGCATTGCATTGCATGCCGTGGCATGGCACGGGAAATGACGCCAGCGCTGCAGCGGGAGCACGAATCGAAACGAGCGGAAGCACGGAAATGAGGCCAGCGCTGCAGCGGGAGCACGGTTCGGAACGAGCGGGGCCCGAAAATGAGGCCGGCGCCTCAGCGAGAGCAGCATTTTGGGAACAAATGCAGGCGAAGACCCAACTCCGGGGAAACTTGTGTAAAAAAACCGTACGCGGGGGGGGGGTCGGCCACTACCGTCATCAGGGGAAGAGGGAGAGTAGTATTCATATTGAGTAATTGTGGAGGAGGAGGAGGAGGAGGAGGAGGAGGAGGAGGAGGAGGGGGAGCAGGAGGACCAGTGTAAGCCCAAGAGTCACCAACGATGTTGGAATAAACCCTCCCTCCAAGGTCCCTCCTCGCAGGACCCTACAAATCTTCATCTCCACTGAAGGAAGTGCCCCGTTCGGAGACATCCGCTTCAAGATCCTGAAGCGTGTCACATCATTGTTCTTGGGATACCAGCGCCACGGGTCAACCTGACGGTTGCATATGGACGATCTTGAATCGGCCAGATCTCCATTTTTGGGACTTCAACTCCGCGAATTAACGTCACTGTTGCGCCCTGACAGTCCAGAGTCGTTACAAACACAATAATTGGGATGTTATCCATTGGAACCCTTGCAAAAGTTGAAGACGAATGTTCGCGGCGCTGACGGTCGAGCCACATTTTGAAAACGGCCCGCCCTCAATCCTTGAAGCGATTGCAGTTGTTTTAGACGAGTGTCAGCGGCGCTCAGGCGAGAGCCAAATTTTGAAGTCCAGCCGCCCTCCATCTGTGAATTGGTTGTTTGTTTTGTAAAGGAAGGTTCAGGCGAAACGCCAGGCCCGCCCTTCGCATGCGTCAGGGATGGGCTATTTTCAAAGGACAAGAATAGAGGAGAAGGAGGAGGAGGAGGAGGAGGACGGAGGTGGAGGAGGGAGGATTGGGAGGACGAGGATGACGAGGAGGAGGAGGAGGAGGAGGAAGGAGGAGCGGGAGGGATGGAGGGAGGAGGAGGAAGGGGGGAGGAGAGGGCGAAGGGTACTTCCTCCTCCCTCCCGCGGGCTGCTCCTACCCGCCACCCACTCGTGCGCCGTCGTCGTCTCGGGGCCCTGCCTGGCCTTGCTGCAGGTGCTGCCGGTAGGTAGGTCTCGTGGGACCCCCTTACGCACTTTCAGAATGGAATGTGATGGGTGAGGGGGTGAGGGGGATGAGGGAGGGGAGCACGGGAGGACGATGCTGCTGCGCATGAGAGGGAGGACGGGGAGAGAGGAGAGAGGGTACCGACGATATGGAGGATGGCGAGTAGACGAGGAGGGTACGTATATGAGAATGAGTACAGGAGAGAACGTGGACGAGATGGACGAGGAGGAACATAACATTACGGAAGCTAATGGTATATAATAATGTCATGGAATATGTAAGGGGAAACGTGAACGGAGGACACATGAGTAGAAAGGAGGGGTGACAGGACGACGGCGATGATAATTGATGACGATGACGATTGCGAGGGCGATGGTAATCATGATGACGACGATGACGTTGATTACGACTGTGTCGATGACGATGACTCGAGGATGCGGAGCAAGAGGAGGAGGAGGAGGAGGAGGAGGAGGAGGAGGAGGAGGAGGAGGAGGAGGAGGAGGATGAAGGGGAGGAGGGGAGGAGGAGGAGGGGGAGGGGGAGGGGGAGGGGGAGGGGGAGGAGGAGGGGGGGAGAAACAGGATGAGGAGGAGGAGGAGGCAGGAAGGATGGATAAGGCAGGACGGAATAAGAGGGGGAGGGAGGATAGCAGCTGGAGGATGAGCAGGAAGAGGATGCCCGCCCCACAGACGCCTTGACCTGTAACGGTATGAACCAAGTTCGGGTAATGCAGGTACCAGGCAGAGCGGTGCCTTGGAGGATGAAAAGGAGGAGGAGGAGGAGGAGGAGGAGGGTTTTTGGAGGAGGAGCGGCAGCAGGAATCGGTGTGCTTTCGCCACACTTGCAAACGGTCGGAGACCGGGCCAGAGAAGCTCCAGGACGCTTCGGCAGGCTCGCCTTTGCCTGCAGTCGCGCGGCATCCCGTGGCAGAGTACCCGTGGGTCCTGGTCTCCGGTGGCGGACCTGTGGCGGTGGGATGTCTGGTCATATCGAGTTCTCGGCTCCTCAGGGCCAGGATTATTGACAGGACCCAGGGAACAGTAGGAGGAGGAGGAGGAGGAGAGCATAGGGAGGAGAGCATGAGGAGGAGGGGAGGAGGCGGAGGATGTAAAGAAAGATGAGAGAGCGAGGGACGGAACATGAGTCATGAGGGATGACGATTGATGTTGATGATGCTGCTGATGATGATAACGAGTAGGATTTTTTTTTCTCTCTGCAAGCCGTTAGGCAGAACCGAGGGGCCACGGTTGGCCCGGGCCACGGTTGGCCCGCGCGCGGGCGCCCCACGGGCCGCGCCCGGGGCGCCTCCGGCGCGCTCACACCTTGGAGGTGGGGGGAGACGACCCCCGGCAACGACTCCCAGAGGGTGGGGCCCCAGCCGGGAAGGCTGAGGGGGGGCCCACGGGAGACCTGCGTCGCCGACGGCGTTTTTTTTTTGTAGTAAAAACCACAAAAAAACACGGACCCGGGACCCAAAAACGACACGACGACACGACACGACGGGGGGACGGAGACGCGGCACGACCGACGACGCACGACACGACACGACACGCACAACGACAACGAAAATAAAGGCCGAGGACGATGATTATGGTGGTGGATGGTGATGGAATAGGACAAGTGGTACCATCCAACAGAACATGTTGTGCAATGCGCGTGGAGCCATCTACGACGTGCAATAAATGTTGTGCACTCTACGGTGCACAGTCAAACTCGTGCAATCTACGAAGTACACGACATCTTGTACAGGCAATGCTGTGATGTTTTTGCTGTGCGATCTTTGTGGTGAACAATGCATGTCGTGCAATACGTTGTGCGCAATATAGGTTGCGTACTTTATGTGGTTCGATCTATGTGGTGCTGATGATATTTTATTAACGGGTTGACGCATTCTGCGCTTTTGCAAACATCCCACCCACCTACCCGCAACTTAGTTTGCGAAGCCCATGCGGCGGCGATTGCGATGAGTTATTGGCGTTGGCTAGTGCCCTCCGCGACCGCGCCAGCCCAAGCACGCGCGCGCAGCGGCCAGGTAGTTTGGCGCGACCGACGCGGCCGCGGTGGCGCTGACTGCTCGGCACATCCCAGCACTTCAATGCGAGTCGGAGACTTGGGCTGGCGCGGTATCATGGCAAAATCGACATTGGTAGACACGTTGATGATAGTATCGATGCTGGTGGCGATGCTGGCAGCGACGACGGCACGGCCAGTGATGGCGCCGATGCTGATCACGCCGACGACGACGGCGCCCCCGCGTCGTTTATGAAGTTTTTTGGAAGGAGTTCGAATGCGCGCTAGGGCGTGCAAATGATTTCGGCATGTGGCGCGACAGGCCCGCTTGGCACTCATCCGCGAACATGTAAATAATAATAATAATAATAATAATAATAATGATAATAATAATAGTAATATTAATAATAATACGAATAATAATGATACGAATGATAATAATAATGATAATCCGCCAAATGAAATAAATAAAATCAAGCGTATAGCTTCCCCAGAATTCGCCAGAGCTCGAACGCAGGCTTTTTGTTGAACGCTGTTGTTCCGAAGCCATGTGTTGTTTATATGGTTTCGGGACATTCGGTTTTGAAATCCTGACGACGCCCAGGCGATTTCGAATTAATTCCGGCATCCGCGCGCGACGACACGCGCGCGCACTGCGTCACTTTCTGGCAAAAGGATTCCTGCGACGGCACGCGCGCAGGGGCGTTCGAATGATGTCGGCACGCGCGCGCGAGCGAAGCCCGTTGTATATTATGAAACTGTTGGAAATCTCTGATTTGCGCAAGAATTCGCAACAGCGTGGCCGCATTTTTTTTTTTCTGGTTTGTTGAAAATGTGCGTTGCAAAACCGTGCGTGTTTTAATATTTTTGGGCACTCGAATTGGAATCTTTGCGAAGCATTCGTTTTTTTTTTTGTTTCGGCATTTGCGCGCGACGACGCGCGCGGTTGCATTTTTTTACAGGGGTCTTGATAACTGATGATTTTTGGTGAACGAGTGCGCGCGCATGGTTTTATTGCAGAGGATCGCGGAGGGGGGGCGGATGCCGGCCCTCCTGGGGAGATTTTAGATCGTAAGGGAAAATGGGCAAGGATGCAACACCATTTGTACATTGCACGCGAGGCCGAGTTGATGACCCCGGGGCGGTGGTGGGGGTAGAATCAGGGAGGAGAATCTAGGTGACGCAATCAATGTGGTGAACTACATGTGATGCACTGTCTGTTGGGCAATCGATGTGGTGCAACAGATGCGGCTGGGTAGGGCGGTCGATGTTGTGCAATGCGCGTGGTGCGATCCATGGAGCACAATGCAAGTTGTACAATCTATAGATGTACGCGCATTCTCACACGATGTGGCGCAATCGTTGTGGCTGGTGCAATGTGTGGCGTGCAATCCACGCTGTGCAATTTATGTGGTGTAATTGACTACCCTGCACCGCGCTTGACCACTCCACTGCTCGCGCAAACATCCCACCCACCCACCCGCAACTTGGTTCGCAAAATCTCTTAAGACCGTGACGGTGGGTACCACATGGCACTTGCCAGCGGCAGCGATGCCGACAACGACAGCGACAACGACGACGACGACGCCGCCGACAACGATTACGACGACACCGACGACGTCTCCAACGACTTCGACGACGCCGACAACGACGACGACGTCACCGACGACGACGACGACGCCGACGCCGACGATGACGACGACGATGACAACGACGACGACGATGACGACGCCGACGACGACGACAACGACGACGCCGACGACGACGACGACGTCAACGACGCCGACGACGACGACGACGACGACGACGGCGGCGACGACGACGACGACAACGACGAAGAACGACGACGACGACGCCGACGCCGACGACGACGACGAAGACGACGACGACGTCGCCAACGAAGACGACGACGAGGGAGGAGGGAGGACGACGACGGCGACAACGGCGACAACGACGACAACGACGGGGAGGAGGGAGGACGGCGACGACGCGAACGACGAAGAAGGAGGAAGGACGGCGACGCCGACGACGGCAACGACGAGGGAGGAGGGATGACGACGACGACGACGACGACGACGACGACGACGACGGCGACGAAATAGGAGGGACGACGACGAGACGCCGACGACGGACGACGACGACGAGGGAGGAGGAGGAAGGACGACCACGGCGACAACGACGACGGAAGCGACCACGACGCCAAAGAGGACGACGACGACGAACACGAGGAAAGACAGAGGACGACGTAGGCGACGACGACGACGACGACAACGACGCGGGAGGAGGGAGGATGGCGACGACGACGACGGCGACGACGCAAGAGCGCGCGCGCACGCTTTTGTTGAAAATCCGTGTTGCGAAACCTTGGGTTTTTGTAGGTTTTTTGGACGCGCGATTTCGAAATCCTTCCGAAACCGATTGGTTTTGAAGGATTTCGGCGTACGCGCGCGACCACGCGCGCGTCTGCACTTCGTCCCGTTTTTGCAGAGGGTTCTCGCGACGGCACACGCGCAAGGGCGTTCGACAGATTTCGACATGCGCGCGCGAAGCCCGTTTGGTAGCATTTTATATATAATAATAATAATAGTAATAGTAATAATAATAATAATAATAATAATAATAATAATATTAATAATAATAATAATAATAATAATAATATATATATATATATGGTTTTCGTAAGACTTCGCAAGAGCTCGCGCGGAAGCTTTTTGAGCAAATCACTGTTGCGAAACCATGTGCTTTTGTATGTTCGATTGCGAAATCCCTCCGGCACCGAAGGTTTTTGAAGGATTTCGGCATGCGCGCGCGACGACGCGCGCGTGTGCACTTCGTCTCGTTTTTTTCCAAGGGATTCGCAAAAAAGTGCTATGTTAGAACAACAAATGTCACCGCATAGTGTTTTTTAGAAGGGACCCTCAGGGGGGGAGACCGGCCTGCCTGGGATGATACGATTCCATATTTAGGATGGACGAGTGTGCAGAATACATATATATATATACACATATATATATATATGTGTGTGTGTGCGAAATTATATTATCCCAGGGGGAAGCGTTATAAATCCGGGGGGGGTAGAGTCTATTCTTTTTTTAGAAAGGAGAATTAATTTCTGTTCGCAGTGAGTTGTCCGCTCCACTGCTCGCGCGAACATCCCACCCACCCACCCGCAACTTGGTTTGCAAAACCTCTTAAGACCGTGATGGTGGGTACCAACTTGCACTTGGCAGCGACAGCGACGTCGACCACGACAGCGACAACGACGACGACGACGCCGCCGACAACGACTACAACGACACCAACGACGTCTCCAACGACTTCGACGACGCCGACAACGACAACAACGACGACGACGACACCGACGACGACGACGACACCGACGCAGACGACGGCGACGACGATGACAACGACAACGACGAAGCCGACGACGCCGACGCCGACGACGACGATGAAGACGACGACGACGTCGCCAACGAAGACGACGACGAGGGAGGAGGCAGGACGACGATGGCGACAACGACGACGATGACGACAACGACAACAACGACGACGACGACACCGACGACGACGACGACGACACCGACGCAGACGACGGCGACGACGATGACAACGACAACGACGATAACAACGACGACGACGACGATGACACCGACGACGACGACGACGTCAACGACGCCGGCGACGACGACGACGACGGCAGCGACGACGACGACGCCGACATCCACGACGACGAAAACGACGACGACGCCGACGCCGATGACGACGATGAAGACGACGACGACGTCGCCAACGAAGACGACGACGAGGGAGGAGGGAGGACGACGACGGCGACAACGACGACAATGACGACAACGACGACAACGACGAGGGAGGAGGGAGGACGGCGACGACGCGAATGACGAAGAAGGAGGAAGGACGGCGACGCTGATGATGATAACGACGAGGGAGGAGGGAAGACGATGATGATGATGATGATAACGATGAAACCTTGTGTTTTTGTATGTTGTTTTGGACACGATTTTGAATACCTTCCGAGACTGATGGTTTTTGAAGGATTTCGGCATACGCGCGCGACCACGCGCGCGTCTGCACTTCGTCCCGTTTCTGTTGCAGAGGATTCTCGCGACGGCACACGCGCAAGGGCGTTCGACAGATTTCGACATGCGCGCGCGAAGCCTGTTTGATAGCATGTTGTGAAAATCTTGAAAAACCTATGGCTTTCTTAAGATCTCGCAAGAGCTCGCGCGTAAACTTTTAGCAAATCAGTGTTACAACCTTTGAGTTTGTTGTTTTTTTGGAAGCTCGATTGCGAAATCCCTCCGACACCGAAGGTTTTTGAAGGATTTCGGCATGCGCGCGCGACGGCGTGCGCGCGTGTGCTCTTCGTCCCACCGTTTGCAAGGGATTCGCGAAAAAAGTGTTATGTTAAAACAACAAATGTCATCGCATAGTGTTTTGTACAAGGGGCCCCCAGGGGGGGAACCCGGTTGGCCTGGGACATTGAGGTTTCATATTTAGGATGGACATGTGGTCAGAATCATATATGATTCACATACCCGACAAGGGGGAGTGATAACGCCAGGGGGAGGGGGAGAGTCTATTCTGTTTTTTAGATAGGAGAGTTTATTTCTGTTCGCAGTGAGTTGCCCATTCCATTGCTCGCGCAAACGTCCCCCCCCCCCCCCCGACCACCCGCAAATTGGTTTGCAAAACGCATGCGGCGGCGATTGCGATGAGTGCTTGGTGCTGGCTGGCGCACATCTGCGGCCGCGCATGCTCGCGCGCGCAGCGGCCGGCCAGTTCGGCGCGACCGACGCGAACGCGGTGGTGCTGACCGCTCGGCACATCCCAGCGGGCACTTCAGTGCGAGTCGGCGACTTGGGCTTGCGCGGTATCATGGCCACGTCGACGACGGTAGACGCGAGGGTGATAGTAGCGACGCTGGCGACGATGCTGGCAGCGACGACGGGGCAGCCAGCGACGGTGCCGATGCTGATCACGCCGACGACGATGACGGCGTCGTCGCGTCGGCGATGAAGGTCGTGGAAGAAGTTCGAACGCTCGCGCGGCAGACGCGCGAGAGTGGCCCGCATGGCATCATTTAACACGGATCGCGCCCCCGCCCCCCCCCCCCCCCAGACGCGCGCAAGGGCGTTCGAATAATTTTGACATGCGCGCGCTATGCCCGTTTGGTCGGTCGCGTGTTCTGAAAATGTTGGACACACCTATGGTACTTCCAGAATTGGCAAGACCGCGCGCGCATCTTCTCCGTTGAGAAGCCGCGCTGCGAAACCATGTTTTTTTGTTTTTGCACGTTCTTCGAGCGCTCGATTTGGGAGCCTTTTCCACAGCCAGCGGTTTTGAAGGATTTCTCCGCGCGCGATGACGCGCGCGCACTCCGTCTCATGCGTTGCAAGGGGTGACAACTCATGGTGAACACGCGCGCGTCGCATTTCTGTTGCATGGAATGGCGGGGGGGGGGGGGGGGGGGCGTGCCAATTTGGCTGGGGTAGTATGAACTCACAGTTAGGATGGGCGACGGGGCAGAATCATGCGCAAATTGCAGGACGAGAAGGAGGGTCTTGCACCCCGGGGGGGGGGGGGGGCTTTATTTATATTTTTATAAAAGGAGTTTCTACGTGGCGCAGTCTACGCGGCGCAATATGCGGCGTGCAATCGACGCGCCGCAATCTACGCGTTGAACAGCGCATGTGGTGCAACCTATGTTGCAAAAACGAAACGGTAGCTTATGTTTTGCAATGTGCCCCAGTCAGTGCGTGGCATTTGCTGTTTCCTGCTTCTGTTCTGGGGAATTGGACTGGCGCGGCGGTCCGGCGGCTACGTCGTCGCCGCCGCCGCCCCGTCGCCGCGTCGTCGCCGACCGTCGTCTGGGCCAGCGTGGCGGCGCGGTCCCGCGGCTATGTCGTCGCCGTCGCCGCCTCGTCGCCGACCGTCGTCTGGGCCGGCGCGGCGGTCTGACGGCCGCGTCTTCGCCGTCGCCGCCCCGTCGCCGCCTCGTCGCGGCCATGCGTGCATGCGCAGCGCAGATTGCACCGCGCGGGTTCTCCTCTCTTAAACGAGAATAGGCTCTATCCCCCGTCCACGGGGCCATCGGCCCCAATTTTCGCGCTGCAATTTACGTGCGATGTTGCCCCATTGTTTATCCTAAATCTGAGCTCGCACCATCCCTGGGGGGCCAGCGCCCCCTTCCCCCCCGCCCCCCCCCCCCCCCTCCCCCGAGCCATCCCCAGCAACGGGCGTTGCGCGCGCGCCAGCGAACCGCGAATCGTCCGTTTTCAAGAATCCCCCCCCAACAGAACGGGGCGCGCGGGTTATCCCGCGCGCAGGCCAGAATCTTTCAAAACTTTAGTTCCGCAAGGGTGCCCAAAGTCGAGCGCCCCAAAAAATGTTGCAGACCACATGACTTGGCATGCACAAAGAACTCGCGCGCTTGCGAATCCCCCAGACAGCCATGGGTTGTTGATCACTTTCAGAAAATCCCCCCAGACGGGCATTGCGCGCGCCTGTCGAAATCGCCCGAACGCCCTTGCTCGCGCGCCGTCGCGAGAACCCTTTGCAGAAGCAGGGCGCGAAGTGCGCGCGCGCGCGTCGTCGCGCGCGTGCCGAAATCCATGCAAATTTTCGGTGTCGCAGCGTTTTTTAAAACCGAGTGTCCAAAACGCATTGAAGAACGCACATGGTTTCGCAACGTCGGTGTTCAAAACAGCGCGCGCTCGAGCTCTTGCGAATATTGAAGGAAACCAGGCGTTTCCATTTTCATTGAATTCTGTGAACCGGGCCTCTGGCGCCGCATGCCGACACCATTCGCGCGCCCTTGCGCGCGCTCTTGGGGCGCGCGATCCGCGTCAAATGATACCATGCGCGCTCGCGTGTCGAACTCTCTCCAAAACCTCCATGACTGACGCGGCGACTCCGTCGTCGTCGTCGGCGCGACCAGCATCGGCGCCCGCAGTGGCCGCGCCGTCGTCGTCGTTGCCAGCGTCGTCACCAGCATCGCTGCGATCATCGTCGCATCTACCGTTGTCGACGTTTCCACGATGCCGCACCTGTCCAAGTCGCCCACTCGCATTGAATTGCCCGTGAGGATGCGCCCAGCGGCCAGCAGCAATGCGGCCGCGCCGGTCGCGCCAAACAAGCTGGCCGCCGGCGCGCGCCCAGGTTGGCGCAGCCGCAGCCGGCGCCGCGCGCTCATCGCAGTCGTCACCGCGCTGGTTCTGCAAACCAAGTGGGCGGGATGCTTGCAAGAGCATGGCGCGCGTCAGCTTGTTTGTAGAAATAGATTCCCCTCTCTGGAAAGAAGTGAACTCTACCCCGCCCCCGCGGAATTACCCGTTCCTTTTTTGCGCTTTGCGTGCGATTCTGCCCCATCGTCCATCTTAAATTTGAATGTGCTTCATCCAATGGGGGCTGGCGTCCGCCCCCCCTGGCCATCCCTTTCGAAAAAATATTACGCGCGCGCAATCGTTTATCACGAATCATCAGTTTTCAAGAAACCCCTGCAACAAATGGACGAAGTGCGCGCGCGCTGTCGTTCGCGCGCGCTCCGAATTCACTTGGCAATTTTTTGAAGTTTCGCGAGGGCCCCCAAAACTAGCGTCCAAAAGCACATGAACACACGCGTGGTTTCGCAACGCAGATCCCCCCCCCACCACCACCACCGCAAAAAAAAACACGCCCTGCTGTGAATTCATCAGAGAACCATAGTTTTTCCCCCCTGGTTCATAAGGCGCTACCTTCGCGCGCGCGCATATCGGACTCGCCCGAACGCCCTTGCGCGTTTACCGTCGCGAGAATCCATTGCAAAACAAATCGGGGCGAAGCGCGCGCGCGGGCGTC
Organism: Prorocentrum cordatum; assembly: GCA_963575745.1. NCBI lineage: Eukaryota > Dinophyceae > Prorocentrales > Prorocentraceae > Prorocentrum > Prorocentrum cordatum. The sequence continues at coordinate 129,383 of CAUYUJ010017552.1, read as the reverse complement.
GTCGCGCGGCGCGCGGCAATCCGCGACGCAACAAATTCGCCCGTCAAAGACCTTCGTTTCCGCAGCGGTTTCCAAACCGAGCGCCATGAAGCCACGGGAAAACACATTGTTTCGCTACCTTCAAAGGGAACCATGCGTTTTTCAACATTTTATAACAACTCTGCCGAGCGGACCTCTGGCGCCGCACGCCGACGCCATCGCGCGCCCTCGCGCGCGCGCGGGGGGAAGGGAAGGGGGGGGGGGGGGGGGGGGGCGCGATCCGCGTCGAATAATGCCGCGCGGGCCACGCTCGCGCGTCGGCCGCGCGCGCGTCGAACTCTACCCAATAACCGTCGTCGCCGATGCGAGTGCGCCGCCGTCGTCGGCGGCGCGATCGGCATCGGCGGCGCCGCTGGCCGCGACGTCGTCGCAATCGGCATCGCCGCCATCATCGTCGCGGCTACAGTTGTCGATGTATCCATGGTACGGCGCCCGCCCAAGTCGCCGACTCGCACTGAAGTGCCCGCTGGGAAGTGCTGGGCGGTCAGCGCCTCTCCGTTCGCGTCGGTCGCGCCAGACTAGCTGGCCGCTGCGCGCGCGAGCATGCGCAGGCTAGCGCGGCAGCGGAGATGCACCAGCCAACGTCGAGCACTCATCGCCATCGCTTCCGCGTGGGTCTTTTGTGTAAGCCAAGTTGCGGATGTGCGGGCGGGGTGATTGCGCGAGCAATAGGGGGTCGACATCTTCAGGTTCGGCAAGATGCACTGCACGCGCGGGCTTCGATTTCCAGAAAGAATTAGACCCCCCCTTTCCCAGGCTTTCTCGATCCATCTTCTCGTGATGAAATGTACAAATGAATATGCGCCATTGTCCATCCAAAATATGCACTCACGCCATCCCAGCCGAGCCGACATCGCCCCCCCGCCACCCCTTGGAATGAATATTACGCGCGCGCGCTCGTTTGCCAAAAAGATCCAAAACTCACCCAATTTCAAGAACCCCCTGCACAAACAAATGCCAGTGGACGCGCAAACCCTTCCCATCTAGGCCGGCGGGGTCGGCTGCTGTTCGTTGCCGCCCCCACCCTCCAATCAGAAGTGCCTCTTTGGGGCTTAGGGTTGTTCTGCCCCCCTCGCTCTCCGCTTCCCATGGGGGGGGGGGGTGTTCCATGCTGGCGGCTGCGTTCCTCGGGCCTTAACCATCGGTCCATCCACCCCCCTTCGCTGCCCCTCCGCGCAGAAGGATAACCCTGCAGGCGGCTGTAGCATGCGCGCTCGCGGGGCAACGCCGCTATCATCTGACGCGCAGCGGCTATGTGTGTTTCCTTGCGCGCGCATGTTTGAAGTTTGTGCCTTGCTTTGCCCGCGATGGCAGGGTATGATTTGCGCGTTGCCTCGCCTGCGCGCGCAGGTTTATGGCGCGCGCGCCCCCTTGCTTGCGCGCGCAGGCTTAAGGGTTGTGCGTCGCCTTCCCTGCGCGCGCGGGTTTAGTGGGTGTGCGTTTCCATGCCTGCTCTCGCCGGTTTAAGGCGCGCGCGTTGCATTGCTTGCGAGCGCAGGTTTGAGGTTTGCGCGTTGCCTCGCCTGCGCGAGGGGGAAGGGGACGGGCGGCTTTCCGGGGGGGGGGGCGGCTGGCTTCCAGCGAGGGGGCCTCGACGGAGGAAGGGGGGCAATTGAAGCCAAGCCCCCCCCCCTTTGTTCGGTCGCTGTGGGCGCGCTCTCTCCGACGCATGGATCCGCGCCATCGCAGACAGTCTGGCATTGGCCCCTTCCGCGCCCCCGGGGGCCCCCCTTGAAGCGATTCTGCGCGCGGGTTCGTAAATCGCATATCATCCATTTTCCAGAACCCATTGTAACGCATGAGACGACATGCGCCCGCGCGCGTCGTCTCGCGCGCATGCCAGAATATCAAGAGAACCGTAGGTTTCGTAAGGGTTCCAATCTCGAGTGCCCCGACAATGGAATAGGGGCTCCCCGCTGCAATGTCCCGGCGGAGAACCGCGGGCCACGCGGGGGCTCGTCGTCGGGCCCTCCGCCAGTGGCTCCTCCTTCTTCTCCTTGTCGCCCCCCGCCCCCAATCGACCCCCTTGAAACCCTGCGGGGGGCAGTCCCACGAGCGTGGCCGAAATGTGGCTGAGGCAACTCCACTCGCCTGAACCCCCCCCCGGGAGAAACGATCAGAACGGGGGTTGCGCTCGAATGCGCGACGACCTTGCGCGGCGGCACACGCAGGCCGCTCGCGCGGCAGACCGCGTCACCGCAACAGCGCCCGCACGCGGCCTTACGCGGCATGCGCGCGAGTGCCCGCGCAATCGACCCCCTTGAAACCTGGCGGGGGGCAGTCCCACGAGCGTGGCCGAGATGTGGCTGAGGCAACTCCACTCGCCTGACCCCCCAGGGAGAAACGATCAGAAGGGGGGTTGCACTCGATTGCGCGACGACCTTGCGCGGTGGATCACGCAAGCCGCTCGCGCGGCAGACCGCATTAAGGCGCCTACGCGACACCTTCCGCGGGCAGCTTACGCACAAGTGCACGCGCAATCGACCCCCTTGAAACCCTGCGGGTGCGCCCTCCCGCGGGCGCTTTGACATGTGTCGCCCGGTTGCGGTTGCGGTTGCGCCCTCCCGCGGGCGGGTTGAAATGTGTCGCCCGGTTGCGGTTGCGGTTGCGGTTGCGCCCTCCCGCGGGCGCTTTGAAATGCGTCGCCCGGTTGCGGTTGCGGTTGCGCCCGCGGGCGCTTTGAAATGTGTCGCCCGGTTGTGGTTGCGGTTGCGGTTGCGCGCTCCCGCGGGCGGGTTGAAATTTGTCGCTTGGTCGCGGATGCGGTTGCGCGCTCCCGCGGGCGCTTTGAAATGCGTCGCCCGGTTACGGTTGCGGTTGCGCGCCCGCGGGCGCTTTGAAATGTGTCGCCCAGTTGCGCCCGCGGGCGCTTTGAAATGTTCGCCAGTTGCGGTTGCGGTTCGCGGTTGCGGTTGCGGTTGCGCGCCCGCGGGCGCTTTGAAATGTGTCGCCCGGTTGCGGTTGCGGTTGCGGTTGCGCGCTCCCGCGGGCGCTTTGAAATGTGTCGCCCGGTTGCGGTTGCGGTTGCGGTTGCGCGCCCGCGGGCGCTTTGAAATGTGTCGCCCGGTTGCGGTTGCGGTTGCGGTTGCGCGCTCCCGCGGGCGCTTTGAAATGTGTCGCCCGGTTGCGGTTGCGGTTGCGCGCTCCCGCGGGCGCTTTGAAATGTGTCGCCCGGTTGCGGTTGCGGTTGCGGTTGCGCGCTCCCGCGGGCGCTTTGAAATGTGTCGCCCGGTTGGGTTGCGGTTGCGCGCCCGCGGGCGCTTTGAAATGTGCCGCCCGGTTGCGGTTGCGGTTGCGGTTGCGCGCTCCCGCGGGCGCTTTGAAATGCGTCGCCCGGTTGCGGTTGCGGTTGCGCGCTCCCGCGGGCGCTTTGAAATGTGTCGCCCGGTTGCGGTTGCGGTTGCGGTTGCGCGCTCCCGCGGGCGCTTTGAAATGTGTCGCCCGGTTGCGGTTGCGTTGCGCGCCCGCGGTCGCTTTGAAATGTGTCGCCCGGTTGCGTTTGCGGTTGCGGTTGCGCGCTCCCGCGGGCGCTTTGAAATGCGTCGCCCGGTTGCGGTTGCGGTTGCGCGCTCCCGCGGGCGCTTAGAAATGTGTCGCCCGGTTGCGGTTGCGGTTGCGGTTGCGCGCTCCCGCGGGCGCTTTGAAATACGTCGCCCGGTTGCGGTTGCGCCTGCGCCCGCGGGCGCTTTGAAATGTGTCGCCCGGTTGCGGTTGCGGTTGCGCGCTCCCGCGGGCGCTTTGAAATGTGTCGCCCGGTTGCGGTTGCGGTTGCGGTTGCGCGCTCCCGCGGGCGTTTTGAAATGTGTCGCCCGGTTGCGGTTGCGGTTGCCGCCGCCGGGTTTTGCTCCCGCGGGCGGTTTGAAATGTGTCTCCCGAGCTGTCCTCTGACGTTCAGTCAGTCATCAGTCAGCCGGCGGGCACGGAATTTCACCCGGCTCCGCCGGGAATTAGACCCCCCCTTCCCAGGCTTTCTCGATCCATCTTCTCGTGATGAAATGTACCAATGAATATGCGCCACTGTCCATCCAAAATATGCACTCACGCCATCCCAGCCGAGCCGACATCGCCCCCCCGCCACCCCTTGGAATGAATACTACGCGCGCGCGCTCGTAAATCAAAAAGATCCAAAACTCACCCAATTTCAAGAACCCCCTGCACAAACAAATGCCAGTGGACGCGCAAACCCTTCCCATCTAGGCTGGCGGGGTCGGCTGCTGTTCGTTGCCGCCCCCACCCTCCAATCAGAAGTGCCTCTTTGGGGCTTAGGGTTGTTCTGCCCCCCTCGCTCTCCGCTTCCCATGGGGGGGGGGGGTGTTCCATGCCGGCGGCTGCGTTCCTCGGGCCTTAACCATCGGTCCATCCACCCCCCTTCGCTGCCCCTCCGCGCAGAAGGATAACCCTGCAGGCAGCTGCGGCATGCGCGCTCGCGGGGCAACGCCGCTATCATCCGACGCGCAGCGGCTATATGTGTTTCCTTGCGCGCGCATGTTTGAAGTTTGTGCCTTGCTTTGCCCGCGATGGCAGGGTATGATTTGCGCGTTGCCTCGCCTGCGCGCGCAGGTTTATGGCGCGCGCGCCCCCTTGCTTGCGCGCGCAGGCTTAAGGGTTGTGCGTCGCCTTCCCTGCGCGCGCAGGTTCAGGGGGTGTGCGTTTCCATGCCTGCGCTCGCCGGTTTAAGGCGCGCGCGTTGCATTGCTTGCGAGCGCAGGTTTGAGGTTTGCGCGTTGCCTCGCCTGCGCGAGGGGGAAGGGGATGGGCGGCTTTCCGGGAGGGGGGGGGGCGGGTGGCTTCCAGCGAGGGGGCCTCGACGGAGGAAGGGGGGCAACTGAAGCCAAGCCCCCCCCCTTTGTTCGGTCGCTGCGGGCGCGCTCTCTCCGACGCATGGATCCGCGCCATCGCAGACAGTCTGGCATTGGCCCCTTCCGCGCCCCCCTTGAAACGATTCTGCGCGCGGGTTCGTAAATCGCATATCATCCGTTTTCAAGAACCCATTGTAACGCATGAGACGACATGCGCCCGCGCGCGTCGTCTCGCGCGCATGCCAGAATATCAAGAGGATCGTAGGTTTCGCAAGGGTTCCAATCTCGAATGCCCCGACAAATTAAACAGCAACGTGGTTTCCCAACGTTGATTTTCAAGCGCAGCCTGCGCCCGTGCTTTTTCGAATTCATAAAATACCATATGTTGTTCAACATGTTCATCGCATGCTGCCAAGCGGGACCCTCGCGCTCGCAGGTCGAGATCGTTCGAGCGCCCTTGCGCGCGTGCTGTCTTGCAACAGATGCGACGGCGCGCGCAGCGTGCGTCGTCGCGCGCGCATGCCGGGATATTTTGCAAACCTTGCGATCGCAAGGATTCAAAAAATATCCCGAACGCATGTAGGACACATGGTTTTGCAACGCAGGTGCTTGGAAGCAACGCAAAAAAACGCTCGCGGTCTTGCGGGCTCGCAAGACACATTTCCCGCTCCTAAGAATATGTTCATGACGTGCTGCCAAGCGGGCCTCTCGCGCCGCATGTTGAATTTAGTCGAATGCCCTTGCCCGCGTGCTCGGGGGGGGGGGGGGGCGCGATCCGTGTCGAATCATTGCGCGCGGGCCATTCGCGCGCGTCGGCCGCGCGTGCATGTCGAAATCTTTGAAAAACTGTCATCGCCGACGCGAAGACATCGGCATCGTTACCGGCGGGCGTGGTCAACATCGGCGCCGTCGTTGGTCTTGCCATCGTCATCGCCACGACCGTCACCATCATCGCTACTCCTAATCGGGTGTGCCGTTGTCGGCGTCGCCATGATACCGCGCCCACCCAAGTCATAGAGTCGCACTGAAGTGCCCGCTGGGAAGTGTCCCGTTGTCTGCGCCACCGCGGCCGCGTCGGTCGAGCCAAATTAGCTGACCGCTGCGCGCGCGAGTATGCGCGGGCCAGCGCGGCCGCAGAGATGCGCCAGCCAACGCCAAGCACTCATCGCAATCGCCGCCACATGGGTTTTGCAAACGAAGTTGCGGGTGGGTGGGTGGGATGTTATCACCTACAAGTCCAGCAGGGCGAATGGCGCCACATAAGTGCACCACGTAGATTGCGCCACACTTGGTGTACAACATGAGTTGAAACACATTTTTGTGTGCGCCACATCTGTTGCACCATGTAGATTGCATGGTACAGGATGCGCCACATATATGGCACCACGTGGATCGCCCATTCTAGATAGCATCACCAGTAACACCATCTATTGCCCGCCATACTGGGCACAGCACACATTGCACCGCATTTTTTGCACCACATAGGTAGCACAACATATATCGCATGGCTTACGTTGAGCTTCATCGATCACACTTTATTAATCGCTTCGCTCACTCCGCCGGCCCATGCAGTCTCATGTCTGCCGTTTACCCGAGGGCCTGGTGTCAATGCGGCGCTTTGGGGGTTCCTGGGGCCGCTTGGGGGACTCCTGGGGCGCTCGGGGGGGCATTTGGGGGGCCTCCTGGGGCCGCTGGGGGGACTCTTGGGGGCCTCCTGAGGGCCTCGTGGGGGCCTCTTGGGGCCTCTTAGGGGCCTCTTGGGGCCTCGTGGGGGCTTCTCAGGGCCGAGGGCTCGAAATGTTGTTTCGTGTTCCCTCTCTGGGGCCCCCTTGGGGGCGTTCTTGGGGCCCTCTTAGACCGTCTTGGAGGCTTCTTGGGCCGTCTTCGAGCCCTCTTGGGCCATCTTGGGGCCCTCTTGGGGGCCTCGTGGGCCCTCTTGGGGCGATTTTGGGGGCCTCTTGGGCCGTCTTGGGGCGTCGGGGCGCCGAAAAGGTGGAAGCTCCATGGTTTGTGCTTGCACGTGAAGGAAGTCAAGAGGGGTTTTCGTTATGTCGCCCCTTTGGCTCCGCTCTCTTGCTTCACATAGCTTCTCTGGTCCAGAGTCGATGGACGGGGTCGCCATCCCTGGCGGGGCGGCCGCGTTGCCGGCCTGGGTGGTGCTGGCGCTGGAGGCCGCGGCCTACCTGGGGCCAGGGTGGTCCAGGGCAGGCGGCCTGCCCTGACCTCTCGTGCCCCGCCTGCCCTGCGTGCCCAGAGGCGGCGGCCTGCCCTGAGGCCGTGGCTTGCCCGGCTTGCGAGCCGCCTCCCTGCGCGGCTTGCCCGGCCTGCGAGCCGCCGCCGTGTGCTGCCTGCCCGGCCTGCGTGGCGAGGGCGTGCCCGACGGTGTCGACGGGCGAGAAGGCGGTCGAGAAGCTCGCTGGAGCGCTGCTCGGAGGGCTGGCGCACTGGCTGGTAGGGAAGGTGATCGCCCGCAGGCATGTCGACGCTCGTGGGGTGGCTCCGCGGAGACGCGGGGCGGGAGTGGTGGACTAGAGCGCTCCCAGGAGAGCGCGTGGTCTGCCGGTTCGCCGACGATGACGTCGACCACGAGCGAGTGCTGCTACACTACGTGGCGGAGGGCGGGTGGATCATCCTGACCCCAGATGGGGGCATCTACGCTGAGGACATGAGCTGTGAGAACCCCGAGACGGGGCCTTGTCGAGCCTTCCCGTTGGCGTTGGGGACGCGGAAGATGCGGAGGCTGTATCGCTTCGGTGAGGCGCTGGGGCCCGACGAGCGGGCCGACGCGCTGACACGGGGCCGGCAGGCGGCGCTGGAGATAGACACTGCCTTGCCTGAGCCGAGGGAGACAGTGGCCATGAGCGGCCAACGGGTCTCGTGGCAGGAGGCTGCCGGCAAGCTGTCGGCCGCAGAGCGGGCCGGCCTGCTGCGCCTGGGCATGGCCGTGGCTCGCCTGGGCGGGAAGCTGCTGGAGGCTCCTGGTGCGGGTCAGGCCTGGATCGCCCTCAGCGGCGGGCCCGGCGTCGCGGTCGGGGCGGAGGTCGACGTGGCGAACGCCGAGGGCCTGAGCTTCGAGGACGGGCCTGAGCCTTTCGGCGTGCTGAGGACCGCAGACGGCTGCATGGTGCGTCTCGCTCGGCTGGACGCTGGGTCGGCCCCTGGGCGCGTGGCCGAGGAGGCCGCGGTCTGGCAAGACCTGGGCGGAGGCCATGCGCGGGCCACGGGCCCCGAGCGCCGACGTGCAGCGGCCGCAGCGCCACTCGAGGATGGTGAGCCCGCCGAGCCCGTCGGCGGCACGGCTACGCCCGAGCTGGCGCTGCCTCCCCTGGCGGAGCCGCGGGGTGAGGAGCGAGACGCCGACGCCCGCACGCTCTGGGTCGACTACGACGAGCAGGGCGAGCGGTTCAAGCGCTGGCGGGACGTGGTGGGCGAGTCGAGGCAGGAGCACTACCCGGACGCGAAGGTGGGCGGACCGCCTGGGGCTCTCCACATGCTGAAGCACATGGGGAGGCACGGCGGCGACCCGCGCCTCTGGCTCGACCTCTTCATCCGCATGAAGGGGCTCGGGCAGAATGACCGCGTCGTGCACGAGCTGAGGACGATCGTGGAGGCTTTGTACCAGGGCGGGGTATATGATCTGAACATGGGCGGCCTCATGATGGTGGAGGTGCTGACTCGCCGTGTCGCCGCAGTGGTGGATGCCTACTGACCCGACCAAGCCGAGCTGGACGAACGCACGCTTCTTCGAGGGCGTGAGCTCGGTGGAGGACGTCTCGGGGCCAGAGCTCAGGGGCTACGTCCACCGGCGGGCGAAAGAGCAGCACGAGATAGAGCAGGCGCAAGGTCGGGCGGGCACGCTACGCGGGGCGCCTTCAGAGGCAGTCGACGGAGCAGAAGGAGCTGGAGGTGACGCAGCCGGTGCGGGGCGCGGTGGCGGCCGAGGCGGCCGCGGGCGCGGCCGTGCCAGGGGCGTCGCCTCCACGGGGCCATGACGGCCCCCGGGCCCGGGGGCTCCAGCCCTTCCCCCGGGCCCTTTTTGCCGGGGCACGACGGTGGCCGTTTGCCGCCCTCGCGTGGGGCCCGCAGCTTCCTGCCGCTCCCGCTGCTGGGCGACGGAGGCCGCCGAATTCGCGGCAGGTCTTGCAGGGCGAGGCAGTTCGGTCGTGAGGATCGGATTGCGTCGGAGGTCAACGGTATCGTCGAAGCCATCAACTGGATGTCGGGATACGACTCGCATCCTGGCCCAGCCAATGACATGCAGCGGGATGTACTTGCGCGCTTCGAGGGCCTCGTGCGGGGCCGGCAGCCGGACGCCAAGTTGCAGGAGCCGCAGGCGGCCCTCCGTGAGCTGCTGCGGGGCCGCTCGCCATATGATGGGCGCGGCGGCCCGACGACGGTCGCCTCCTACAGTGCAGGGCTCGTCAGCATGCCGACGGACGTGAGCGACTGCCCGCGTCTTGAGGACCTCTTGCCTGGCGAGGCCCTTACCTTCCTGCAGGAGCGCCAAGAGCGCATGTTACGAGAGTCACCTTTGCCGACCGACGTCGAGCCGTACTTCGACTCGGTCCTCAAGTTCAACCACAAGGAGTACCGCGGCCTGGTGCGTCGGCTGCTGGCAGCTGGCATCCTGGGGTGGACTCTGACACCGAAAGAGAGAATTGGGATGTTTTTCGTGTGGAAGGATGGGCGGCGCCGACTTCGCCTCATAGTCGACGCCCGCCGTACGAACGCCCACTTCAGAGATCCGCCTGGAGTGGAGTTATTGAGCAGCGAGGGCCTCGCCAGGATCGAGGTGCACATGCCAGACGCGGGCTTCTCCAGCTACGAGGACCTCCGCGCCGCGCTGCAGGCGCAGCAGGTGTACATCGGCATGGCGGACGTGAAGGACTGCTTTCATCGAATGCGTATCGATTCAGCTCTCTCGCAGTACTTTTGCCTGCCGCCGGTCAAGGCTGGGGCCTTCGGCGTGACCGAGGTCGAGGGGACCAGGGTACGGACGTCGACGGCCATCTACCCTTGCTGGCAGGTCCTGCCCATGGGCTTCAGCTGGTCTCTATATTTCGCCCAGCGGGCCAACGAGGAGGTGAGCCGCCGCAGCAGCGCTCTCCTCAGGGGGCCCAGTTTGTCAGATCATGGGCCACCGCTCGCGTTCGCGCCCGGCGGGGCGCCCCGGGAGGTCAGGCACTACGTGTACGTCGACAACCTGGGGGTCTTCTCGCTGTTTTCTGAGCTCGTGAGCGGCGTGATGAACCAGCTGACGGGCGAGTTCACCGAGCTGAACCTACTGTTGCACAAGGACGAGCTGGTGCCGGGCATGGCAGTGGCGCTTGGCACGGAGATCGACGGCAGCCAGTTGCGCACTCGTGTGACCAGTGATCGGTTCTGGCGTTGCCGCCAGGCCGTGCGAGGCCTCCTAGCCCGCCGCCGTGTGAAGGGGTGGGCCGTGGAGGCGGTGCTGGGCCATCTAACCTTTTGTGGCCTCTGCTCGCGCGGCACCCTGTCAGCTTTCAATTCAGTGCACGGCTTTGTGCGAGCCCACTACGAGGAGGCGGCCGTGCTATGGGCCGAGGCGCGGCGAGAGCTGGCCGCCTTCAGCTCCCTGATGTACTTTTTGGAGTCAGACTGGTGGCTGCCTTGGAATCCGATGGTGCAGCAGTCTGATGCCAGTCTTCACGGCTACGGGCTAGCAAGAGCTTTCTGGCCGCAGGAGCTGGTGGAGTCAGTCGGGCGCGTGCCTGAGCGAGCCCGCTTTCGCCGGCGCTGTGCGCACAGTGCTCGAGAGGCTGCGCTCTGTGCAGCTGGCTTCAGCATGAGTGAGAGTGGGAAATGGGAACTCAAGGGCCTTCCCGAGGACGAGGAGGAGCTGGGCCAGTGGGACGTCGTGAGGGACTTCCCGGAGGTGCCCGCCCAGGGGCTCCGCTCAGGCCTGTGGGAGCCCTGTTTCGCGAGGGCCTGGCAGCACCCTGAGGGCATCTTGACCTTGGAGGCCCGCGCCCTGGTCAGCAGCATCCACCGTATCGCCACCACGGTCTTTGGGTCCCATATACGTCAATTACTGCTCTGTGACAATATGTCGGTCGTGCTAAGCTTCAATCGGGGAAGGAGCTCGTGTTTCAACTTGTTGGTCCAGATTCGTCGATGAAACATTCGTTGTTCGATTCGTTGGATACCTAGTGAGCTCAACTGTGCCGATCTTCCCTCACGGCTATTCGACCCTGGCGGCGCAAAGTCCACCCTTCTGGCTGAGCTGTTGGAGCTCGAGGGCGCCCAGGCGGGCCCAGGGCGGGTCCCCGCCTGGGCCGAGCCCGAGCGGGCGGCCGATGGCGTCGCGGCCCGCGATGCTGCCTGGGCGCCCTCGAGCGCCAGCCGGGCGGGCGCGCTCTCGGAGCCCCCAGCAGGCCAGGCAAGGCGCGCGGCTTGGGGCGAGCCGCCGGGGCACGCGGCTGCTGGCGCCGTCTCGCCCGGAGCCTGGCCTGCAGCCGTCAGCCCGCGGCCAGGGGGTGAGGCGCGCGCGGCAGCTGGTCCCGGCGCCGCCGATAGCGCCGCTGCCGCTGCCGGCAGCTCGGCGGGAGCGTCAGCTGGGCGAGACGGGTCTCCTGAAGACGGCTGTGCTGAGCCGTCCCCTGCCGCGGAGCCTGAAGCAGGTGGTGGAGGACCTGACGAAGGTGCCTGTGCCAGCGGAGCCCGCTCGGGGAGCGCGAGAGAGCGTCGGCTCCTCCGACAGCGGGAGCTCCGAGCCCGAGGTCGTGACCGGCGCCGCGCGGCTGCGCAGGCTCGCGCAGTCGCAGAAGCGCCGTGCCCGCCACTACGGGATGCCCACCGGCGAGGAGGGCTTCTCTCTCCTGGAGCGGGAGGCCGTGCGGACCCCGACGCAGCGCGAGTACCAGAGGGCCTGGGACGGATGGCGGGATTTTGCCCGTCGGAGCTGGCCCTCGGTCGACATCGACGAGGTCATGAAGAGCAGGGACGATCCCGTGGTAGACTCGGCGTTGGTGAGCTACCTGAACGGCTTGTACCAGGCTGGGACTCACCTCTCCTGTGCCGAGAAGTTGATGGCGGGGGTCCTGCACTTCAACCCCGACTTCTCGCGCTACGGTGCCCGGCGCCTCCCCCGGGGCTGGAGATGCCTCCGGGCCTGGCGGCGCCTGGAGCCGCCGCGGACGAGGAAGCCGTGGGCGCTGGCGTTGTGGCGCGCAATGGCGTGGCGCATGAAGGCCCGTGGCAGCCTTCAGATGGGGGTGTTCACGTTGATAGCAGTCAGCGTATGCGCCCGCCCCAGCAGCCTTTTGCTTCTGAAGCCGGCCTGCCTGGTGCCGCCAGCGCCGGGGGTGTGCGAGTTCTGGACCTTGAGGCTCTTTCCAGAGGAGGAAGACCTGAGGGACAAGACGGGCCTGGGAGACGTGTCGCTAGAGTTAGACTCGCCCTGGTTTCGCTTCTTGGACCCTGTGCTGCGTCAGATGAAAAAGGAGGGCCACTCCGAGTGCCTGTGGAACTTCACGTACCCAGAGTACTGCAAGATGTTCGGCCTATGCCTTCAGGACTTGCGGGTAAAGGCCAAGGTGGTGCCGTATCAGATGCGTCACTCGGGGGCCTCGATAGACATGGCAAGGAGGTGGGGGCGGCTGGCCGACGTGCAGAAACGCGGGCAGTGGAAGACCAACCGCAGCGTCGTCCGCTACGAGAAGCATGCACGCCTGGCAGCCACGTGGGCGACATTGAGCAGCGCGCAGCAAAACGTGTTCCTGGTCTGCGAGGCTCAGCTCGCGGACATCATTTTGGGTCGCGCCTCGCCGGTCGACTTGCGGGAGCTCGACCACGCCTGACGGGCCAGTACCTGGCCGACTGCTTCAGTGGCAAAGGAGGCGTGGGGCGCGCTGCAATGGCGATGGGCGTGCCAGCCAGATTCTGGGACACACTGCACGGGCCAGACGGCGACCTGATCAGACGAAAGGTCTTGCGAGGCCTGTGCTCCGACATCGCTGCTGGCCGCGTCTTAGCCGCGATGCTGGCGCCGCCCTGTGGGCCCTGGACCACCGCTGCCGACCGTGTGGGGGCCATCCGCTCGGCATCGCAGCCCTGGGGACTCCCGCAACATCTCTTGAGTACAAAGCAGCTTACTCGCCTGGCGTCTGGCAATAAGACCATGCGCGCCGCGCTGTCCATCATCAGATGTTGCGAGAAATTCAAAGTTCCCTGCATACTCGAACATCATGTGAATTCACGCGTTTTTGTCACGAGAGAGGTTCAGGGGTTTATAGATCGGGGGGCCGAAGTAAGATGTCTCGACCAATGTCAGGAAGGTGCTCGTTGGCGCAAGCGGGCGAGATTTTTGTGTTTGAACATAGATGTCCAGGATAGTAGCTGTCTCGATCGTCGGTGCACTCAGATCAACGGAACCTGCAACAAGTCTGGCCGTCAACACATTGTGCTTGAGGGCAACGCCCCTAATGGTGCGAAATGGACCGCTATCGCTGCCGCCTATCCGCCAGCCCTCAACAGGAAGCTTGCCAAAGTCCTCTTGAGTGAATGGCGCGCGTCTTTATATAATCGCCCTTGCCCGCCCACCCAGTAAACATTCTTGGGAACGGCTTGGGTTGATGGTGCCTCACAGCTGAGCGCCAGGACGCGCAGCCGTTCGTTCATCCGAGTCCCCGCCTTGAAAAGATCTCGGGACGTCCTGGTTTGTGCTTGCACGTGAAGGAAGTCAAGAGGGGTTTTCGTTATGTCGCCCCTTTGGCTCCGCTCTCTTGCTTCACATAGCTTCTCTGGTCCCCCGCCCCCCCGAACCCTCTCTAGCATGCGTGACACACATGCTCTGTCTCATTTTTCTCTTTGAGTTGATGGTGCCTCACAGCTGAGCGCCAGGACGCGCAGCCGTTCGTTCATCCGAGTCCCCGCCTTGAAAAGATCTCGGGACGTCCAAATCTTTCAAAAACCTAGGGAAAAGCTATGAATTTTGCTTCTTGGGGCCCTTTTGGGAGTGCTCTTGGAGGCCTCTTGGGGCGTCTGGGGGCCATCTTGGGCGTCTTGGAGCGATCATGTGGCATCTCGGAACCCTTGTGTACCATCTTGGGAGCTTCTTGGGGGCATCTGGACCCGTCTTGAGGGTTTCGGGGACGTCTCGGAACCCTGTTGGTGCGCTCCTGGAGCGCTCCTGGAGCGCTCTGGGGGAGTCTCCCGGGGATCGCTCGGGGGTCGGTCGGGGATCGCCCGGGATACTTTTCGTCGGGGGACCCCCAGGGGGCGCCCCGCGCGCGCGAACTAGAGATACTGTTAACCAGTTACCGGAGACCTTAGCACGCCTCTGGCCCGTTGGGCCGGCGAATTTATGTAGGTATTGCACAACAGAGGCGCACAACTTAGCCTGCACCACATATATTGCGCCACACAGATTGGACAACATGTGTTGTGCCGCACGTATTGCACCACATCGTGAGTTTCGCATAGCTTGTCGCACATGTATTGCACGTCCTGCATCGCACCACATACAGTGACCTCCACGAATGTCACCGCATGTACTGTGACACATCCGTTGCACAGCATCGATTGCACCACATCGGCCCAGCACATATGGCACCACACAGATTGGACCACAGATAATGGGCCACGCAGATTGCGCAACTTAGATTGCACCACGCCGATTGCCCATCATATGTTGTGCCACGTCTACTGCACCGCACACATTCCACCATATACGCTGCTCCACATATGTTGCCCCACAGGGCCCAGACGACGGGCAGCGACGAGGCGGCGACGAGGCGGCAAAAGCGGCAACATAGCCACCAAACCGACAGACAGACCCAGTTCCTCAGAAGAGAAACGAACACCTCTAAGTTCACGCGTTGTTTGGGGAATGATGGGGAATGGATGGTAACGAGCATGAGGAGCAGGAGGAGTAGGAATAGCAGCAAGATGAGGAACAGGTGGAGGATGAACAGGTGGAGGAGGAGGAGGAGGTGGAGGAGAAGGATAATGGTGTGTGAGGGGGGAGGAAACGGAGCAGGAACATGAGGAGGAGCAGGTGGAAGAGGAGGCAGAGGAGGAAGAGGAAGAGGAAGAGGAGGAGGAGGAGGAGGAGGAGGAGGAGGAGGAGGAGCATAAGGAGGAAGAGGAGGATGAGGAGGAGGATCAGGAGGAGGAAGAGGAGGAGAAAGAGGAAGAGGATGAGGAAGAGCAGGACGAGCAGGAGGAGGAGGAAGAGGAGGAGGAAGAAGAAAAGGATGAGCAGGAGGAGGTGGATGAGGAATGCCCCCAGGTCATTCACGACGCCGACGGAGACCAGTACGTAGGCGGAGCCCGACCCGCCCTCTGCCGCGCATGCCCACGGCTGCTGCCTTGAGGGAGGACGGGAGACTTGGCATCGCTCGGACGTGTGCATGTTTCCTTCGGCGAGGACCATCGAGGAGCATCCTTGATCATTTGGCGAAAAAGCCACGCACGAAATCGAAAAAAAGCACAGGGAAGGGACGTCCGAGCGATGGCGAGGAGAGGGGCGAAGAGGAGGGAGACTGCATCCGACCCTTCGGGGGGTTGGCACGGGAGGCGGTCACGTGGGACGCTTCTCGTCTCCACTTCCCGAGGAGCTGTCGTGGGGCACGGTCGGGCCGCCTCGGGGCTGTGTTGGTGCTCGGAGGGGCAGTTATGGGGGTCGCTCGGGGCCCTCTTGGGCCGTCTTTGGGCCATCTTGGGCTGTGCTGGGGCTCTCCTGGGCCGTCTTGAGGCCCTGTTTGCCGTCTAAGGGCTTTGTTGATGCCGTCATGGAGCCGTCTTGGGCCTCTCTGGAGGCCTTCTCGGGCCAGCTTTGTTCTCTCTTGGTGCCGCCCTGGGCAGTCCACGGGCCCCCTTAGGTCGTGTTGAGGCCGCCATGGAGGATAATCGCGCCATTCGCAGCCCTCTTCGAGGCCTCTGAGACCGTCTGGAGCTCAGGGAGACCCGAACAGGTGCAGTGAAGACGCCGAGATCTTTCAAACATCAATCACCGGTCGCAGACTTTGGCCTTTTCGAGCACTGCTAGGGGTCATGTAATGGGTCTCTAGGGCTGTATTGGAGCCTCTTGCGCTTGAGCGTGGCGACAAGAGGGGGCCTTAGAAAGTTGCAGAAACTCTACCAGCCAGCCCTTGGCATTCTGCCACGCCTCAACGTGCCACGGGGTACGGTAGCGGAAAGCGGAACCGACACGTGATGCAAGTTCCGAACGGCAGAAAAAACGCCTTGCCGTTTTGGAGACATCTAACAGTAGGAATTGGCATGGGCGATGCCTCACGCTTGCCAGTCCGCAGAGCGCCTTCTACCTTCCGCAGCCTGGCGCTTTCTTGCCTTCGATATCACAAAGGTCGTGACGAATTGTTTGTCCTGCGTATCCAGCATACGCATGACCATCAGACTGTTGACTGGGTTGGTGTTGCTGCCCGCGTTCCACGCGCTGCTCTCATCCATGTCCGATGCCCTTATCGGGATATCGCATGGCAGCGCTGCGCTCGCAGTGCACACCGACGTGCAGGAAGTGCAGGTGGAGAGTTCACCGTCCGAGCAGTGCTTGCGTCCTTCTGAGGGCCGGACATCTCGCACTTGTTGGCCCGTCTCTCTGGTTCTTGATAGTCTTAGCCGCCGAGCGTCTCCAGCCGATCGGTCACGAAGGTGTTTCACGAGGTGCGTGCCGTTGCCTATGATTCAGAACTCGCGCGAGTGTGCCAGCCGTCTGCCTGCAGAGGGGACCTCCCCTCGGTTCTGCACGACCTGACCTCTGTGCAGCCACGCACGTTCCGCGCGGCTGTCAGTGGCACGCGGCGACGGCCAGGCGCGGGCGCACGTCGCGCCGCCACCCCGCCCCGCGTGCGCGCCGGTGCCTCGCGGCCGATGTGCGCAGGCTTGCGCCGTCGCCGCGCGGTTCCCGTGCCCGCCCGTGCGTTGTGCAGGTGCCTGCATCGGGCGCGCGCCCGCGGCGCGCCGTGCTCGCGCGCGCACTTTCGCCGACCGTCCTCGCCTCACTCTGTGGTTGGCTCGCCGTCAGAGGCGACGACAGGGGCGAACAGCCCAGGGGAGAGCAGTCCACGTGTACTCCAGATTTCGTAATAAAGGGAGGGGGGTCTCATTTCGGCGGGGGTCTCTTCCAGGCTATCTTGGAGGGCCTGGGGTGGTCTGGGGACGATGTTTTGGAGGGTTCTCCCACGAGGGGGGGTCTGAAATGGCTTGTCTTGGAGGGTCCAGACCCCCTCCTTTTTATTACGAAATCTGGAGTATCCAGGGGCCCCAGATGATCTATGCCTTCGACAAGGCTCCCTGGCGAATGCGTGTAATGCCCGCCCCTGGACCATGCGCCCTCAGCGTCGCCGCCGACGCTGCCGGGCCGCGGCGCTGCCAGCGCCGAGGCCGCCCGTCGCGCCCGTGCCCCTGGCGCGGCGCGGCTTCGGCGCGCCGCCCATCGCCGTGGGTTGGTGCGCGGTGCGGCGGCGGCGGCGGCTGCGCGGCGCGCTCAATCAGAACGACAAAACCACCCTGACCTGTCGACCCATCTGGACGGCTGCTGCACACCTCGACTGGATTTTGCACGTCGGGGTCCTGCTGTTCTTGTTTGGCCTTCGAGGCAGGTCTGGGTGCCCCCCCCCCCCGAGGGGCAAAAAAGAACACCAGGACCCCGACGTACAACATCCAGTGGAGGTGTGCAGCAGCCGTCCAGATGTGTCTACAGGTCAGGAAAAACCACCCAGACCCGACAACTGGCCTTTACTGAACGGCCCTGGGCGTTTATTGAACAGCCCTGCCCTGTTTGAATCCTTCTTTCGGTGCGTTTGCTAAATGGCTTCGCGTGTCGGGGTGGTCATTCTCGGGGTGGTCTTCTGCCCTCTACTCAAGGCACTTGCGCTCGTCCGCGCGCCAGAGATGACAGCACGCTGGCTGAGGGTGCGCTGGCCTCTGTTGCAAGGAGTTCTTAGGACGAGGCGCTGCACGTCGGGGGCCCCCTTGGGCGGCACGTCCCCCTGTGTTCCCTCAGATACCCGGCGCAAGTATCGGAGGTTGATAGACTTCCTGCCCTGACACGTCGATTAAGGAATTGGCCGATTTCGGTTCGCGGGAGGGCGTCGCAGCCGTCATTTTTGCGGGTCCAGGTCCGTCGGCTTCGGTCTCAGGCCGTCTTCACTGGGGGGAGGTTTATTAGAGGGAGGTTTGTCCACTGCCGCAATTAGCGGGACCAACAATCCTGTGCTGATCGGTTCCGCCCTCCGCGCCAGACGCGGGCGTACGCAATATTGCCGGCAGCGCGGTGTCCGCGGATGGAGCCGCTGACGGCCACCGCGGAGGGCGCCGAGTTGAGCACGAGGAGGAGGAGGAGGAGGAGGAGGAGGACGCCGATCTCGTGCCGAGTATTTCCTCCTTCGGCGGCTTATTTCGATTGGGGGATCGACTACAGAATTGATTCACCCCAAAATCGATCTTCACGCCGACTCTTCAACAAAAGTACGTCAATCAATCGTAGATCTGCGAGAGTTCTACGAATTGCCCGTGGATTCGACAAGGAAAATCAAGTCTGGGGCAAATCGATTCTGTAGTCGATCCCCTACTCGATTATTCCCGGCACTGGCTGGTGGTTGTTCGATCAATTGCGCGTGTTCGTGGCCGCGCTCTGTTTTGGGCGGCGGGCCAAGCCTGACACAGGGGAGAGCGGCGATGTGCAAGGCCCCAGCGACGTCGACGCCGACCCGCCCCCTGGGACAGGGGTATATTTGATGAGCGTGAGTGCCATTGTATGCCGCCGTTCGTGAATGTGGCGAGCGCCAGCTGGCTCGAGAGGCAGTTCCGGCAGGGGGTCTTACAATTCATCGCGCTGGCAGTTGTGTTGCGGACTCCTGTGGACAACTGTGGACGTCTGCTACGTCGGGTGCAAGGGGATGCTGCGCCCGCGGTGGTCGATTGCCAGCTCTGCCGCCAGGAGCATACACGAACAAGCGAAGGGGCCATGTGTTGTCTTCGCTACTCTTGGGCGTGCTGTGCGGCCTGCGTGGCCCACGAGCTGGGGAGCGACGCGGAGGACAAGCTTACAAGTGTTCTACAGTGGGGGCGCGTGCCAAGAAACCAGTTGGGTTCTGCCAGGGTGCCCTGGGTTTCTTGGATTTCGATGGGCCCCCAATAAGATCTTGACGATTTCCGATTGACGAATTTGGATTTTCATTGAACAAACCGCGGATTTCAGGGTTGGGTTTCTTGCGGAGATTTCTTGTGGCCGAGCCCCCACTGTAGGAGGCTAGAGGTGAGACCCGTGGAGGCGTACTTCGTGGAGCGTTGCACCGTCGGGGGGCCGAGGCCTGTTCAAGCCCAGCTCTGGTTCCCTGCTGACTTCCCCCCTCTCCCGCTCTCTGCACATTGTGCTGCGCAAGACGTCCTGCACGCTCCTCCCTCCTCCTTCTCTCCCTCCCTGACGACCGGCCCCAGTGAGAAGTCAGGGCCGCTGCACAACCAATTTGCAGGGGATATTGCCAGACGCGCGCAGGGCACCAGTCTAGGTGTGTTGACGTTGACCCCCTTCTGCGGATGTCCTGTCCTGTCCCGTCCTCCCTGACGACGGCCGACGGCGACGGCGACGGCGGCGACAGCGACGACGACAACGACGTTGACGACGACGACGACGACGACGACGACGACGACGACGACGACGAGCGACGAGCGACGTCGACGAGCGACGACGACGACGACCTGTGCTGTCGGCCGCCGCAGGCTGGTCCCAGGGGCAGAAGGACTGGTGCTGCCACCACGAGGGCGTCGGGCGCTCGCCGCCGCTCCCCTCCCCCGCCTCCCCGGCGGCGGAAAGAGGCGGGGGGGGCGCAGCTGCCGGATGTTTTTTTCGGGAAGGCGCACTTCGTGCAACCGCGGGCTGGCAGAAGGCGGCACGCAACTGGTAGAGTGCAGGGAGTGAGCCACGCACGGGCGCCAAGTGGAGGGGGGGGGAGATGGGGGAAGAGGAGCGGGGAAGGAATGCAGACGGAGGAGGAGGAGGAGGGAGGAGGAGGGAGGAGGAGGAGGAGGACTAAAGATCTTTCTTACTCTCGACATCAAAGACAATCGGCACCACCCCACTTACGGTCCTCCACGTTGCGCTGCGGCCAATCGGGGGCCGTAGCGTATACCACGCAAAAACCCACGCCAGACGCCAGATCTGCTGGTATACGCTAAGCCCCGTCGGGCCGCAGGTGGGTTGTGTCGTTTGCTTCCTGGTCCATCAGTGGTCCCTACAAGGATTCCTTTTCACTGGGGGAAGTGCCTCGATGGAAGACAACCGTCTGACGACCCTCCACCGTGCCAACGCACCATCCCTGGGACTTCAACGCTGCGAATCAGCGCTACGGTTGCGCAAAAGGCCACGCCGGATATGCTGGTATGCGCGAAGCCACGTCGGGCCGCAGGTGGGGTGGAGTCGTTTGCTTCCTGGTCCATCAGTGGTCCCTACAAGGATTCGTTTTCGCTGGGGAAAGTACCCCGACGGAAGACAACCGTCTGACAATCTTCAACCGTCGTTGGTTTCCTGGTCCATCAGTGGTCCCTACAAGGATTCACTTTCACTGGGGAAAGTGCCCCGATGGGAGACAACGGTCTGACAATCTTCAACCATGCCAAAACACCATCCCTGGGACTTCAACTCTGCGAATCAACGCTACGGTTGCGTCCTGACGATCCTGAGTCGTGCCAGATAGTTAGCCATCCCTGGGACTTCAACATCGCAAGTCAACGTTACTGTAGCGCCTTGACAATCCTAAATCGTGCGGAAACATTATTTCTGGAACGTCAGCAGTAATAATCTCTGAAACTGCTGGAAGTTGGTAAAGCGAATGTGCGCGGCCCTAATGCGAGAGCCACATGTTGGAAACAAACCGCCCGTCATTATTGAAACACTCGCGATCTTTCAAAACGAATGCTCGCGGCGCAAAGGCGGAGAACACATTTGACAATGACCCGCCCTCCATCCCTGAAGCTCTTGCACATTTGTTTGGACGAAAGTGCGCGGCGCTAATGAGAGAGCCCCATTTTGACAACCACCCGCCATCCATCCGAGAAGCTGTTGCAAGTTCTAAGCTTCAGGATCGAGAATCGTGAGGAAGTCTCAGGCGAAAAGCCCGGCCCGCTCTACCGACACGTCTCGGGGTGCGACAGGGAGGAGTTATTGCGAAGGCCTTACGGCCGGTGCCGCCGACCCTGAAGACGAAGAAGAGGAAGAAGAAGACGTCGAGAGGGGGGAGGGCGGCGCGAGGGCAAGACGAATTCTGAAGGCCGAAACGTCGCATATGCTAAAATGCAAGTTTCCGATGGAAAAGTAATGAGTGTGGCCTCTTGGGCCTTTCTTGGGGGTGCTCTTGGAGGGGGCCTGGGACGTCTTGGAGGCTTCTTGGACGGTCTTGGGGCTATCTTGGGCGTCTTCGGCCGATCTTTGGGCGACTCGGGGCACTCTTGGGCCGTCTCGGGGGCCATCTTGGGCATTCGGACCTCATTTGGAGTGTTTTCGAGGTTTCGAGGCCGCCCGAGGAAAAACAATTCTGCCCCCCCACCCCACCCCCCACCCCCGCCCCGGGACCCCCCCCGGGACCCTCCCCTGGCCCCCTCGGACCCCCCCCCCCTGGGGAAGGGATCAAAGGGAAGGGGCTTCCCTTCGAATCTACAACGGCATGACGGCAGGAGGGTACGGCCCAAAAAGAAACAAGGTGGAAGGAAGAAGGGGGGGCGGCGAGGAAATGATGCCGTTCACTTCATGTCGAATCTACAACGATGACGATCCGAACAACGAAAACACACAGATGTCAATCCGAACAACGAAGACGATTCGGACGAGGAAGCCCCTCGCACACGCCGACAGGGTCGGCGGATTCATAAGGAAGAGGGATGAAGGAAAGGATGGAGGAGATGGCTCCATGATACCCTCACCTTCCTTTTCTCCTCCCTTCCCCCTCCCTTCCCCCATCCTTCCCCCTGCCTTCCCCTCCCTTCGCTTTCCGTCCCTTCCCTTCCCCTCCCTTTACATCTCTGCTCCCTTGCCCGTCCCCCTTTCCCTTCCTTCCTCTGTGCCTGTCCTCCTCCTCCTCCTCCTCCTCCTCCTCCACGTGCTGCTGGTCCTTCTCCTGCTTCTCCCCCCACCCCGCTCCTGGTCCTCACCCCCGCCTCCCTCTCCTCGCCCTCCGCCGTCCTCGTCCTCCGTGCCCGTGCCCCCCCTCCTGCTCTGCCACCCTGGCCGCTCGGGGCCGCGAGCCGTGGCCCCTCGCGCGGCGCCCCGCCGGCGCGCCGGGCGCAGGTGCCCGATCTACAACTGCAGCGACGCCGAGTTCGAGCCGGCGGGAGGGGGGGGGGCTCCCGGGGGCCTCAGGGCGCTCGCCCCTCCTCTCGAGCGGCGCAGAGCGGAGCACGCATGATGAACTCCCTCGGAGTTCCGCGCGGGTCGCCGAAGGTTGATGGTTATGCAAAGTTTCGTTGCTGTGTCCTCCGCCCCGCGGCTTCATGCTGCTTTGGGTCGGGCCGGTGGGGGGGGAATTGGATGGGGTCGGAAGGCCCCCAGACGGGCCCCCCTGGGGCCCGGAAGATGCATGAGAGTTGCACCTTTCTTCGCCCCCCCCGTTTATCGCCCCACCTTTTCCTCCCCTTCCCCGCTCCCTTCTCCTCTTCCTCCTCGGGCCCACAGGGCTCAAAAACGGCAGGGACCCGTAGACTGACCCCTGCAATGCCGATGATGCCGCCAGCAGCCACCGAGCTCGCAAGACAGTTGAGACGAGCCCCCTCAGTCACCAGTTGCCAAGGCTTCGGCCTCCGCCTCCTCCGCCTCCGCCTCATCCCTCCTCTCCTTCCTCCTTCTTCCTCCTTCTCCTTCTCCTTCTCCCCTGGGGGCTGCGATTCAGTCGGGCCTGTCCCTCTACAGGAGGAACATTCTGGGTACGATTCTCTCGAGCAGTTTCGGCTCTTCGGGCCTATCTCTTCTCTCTCGTCCAAGATCCGCCTGCGGGGGGACGTGCCCGACCCTGAGGCTGTGAGGCCGCCCGACTGCCCCGCCGCCGATCGCTGCCGCCCGGACGCGGCGCCGCTGGCCGCCCGCCCGTGCCCCACGCGGCCGCCCCCGAGCGCCGCCCGCTCCCCCGGGCGGGCGTCGGCCCGGGGCCCCAGAGGGCGGCCCCCTCCCCGGCGAGGGCCGGGCGGACTTCGTGCCACGGGAGTGCTCCACTCGGAGGGCGCGGTTTGGGCCGGGCCCACACGGTGTTCGGGCGATGCCGTGGGCCGTTTCGTCTCGGCTTCGTTTTGCAGCGGAGGCGGATTCGAGACAAGAGCGAGGGAAAACGAAAACAAAGCGACAACGAACAACACCGTTTAGATTCAGCCCTGGGCCAGGCAGATTATGCAACGGGAGTTCTCCACATGAGGACATTACTCCAAATCCCTTATTCATCGACCCCCCCCTTACAGACCGGACCCCCCGCCAAGTGCGACCTGATATTCCGGACCCCCTTCTCCGACGGGGCGCCAAGCCGGACCCCGTGAGCTCCAATCCAAAGAAGGCGCTCTAATAAACCGGACCCCCCCCCCAATTACAAAAAAGGCGCCTTAAAAAACCTGACCCAGGGACTCTCAATAATTAATGGATTTGGAGTATGCAGCGGGAGCTCTCCACATAAGGACGTGACGGGGTTTGCGGGATCAGCGGGGCACAAAAGCAGTAAGGAAAAAGCAGCCCATGGTTTCCATACGTTGTCATGAAAGTGCCGACGAAGGCGAGGAGGGGAAGCTGCATGGAATGGGAGGATGGCTGTTCAGGACGCACCTCCTTCCTTCTGTACATCAGGGCGGTCACATTGTAAATAGTGCGGTGTTCCGAAATCCTCCTCGCTATGGCGGGGCCTCCTTGGAGTGGTGGGTTGGGCACGACACCTTGTACATAGTATTGTTTTCCGATTCCCTCCGCGCTCCAGCAGACCCTTCCTGGAGGAGTGGGTGGGGCACGACAACTTGTACATAGTATGGTATTCCGATACCCTCCTCGCTCTGGTGGGGCCGCGCTGGAGGGGTGGGAAAGGGCGCGAAACCTTGTGAATCGTATGGTATGCCGATGCTCTCCTCGCTCTGGCGAGGCCTCACTGGAGGGATGGGAGGGGCAGGACACCTTGTAAATAGTATGGTATTTCGCTACCTCTGACCGGGCCGTCCTGGAGGGGTGGGAGGGGCAGGAAGCCTTGCAAGTAGCATGGTATTCCGAGACCCTCCGATACTCCGATATAGTACTCCGATATTCTCCGCGCTCTGGCGGGGCCTCCCTTGAGGGGTGGGTGGGGCAGGAATTGTTGTAAATAGTATGTATGGAATTCCGATGCTCTCCTCGCTCTGACAGGGGCTCCCTGGAGGGGTGGGAGGGGTGCAACACTTGGTAATTCGTCGGAGGTGAGGGGGTGAGATCGAAGTGGAACGGAGAGCCCCCCTACCGGGAAATCGATTTCGGTTTCGTGTTCGTGCGTGCCGTGCGTGCGGGCGAGGCGAAGCTGCGTGGGCGGGCGAGAGAAAGTCTCATGTGGCTGAGGCGCGGCCGGACCA
>CAUYUJ010017552.1:0-97500 GCA_963575745.1 Prorocentrum cordatum | reverse complement strand
CCGCCCCCAGTGCTTGGCCCTGTGACCGTGCACCCCTGCACCGTGGACCCGTCAGTGCTCTGATCGCAGGCGCCGAGCCTTGGCGGCGGCGCGGTCGTTGCTCGGGGGGCCCGCCCCGTCGGCCTCGGAGGCGGGCCTCTGGGGGCGTGCCGCCGCGCTGTCTGCAGCGCCGCGCCTGCCCAGCGGGCGGGCCCCACGGGCCGTCGTGCCCGGGGGCGAGGGGGCCGACGACGCGGGGGCCGAGGATCGACTGCACGTGAGAGTGACCTTTCGCCGGAGTGACCTTTGGTGCGAGCAGAAATTGGGGTCCCCCGATCGCCGCGCTCGTTGCGATAGTAGCGTCTCGCGCGCTTGTGTTTGGCCTCCTCGCGCCCCCCAAAAAGCCGCGCACCAAAGGTCACTCTTGCCCAGGGTCACTCTTACGTGCAGCCGAGAGGAGGACGCCGGGGCGAAGCCGGACGCCCTGGGCAAAGGGAGGTCGGGAGCCTCGAGACGGGGAGAGCATGCTACGCATGGAATGAATTGAGTAGAAGATGAGGTGTTGGATCCGTGAGTGGATCAGCCTAGACAGTATGATGGTCAGAGGCTTTGATGCCTCCATTGATTGTGGGTCGGCTATGATGCCAGCCAATGCCCACCCCGTCCCGTCTCCAGGGACTTCGCATCCCCCTTTGATGGCAGGATGGGGAGACGGTCCGCCACCCCCGGCACTGCACGTACTGTGCCGGGTTCGTGGGGATTTTGTTGAATTCTATGAGTGTCCCCTCCCTCCCCTCCCCGCCCCTCTACCTCCGCGCCTGGTCCTGTGAGTGGGAAGCCAAGTAACGTATACACCGTTTTGACTCCGAGTCCCGGTGACGATCACAACCTGCTGAGCTTGCACGAGTTTGCACGAGTTAAGACCAAAGGGTTACCAGGTAAGGTCTGCAGGCGGGAAGTCTGGACCAAAGGGTTACCAACTAGATTGTAGTTGCCTGGATAGAGTAGTCCCTTTAGGTGTCGGCGCACGCGGGCTTGGAAGTCGACCGTCTTGCCAACGTAGTAATGTTTATGCCAGGGACTCCATATTATGTACACGACAAATTCAGCATGCAGGAGGTCCGGCGACGGTGGCCATGTAGAGGATGGGAGTGAGGATGCAAGTGTGCGGAGCTTGCTGTAGAAGGCGGTGGTGGAGGACATCAGGAAGGGTGCGGTGAGAGCAATGCCCATGCGAATGAGTGCAAAAATGCATGGCCATACGAAGACACTCTCGGCGTACGCGCTGTGGAAGGCATGGCGGACCAATGCCAGAGAGGTGATGTTACAAAATCGGATCTCAGGGGTTCTGGAAATGCATGGCATCCCGTCGTCGTGAAGATCCCAAACACCACCGCTTGCGCGGTGCGCTCCTGCGCGTGTACGGGAAGATAGTCAAATCTCTGTCGAGCGCGTCTTGGCCATGATGGCCGCCAGGAACTGCGACAAGTCCCCAAATCGCTTCTCGTCGAAGCGAACGCCGAGCTCGGACGCCTTGTCCTTGAAGACCGCGAGGACCTTCGGGTCTGGCTTCTTCGACCGGCCCTTGGGCGCCACGATGGCATCGAGCGCCTTGCGGTAGACTGCGAAGCGTTGCCGATCCGACGCTGGGGAGTCCTCCGTCGGCACGGCCTCGTCCATGGCCCAGTCGATAGTCTTCGTGTTCCTGGCCTGGTGCATGCGGTCAGGCTTGAACTTTTTGATGTCGTCGAGCGTGTACTGGGTGACCGTCTTCTGGGATGCCCGACCCCTTCCTGAGAGTGCCCGGAGCGTGTGAGCCGACGCAGGCTGCGCCTCAGGGGTCGCCTCCGTAGCCTCGACATGCGCCTGGCCCTGGTCTGCAAGAAGGGCGGCGACCGCGTGGGTCATGTTGGACAGGCACTCGCCTGACGTGGACTGCTCGGCTCGTTTGTACAGGCTCTGGGTCGAGATCCAAGCTAGGAAAACCGAGAAGGAGAAGGTGTCCGAGTCGAGGGGCACGAACGGCACAATCTTTTGCAGGTTGCGCCTGGCTTGCGCCCGCATGATGTAGGGGCAATACTCTTCGGCGTTCTGGGAGATCTCCCTCCGGGTCTTGGCGGTGCACAAGGAGATGCACCTGCGCATCATCTCGGCGTTGCATTTCTTGCGCTCATTGATGAAGTCCTCCGTGCCGAACGGGATGTCGGGCTTGTAGTCGGGGGGGAGGGCGTAAGCCGTCTCCAAAAGCTTAGATGCAACGGCGCCCCCCGAGAAGAGTAGCTCGCGGACCTCAATGTCGGACAGCTTTTGGATGGCACTCTTGGCGGCCTGCACCCCGCTCTCCGGCGCACCGACGTGGTTGGGTGGGTAAGCCTGGCCTTGCCCGCGGTCCCTGGTGGCTGGGAGGTCGCGGGGGCCACGGGGGCCCTGTTCCCGGCGCGGAGCCCGATCGAAGTATTGGGCACCGTGGTGAGGATCATACTGCCTGGCGGGATAGGCCAGCGGCAGGTGGGGCGACCGCGCCGCCGGCGATGCCTTCGGTGTCAGGCCGTGCGCCATCCTGGGGGCAGCCCCGATCGGCGAGGCAGGCGGCGGCTTCCTTGGGAGTCCGGGGCTTTGCGCAGGGCAACCCCTGGCGAGGTGTCCGCGGATGCCACAGTTAGGGCAGAGCAGGCGGTCTGGTGAGAGGGGCCGGGTGGGGGCCTCACGGTGGCCACCCGTGGTCCGCGGCATGAGCCTGTGATGGTCACGTGCCCTGGACCTGGACCTAGACCTATGATGGTCGCGGCCCATCCCCGCCGCGGGCCTGCGATGGTCCCGTGCGATGGGTTTGGACCTAGACCTATGATGGTCACGGCCCGACCTTGCCCTATGATGGGAAAGTTGGTCGCGGTAGAGGTCGTCACGGTAGCCCTTGGGGTCGAAGTCGCCCATCGCCTGACGCTGCCCATGTCCACGGTCCGCCATGCTGCAAGCGAGTCTCCTGCGGCGCCGCTTGGGGGGGGCCCTGTGAGCGAGGTAAGTCGGAAACCTGTACCCTTGGGCAGAAGAGGCGGTGGAGAGGGGAAGCGGGAGGGGAGGGGGAAGGAAGGGCGACAGAGGGGAGAAACAGAACAGGAGGGGGAGAGAACGAAGAACGAGCCAGGAGGCAGGAGCAACGAGGCCCTCCCATTCCCTTTGAATTCCATGAGTTCTATGAGTTCTATGACAGGCACTGGACGGCCGGCAGGGGACTGAGTCCCGTTCACGGCCCAATCAGGGAGAGCATGCTACGCATGGAATGAATTGAGTAGAAGATGAGGTGTTGGATCCGTGAGTGGATCAGCCTAGACAGTATGATGGTCAGAGGCTTTGATGCCTCCATTGATTGTGGGTCGGCTATGATGCCAGCCAATGCCCACCCCGTCCCGTCTCCAGGGACTTCGCATCCCCCTTTGATGGCAGGATGGGGAGACGGTCCGCCACCCCCGGCACTGCACGTACTGTGCCGGGTTCGTGGGGATTTTGTTGAATTCTATGAGTGTCCCCTCCCTCCCCTCCCCGCCCCTCTACCTCCGCGCCTGGTCCTGTGAGTGGGAAGCCAAGTAACGTATACACCGTTTTGACTCCGAGTCCCGGTGACGATCACAACCTGCTGAGCTTGCACGAGTTTGCACGAGTTAAGACCAAAGGGTTACCAGGTAAGGTCTGCAGGCGGGAAGTCTGGACCAAAGGGTTACCAACTAGATTGTAGTTGCCTGGATAGAGTAGTCCCTGTAGGTGTCGGCGCACGCGGGCTTGGAAGTCGACCGTCTTGCCAACGTAGTAATGCTTATGCCAGGGACTCCATATTATGTACACGACAAATTCAGCATGCAGGAGGTCCGGCGACGGTGGCCATGTAGAGGATGGGAGTGAGGATGCAAGTGTGCGGAGCTTGCTGTAGAAGGCGGTGGTGGAGGACATCAGGAAGGGTGCGGTGAGAGCAATGCCCATGCGAATGAGTGCAAAAATGCATGGCCATACGAAGACACTCTCGGCGTACGCGCTGCGGAAGGCATGGCGGACCAATGCCAGAGAGGTGATGTTGCAAAATCGGATCTCAGGGGTTCTGGAAATGCATGGCATCCCGTCGTCGTGAAGATCCCAAACACCACCGCTTGCGCGGTGCGCTCCTGCGCGTGCACGGGAAGCCAGAGCGCCCGATCTTGCAGGATCCCGCAGGGCCAGTGTGGCACTGGCCCGGGCTTGGGTGCAGGATCCTGCGGGATTTTGCAGGGTCCTTCGCATCGATCCGGGCTTGGGCGCAGGATTTTGCAGGATCTTGCAGGGCCTCACTGACAGGGGTTTGGATTGACCCAGGTCAGTAGATCCCCGAGGATGGCCATCACCCCGCTGCTCCAGGAGCAAGCAGTGGCGAAGCGTCCTAGCGTGCCTATAGGCCTGCCAAGCAATGCTCTAAGAACCTATTGTGGTCTCCACGACATGTTCTTAGAGCATTTCTGGCTTGGGGCTGTTTTAGTTTATCACATCGGGTTTATGTTCTAAGCACATTGGTTTTGTAATTAGAACATCTTGGGGCTCTAAGATCATGTCGCGGTAGGCCTACAGAACTGCCGGGACGGTCGGCCCCTGCTCAACAGGAGCACCTGCATCGGGCGCAGGAGGCGCGCCAGTTACAAGGGGAGGTGAAGAAAAAACACATCGCAGGCGTCGACGACTTCGGCGACGGGGACGAGGACGAGAAGCTGACCACGGTGATTGGCGCCAAGGGCTCAGCTCAAGCGGGGCGCCTGCGCAGCTCCAGAACGAAGAGTCCGGAGACGTTCGCCAACCGGATGGAGGAGAGCATCTCGAAGGCGCTGGAGGTGGAGATGATGGATTCGATCAGGAAGCTGAAGTACGGGAGCGAGATCGCGCCCGTGGGGAGCCAACGCAAAGTAGGGTACATGCTGACGCGGCTGGCTCACATCCACGGGGTATTGCACAGCAAGAAGTACGTACGGGCGGGGACGCTGACACCGTCGACGAGAACTGGCAGACCGCTGGGTGGCTCAATGGGGCTGGGCCGAGTGGTCACACCAGAACATGGGATGGCTCCGCACGGAATGCAATCGAGCCCGCATGATGGGCAAGATGTGGGTGGCGGCCATCACCGCCGAGCAGAAGGACGACGACTACCAGATGAAGAGGCGAAGGCATCACGGAAAGCCCCCAGGAAAGGATGCAAGATATTAGATGCACGACGGGGGGGGGGGGGGGGCAGGGCTGGGCCAGCAGCTCTTCTATACCCTGCCCCGACAGTGGCGGCTGGCGCGGGTTCGGAAGACGGGGTTGCCCTCGCTCGCTATATCTGAAGCGCGCAGACGCCGTCCACCTACACAACGCATGACGGTTGCCTTTTTCCTTGCCCGCCGCCTTACCTTTGGCCGGCAGCTACGAGGTCGGTGGGGCCCCGACGGCGTGCGCAGCGTGGACGCAGCAGCCAGACGGCCCAGCGGTGTTTAACCTGCACGTGCTGGTCCTCTCGCACTTGTCGCTGGGCGGCGTGGCCATCTGCCCGCCTCGAGGGCGCGTGGGTGCTGGCTTGAGCGCGGGCCAGCTCGAGATGGCGAAGTTCCTTGCGAGGTTGGGACGATCGGTGCGCCGCCTTGCTGGGAAATCGGTGGGTGGCGGCGGAAGGGTGAAGGCGGCAAAGTCCGCAGTGCGAGAGTGGGGACCATGCTGGACCCTACAGCCAGCCACGCGGTGCTGGTGACCAAGTCTTCGGCTCAGGCACGGCACTGCCGGTGGCGGCAGAGGTGGACTTCCTTCCCCAGGGAGGTCAGCGACTTCTGCCCCCAGCCCTTCTTGTCGGAGGCGAGCCGGAACGCCTGCGAGCGGCCGAACGAGTGGCTGAAGGTGGAGGGGGGGGCAAGTGCTGTTGCCGCCCGTGGAGGGCGCCGCCGCGCCGTCGGAGTTGCCGAAGATAGCCGAGCGCTGGGACGCCGTGGGTCGGCTGGGCCTTTTCCGAGCCACGGAGGCGGGCGATCGGGGCACCGCGGAAATGTTCGCGGCGACGGAAAAGGAGGGGCACCTGGCCGACGGCACGCTGCAAAGGCACACCCGGCAGATCATCCATCGCAGGCGCCGCACTTGCAGGGGCACCCGCTGCCGGGCTGGAGCCGTCGCCCGCCGCGCGCCGCGCCGATGCGCGGCCTGCCCCCGGGGCAGGATCAGACGGCGGTTGTCTCGGTCGACGACTTGTAGAACTACATCCACGCGTTCGCCGGGGCCGCGGACGAAAGGGGCAGGTCGCAGCCCGCGGGCGCGGCCGCCCCCGCGCGGCTGCCTCTCCACCGGAAGGCGCATGGCGGGCGCTTCAGGGGCGACGCGCTGGCGCGGCTCCGCTTCCCAGGCCTGGGCATGGGCGACCATCGCGCCCCAGTCTGGCTCGGGGGGCGCGCGCGGGCGTGCTCCGCGCGGCGGGCTGCCTTCGATTTCTGAGTGCCGTGCGCCGCTGCCCTCGGCCCCGCCTGGACATCGTCGCGGCCGGTCTGACGCGGCGCGCAAGGGGGCCGGGGCGGGGGCCCGGAGGTGGTTTTCCGCCCGTCCGCGGCCGCGCGGAACGAGCTCCTCATGGGCGCGGGCGCGGCGGGCCTCCTCGGCGTCTCCAGCGCGCGCGCCGAGCCGCTGGGCGAGATCTCCTGCGCGGGTGCCTCGCCTTCCGCGGCGGGGGGGCGCCGGGCTCGGCCCCCCAGGCGGGCCGCGGCAGAGCTGCGGGGGCGCCGCGACCGCGCGGGCTTCGCGACCTGCCCGCCGCGCCCGCCCCAGGCAGCCGCCCGCGAACGGGGAGGCGGGGCCGACGAAAGGAGCAGCCACTCGGATCGAGCGCTGAAGAAGGCTGCCCTTTCTCAGCGCGCTGATCAGCGCGTCGCAGGCTTCCCCGGGCCCCCACGAGACCACTTCCCCGGGAGTTCGTTTTCCTGGAGCTGCGCGGGGGGGAGGGGCACCTCGGTCGCGCGTGGGCTCGAGAAGGCTTCGCGGCGTCTTTGCCTGGTCGGCGTTCGCGATCACCCGCGAAATGACCCGGCGTTTGGGGCGGGGGCGCCCGCGTGCCGCCCGCGCCTTCGCGATCGGGCGGCCCCGCGGGGCTTCGGCGCGGTGGAGTTTCAGACCATGGCAGGCAATGGCCACGCGCTCCAGACCACGGTGGTCTTGGCCCTGGTGCAGACCTCGGCTGGTGGGCTACATTTTTGGGGCAGCCGGCCCGGGGTGCGATGGGGCCCTTTTTTGCGTGGCAACTCTTGGCGGAAGCTGGCGGTCTTCCTCCGCGGCGCCTCCTGGCTCCACTCGCTCGGGCGCCGTTGCTGGTGCCCCGGGGGGGCCCAGCGCGCCTCCCTCCGCGGGTCTGCCACTGCGCGGGCCTCGCGTTATAACGAGTCTTTTTTATCGCGCCATGGCCCGGCGCGGTTGGGGCGCGGCAGCTGCAGCGCTTGTCTGAGCCAGGCGCAGGAGGGCCGACCAGGGGTCTCGAGGCGCCGCGTATCTGATCTGCCGGCAGTTCATCCATCAGGGTGTTGATCTGGAAAATCAACGTTACGCTGCAGCTTGATTCAATCGCTTCGCTCATTCCGCCAGCCCATATTGCGCGCCGCGGTCGGCCGGCTGAGAGGTCGTCGGCTGTCCTGCGCCCTCGCGCCCCGCGCCCCCTCTTCATAGCTCCATTCACGTACTCCTTGTCGCAACTTGTCTGAGCCGAATCGAAGGCGCGCGGTGCCATGGCGAAACTTGCGTTTCGGGGGGGGGGCCGCTCGCCACCCGCGAAGTTGATGCATGCGTTGTGAGTAAGAGACCCCCTCCATCCGCCCAGTGATGACAGGCGTTTCAACCAAGAGCGAGTGCAACATTGGCACAGGAGTGCATTTGTCATCGCCAATAATGAGCTGAACTGGCCCTGCAGCGATCTCTGGGGCCTCTTGAAAGTATTTTGGGGGCTTCTTAGAGGCCTCTTGGGGGCCTCTTGCGAGTCTCTTGGGGTTCCTTGGCGGCGTCTCGTGGGCCCCTGCAGCCTCTTGGGGGGGCTCTTGGGGGCCTTGGGTCAGGAGGGGGGTTCGATTGCGCCCCTCCCCTCGGAGGCCGCGTTCCTCGTGATGGGCGTCGAAAAATTGCCCGGTCTGGCATCGCTGATCCGAGTGTCCCGGGGGTCTCCCGGCGGTCTCCCGGGGCACTTTTCGCCCGGGGGCCCCCGGGGGCGGCCCCGCGCGCGCGAATTATTAAAATATGGTTAACCAGATGCCGGAGATCTTACCACGCCCTTGACCCGCTGGGCCGGCGCCGGAGTCGCGTCGACATCCTGGGAAGTCAAGCGCGTCGGAGCCTCGCATAGCGCCCCCTGGCCAACGGCGGGCCGCCGATCGGAGCGGGCCCCGAAGCGCGCCTGGGAGCGGGGGCCAAGGGCCGCGGCGCATCTGCGGCTCGAAACCCCGCGCGGCGCGCGGAGAGCACTCGCGTGTCGGGCCGCAACCTGCGCGCGCAGTTCGCGCGTTTCCCGACATGGAGCATCCGCGCGGATGACGTCTCGGGGTCGGCGGGCGCCCGCCCCTGTCGCTGGCGGCGGCCTCCGCGGCGGGTGGTGCAGCTCTTGGCCCGCGGCGGGCTGGATGGTTGCAGCCGCGCCGGGCGGGCCTTGGCGGGCTGGGCTCTGCCGGCGCGCCTGGGCCTCGGCGCTGGCGCCGCCGGGCCGGGCGGCTCGACCCCTGGCGCCCCGCGCCTGAGAGAGCAACGGACAGAATTCTTCCAACGTGCGCTTCGCGACTTGGGCGACGCCGCGCCCGCCAGGCTGGGCGCCGCGCGACTTGGCGACGCGGCGCCAGGGGTTCCCCTTTCCATGTGGGTCAACGAGTTCGCGCTGCAGGCCAACGTTGCAGGCTGGTCGAAGACGCTGGCGGCCGAGGCGGCGCTGGCGGTGCGCGACGGGTTGCTGCGCTGCGAAGCATGCCGGGCGGCGCCTGGCGGAACCTGGACACCCGGGCCTTCCCGGAGCCGCCCGCCTCGCGCCCTCCGTGCCCGCAGAGACTGCTTCGCGCGACGGTGGATGCGGCGCTGTCGTGGGGGCGGCGGCAGATTGCCACCCCGCTCTTAAGCGCATTCCACGTCTTGCGGCGGCTGCGCGAGTATCTAGGGCTGATTTGGGGCGATTTGGTCATCCCGGAGGCCCC
Organism: Prorocentrum cordatum; assembly: GCA_963575745.1. NCBI lineage: Eukaryota > Dinophyceae > Prorocentrales > Prorocentraceae > Prorocentrum > Prorocentrum cordatum. The sequence continues at coordinate 88,342 of CAUYUJ010017552.1, read as the reverse complement.
GACGGGCAGCGAGGCGATCTTCGCGCGGGCGCATGGGGCCACGATCCGTCGGCGAAAAGCCCGCGTCACCCCGCGCGCCCCGACGAGCCCAGCGTAGCTTCTTCCCTGGTCAAGTGTGTTGAGAGGCGCGCGGGCTCCGAGATGACCTGGAGGAACTCTGGCTCGGCCTTCCGTCGGCGGTTTGACGCGTTGCGCCTCGCAGCTGCTGGGCTGGAGGGCCCCGCTGCGCTGCCCTCGCCCCTGCGCCCAGGAGGCGCCGCATCTTTTCTCGAGACGAGATGGGCATATCAGTTGTTTGCAATGGAGAGGATAGGCCAGCATCAAGAGAATAGGTTGAATCGTTACGTGCTGGAGTTTATTACCCACCTGGTGTTAAGAGACATGCCGGGCAAAGCGCTTGTCAAACCAGATGCGTTATATTCGCTGCGTGCGCCAGTGCGTGCCCCCGTCGTGGAGGGCGGGTTCGAGGCCGGGGTCGCCTGGGGCACCGTTTGTTCGCGGAGGTGCGCTGTCGCGTGAAGCACCCCGCCCCCGCCCAGGACATATCGTGGGAAGTGGGGGGCCAACGGGCTCGCTTGACGAACCAACAACACACACCCATACCCATAGAGGGGTCGGAGAGGGCTATGGGTGCGTGTTGTCGGATGGGGCCCCCCGCTCGAACGGGAGCGTTCCCCAGGGTCCGACAACCCGCACCCATACCCATAGCCAGTCCTCCTCCCAACGATCCCCCTATGGGTATGGGTGCGTGTTGCTCGTTCGTCATCGCTGGCGCAACGATACTCCGCGTCGGTGGAGGCTGCTGCGCAGCCACCCAAATTCCTCGGGTCGGAGGAGAGAGATTTTCAACTACACACGGTCGGGTCGCGTCGTTTATACTTACGCAGGACGAAAGATTTCCCTCTCGAGGTGCAAATGGCGATGATGAGTTGGAAGTTAATGACCGAGCCCCCTGCCCCCGTAAAATCTTAACACGAGTGGGTTCCGGGGTCCGCGGATCCGATTTCTTCCGGCTCTCCGGTTTAATTTAGCCATATAAATTGTAAACGGGGTAACAGTCGGACCCGCCGAAAAGAACAAACCGAACACGGATCCAGCAAATCCGAAATCGGATCCGCGCGGACGGAAATCGGATCCACCGAAACAAACACCAAACCAAAACCACGCTTAGATCTGCGCGAACTTCACGGGATCCGACTCCGACGGTGGTTATCTCATACGCGTCTGCTGAAGACTTCCTCAAGCCGTCGTTCTGGGGCCCAGAGGAAAACACTTTCGTCCGGGGATGTATCATGTCGCCACGCGACGGTTCCGAACGGCCCCAAACAGAGCAGCAATGACATCATTTCTCGTGCGTTGGCCGTTTTGCTTTCAAGTGCGTCCCACTTCCCACCCACACCAGCGGGCTGGCTGGCGTAGCAATAACTTGCGTCAGTGGAGGCTGTTGCGCAGCCGTAAGCATTCTTTGTATCGGGGGAGAGAGATGTGCAAATTTACACAGTCGCTTCGCGACGTTTAGATCATGTCGTTGCGCGACGGGTCCGAATGACCCCAATCTGAGCAGCAATATAGATAGGGAGCAGTGATGAACCCGTCCTCCGAGCAGGGGAAGGAACGTTTCGGTATGTATCTATGGTCAGCCAAGCGTGAATGCCTCCAGTCACTACGCCGCTGTCTGTGTTCCATAGCCTTTGGCCTCAGTTCTTTCTGGGTGTATGCTCGACCCAGACCTCCAAGCCCTGTACGCTGCCGCGATAGCAGGGCTGCCGGGCTGGGCTGCCCTCGTCTGGCAGGCCGTGCGAGGGCCTGAGGAGTCCGCCTCTCCTGGGGGCGGAGGAGGCTACCCAGGGCACGAAGAGGAGTGCCCAGAGGTGGTCTGCGAGTGCCCAGAGGTGGTCTGCCCCAGACCTGAGTGCCCCGAGACTGATTGTCCGATTGTGGAGCGCCCGTCGGTCCCCGACATCAGGGACGTGTACCCCTTGCTGGAGGACGGCATCTTCGCCATCCTCTTCCTGCCGCTGCTGGTTGCCACAGTCGCGGGAGTGTTGCTCGGGTGCTGGTGTGCCCGGAGGACGCGTGGCCAGAGAGGAGCGAGCGGCCAGCACGCCAGCTCGTCTGAGCTAGACGAGAGGCAGCGGCGGCTCGCCGCTGAGCAGGTAGCAGCCGTTCGCGCCCGTCGTGAGACTGGCCGCCACAAGCAACAGTAGATATGGCAGCCAGGGGAGACTATATCCTTATTAAGTACAATGGGGTCGACGAGGACTTGTATCATGAGACGCTGATCACAGGGGTCAGCCCAGAGGATCCTACTGAGGTCACCCTGTACACCGCCGACCAGGATCACTATCAGTTCAATATTGCGCCTGGGGATGACATCGAAGCGGTGTACTGGATCGGGCTGCCAGGAGGTCGCCCCGCCCATGTGCCAGAGAATCAGATCTATCGTTTCCGACACAACGTGCCGCCCAATGAGCGCCAGAGGCTCTTCGCCGAGGCGCAGGGCATGTTGGGGGCAGCACCAGCACCTCCGCCCGCCCCGCTGGCGGCCCCGATGCGGAACGTGCAGCGACAGGGCTTGGGCCGGCCCGCCGGGGCGGCCGCCAGACGCGCCGAGCCAGGCCGCGTGTGGGTCTTCGCCGAGGACCACGGCCGCCACCAGAAGGGCGACGGCATGGAGGAACTCCCCGCGGGATCAGTGGTCCTGGGCGAGAGGGCGGTCGCCCCCATGGCGGACGGCAGCACGGCGTTCTTGCAGATGATCCCCCAGGACGGCATCGATGAGTTCAAGATGGACGACCTCCGGGTGATGCCCGTGAAGTTCGATGGCATGGGGAGGCGCAGGAGGCTCTTCCAGGATGGCGTCGCCAGCTTCGTGCCCGACGAGCCCGAGGGAGGCTTAGGGCTGGAGGGTCCCGGCACAGTGGCCTGGAGGTGCCAGACCTATGTCGAGAGGTCCCAGACGCCCGTGTCTCATCATGCGTCGTGGAGGGCGACATCTGGAGTGTCGAGCGGGGACCGCAGCGTCTTCGAGCATGAGGTGCTCTCCGAGGTGCTCGAGAGTATGGTGTGCACAGACCATCTGCACGCCCCCGCGCTGCGCAGTGCGGAGCTCGTGTGCAGGAGGCTCCAGCTGATCGAGAGCGCCCACTCCCTGAGCCCGTCGGCCCCCGACTACTCGGCCGCCGACCAGCACATGGGATGGGGCCGCCGCCGACAAGGCATGATGGTGGCCCCGCTGCTCCAGCAACACGTGGCGACCGCCCTCCGCGATGAGCACCAGGTGGCCAAGGAGCAGAGGAAGGCTCGTGAGGAGCGCCGCCTGGGCCGCCAGAATCACAAGAACAACAAGGACAAGACCTCAGAGGGACAGGGGTGATGCGGCCCCCTCCGAGGGGCGACGGACCTAGCCTCTCGGCAGTGACTCACCCAGGAGGTCCACAATTTTTTGATAGAGCTCGGCCACGAGATCTCTTTCCGCTCCCTCACGTCGATGAGCAGTCGGCTACTGAGGGTCATCCCTCACGCTCGGTGCGAAGACGCCTGGCGAGGAGGAGGTTTTTGGACAGGGCTACCAACTCTGTCATCAGTTCCTTGAATGAGATGCAGGGCTGCGCCGGGGAGCACGACGGTACCCCCGCGATGGGCCAGATGTTGTCTCAGGATGCGATACGCTGTGACGTCGCGTCCACTCCGCCATCCCAGACCTTGTACACCAGACACGGGGCCGTCCGCGAGCTCTTGTCAGGCATCGTTGACTATGCAGGCAGCGATTGCAGCACCACGGTTCGTCCCTATCGGCGGGATCAGGTTTCTCTTCCAGATCCCGGGAGGCCCTCGGCGGATCTACTGTCTACCCTCCCGGAGCCTGACCAGGATTTGCTGAAGTCATGGGATACTCATATGCTTGCTGACCCTGCTGACGTGGGGTTCTATCGAGAGTCGGGACATCAGTTTAGGTTGTACTTCGACGAGATTTTTAAAGCGCAGCGAGGAGTCTACGTTGAATTTTTGAGAGACCTTAGCGACGCCAAGATGATTGGATGGACAGAGAAGCCTCTGAGCCTGGTGACCCCTTTCTTCGTAGTAAAGAAGCACGACAGGTTACGACTCATCATGGATTGCCGAAACACGAACCTCCTCTTCCGAGCACCCCCTGCCCCTGAGATGGGCACGGCTGCAGCTTGGGGCAACCTGGAGCGTCCCGAGGCTCGTCCTGGAACCGAGGTCGGCGGAGCTGACGACAGCGGAGGCGGCGGAAGCAAGCTCTGGGTAGCCCAGGCGGACGTGAAGGACTGTTTCCACTGCGTTCGCAACCTTCCAGAGCTGTGCCCGTATTTTTGCATGCCGCCGATCACGGAGGGAGAGAGGGCCGACGCTGGTATTGATGGCCCTAGTGGCCTTGGGGATCTGGCACGTGAAGTATCGGTTTACCCTATGCTGTTGACTCTTCCAATGGGGTTCTCCTGGGCCTTCTATTGCGTCCAGCGCCTCGTGGAACACCAGTGCAGAGTTTCCTTGGCTGGGGCTGGCTTGGCTTTCAAGTTCCTGAGAGACCAGGCCCCTGCTCCGGATCTTGGGACCCAGCTGGCCGTTCTACCCTATTGCGACAACATCAATGTGGCAGGCATCAGGAGGGAGGAGGTGAAGGAGGCTAAGGATGTGATTGTTCGGAGGCTTCGTTTCGTGCAGTTCACTGTCCATGAGGAGACCGAGCCCGAGACCCTGTCGTACTCGCTGGGTCGCGTTATCGATGGGGAGTCTTGGGTGGTTCGTAATCGGTCTGAACGAGGGGAACGTCTTCGCAAGGTTTGTGAGGCTCTTGAGGGGGGTCAACCAGTGACGGGTAGGCAGATGAAGCAGTACCTTGGCCACGTGGTCGATTTCTTTCTGATTAGACGGGAGGTCCTCTCGGTGCTCAGAGCCTGCTACGATTTTGCGCAGGCGGCAGAGAAGAAGCCCCAGAGTTTGTGGGCTTCTGCACGGCGCGAAGTTCGCTGGATACGTTCTCTAACTTTCATTTGCCTCGCTCGTTTGGACAGGCCGTGGCACGATACAGTTGTGTCGACTGATGCGTGCGAGTCTGGTGCAGGGATTGCTGTGCGCCAGGCTGACCCCTCAGAAGTAGCGTCCATCGGCCGAGTCCGTGAGAGATGGAGATATCGCTCTCGTCACCCCCTTCACTGTCGCCCTCGTCTGCATGCCCTAGGTGGGGACCCTCTTCACGATGTGGACACGGTCTTACCAGTAACCCGACAGGCCCTAGGGGAGGCTCCTGAGGACCTGGAGGTCAACCCAGGGTTCGACGAGATCCCAGAGGCCTTCATGGACCCCGACAAGTGGCACGAGGTGTTTGCTATGCGTTTCAGGAAGGAGGAGGCTATACCTATTCTGGAAGGTCGGGCGTCTCTGTTGGGGATACAGCATTATATGAGGTCGTCTCGGTCTTTTGGTAAGCGTCTTCTACTCGTGGGGGACCAGCTGGGGAACACTCTTGCTATTGGGCGTTCTCGGGCATCATCTTACGACCTGCTCATCATCATCAGGCGTATTGCTACCTACATGTTGGCTACTGGCTCGAGTCTATCTGCACGATGGACCCCCTCCGAGCTCAATGAGGTTGCCGACCGATCCTCCAGACGATGGGAGAGTGACGTCAGGGCTCCGAAGGGCCGCAGCGGCTCGGGCGCCCACCCGCCGCGCCAAGGGCAAGAAGACAGCTCTGGCGCGTCACGGGGAGGGCGTGACCTCACGGCTCCAGCGGCACCACCGGGGTTCCACCCCAGCGAGGTCTGCGGGCTCGACGCCGCTGCGCCTCCAACGCCAGGGAGCTGTGGAGCGCATCTCGGGTCCCTCGAGAGACATCCGTCGAGAGAGGCGCCAGAACATCTTCGGGGCTTTCGAGCGTCTTGCCCTGTCGGGCCAGCATTCCATTCTCGAACGTCACTCGATTACGGCACCCACGGAGGGCCTGTACACAGCCTGGTGGGAGGAGCTCCAGGATTTTGTGGCCATGAACGGCTACACCTTGGACAGCGTGAGGAATGCCGACATTGCGCTGGTGGACTTCGCGGACTACTTGTTTCTCGAAGGGTTCGAGCGGCCCGACCTCATGAAGATGTACGCCGCGGCCGCCTGGCACCTGGCCAGCCTGTCCCCCATCGGGAAGCTGCGTTTTCCGCGGTTCTCCCGTGCCGCTCGGGGGCTGGGCCTGCTGGCCCCAGCGCAGACCGTGCCGCCCGTCCCGTTCGAGCTGGTGTGCTGGGTCGCCTGGCACATATACCTCCGCCTCCAGGACTGGACCATCCCGCTCTGCCTGCTGACCATGTTCGTCTGCTACTTCAGGCCCGTGGACGTCCACAGCCTGAGGGAGGAGGACCTGGTACCGCCAGGAGGCTCGAGCACTCACTGGGTGCTCAACGTGCACCCGGCCCGCCGCGGGGAGACGTCAAAGGTGGGGGTGTCCGACGAGGCGCTGCTCCTCGACTCTCCGTACCTCCCAGGTCTGGGCCCCGCGCTGCATCGGCGACTTCGAGGCCATCGGCTGGCCAAGTTGTTCGAGGTCAGCGAGAGGGAGCTCAGCACACAGTGGGGCCGCTCGCAGGAGCAGCTCGGGTTGCTTCCCTCCCAGCGGTATCGCCTGTACCAGATCCGCCACGCGGGGCCGTCCCACGACATCCTCATGGGGGTCCGCACGCTCCTCGACGTCAAGCGCCGAGGGAGGTGGAGCTCGGACGCGACCGTCAAGCGGTACGAGGCGGCGGGGCTGGTGCAGCAGGAGTGGGCCAAGCTGTCGACGGCGCAACAGGCCGCCGCGTCTCGCGCGGCCGAGTGGATGCAGTCTCAGGTGGGTATGTTCTCCGCCCCCAGCCCGGGCGGGCGCGGCGCTGGAGGACACCGTGGCTCCTCCAAGAGCTGTACTGCGGCACGCACGGGATCCTCGACAGCGCGGGCCGCCAAGGCATCGGCGGCGTCGGCTGGGACACGGAAATCAGTTCAAAGGCCGACCTCTCGAGTGCGGCCGTCATCAGGAGCATCGCCCGCGACTTCCAAACGGGCAAGAACCGCTTCGGGCTGAGTGGGGTGTTCGCAGCTCTCTGGGTCGGTATCGTGTGCTCGACCTGGACTCGTATTCGCGACCGTCCTCCTCTTCCCCGATTGCGTGATGATGACAAGTTTTTGTTGGGGTATCCGCAGTATGAGCGTGATTGTGACAGGGAAGCTGTGCAGTTGGGAAATCTTATGGTAGAGCTGTTGGTGAAGTTGCTTTCTGAACTTTTACCTAAGAGAATCGTTGTGGTCATAGAGAACCCACTGACATCCAGGCTCTGGCTTCATCCTGGTATCCTTCAGTTGCGAGCTGATTTTTCTGACCACCAAGACGTGTTGCTGGATCAGTGTGCCTACGGCACTCCCTGGAAAAAGCCCACGAGGCTGCTGGTATGGCACTGCCCGGCGCTGAGAACGCTAGGCAAACGTTGTACAGGCACCAGAGGAGTTTGCGCCTTTTCTCAGCAGCCTCATGCGTCTCTGACCGGCAAAGTTCACGGAGTTTGGCGCACCAAGAAAACCCAGCAGTATCCGCAGCGTTTTTGTGCAGCTTTTTCTCGGTGCTTGGCTGAGCACCTCAGTCGCAGTCCGCCTTTTGCGTCCCCCACCCACCCATCCCTGTGCTCCGTGCCCTGCCAGAACACTACATGATAGCGGATTCGGGAGACATTGATTATTGAATAATCTTGCTCTGTGCGCTGATTTGTTTTGTTGAAGTGCTGCCGGCACTGATCTCGGCCAGCTGCGAGCCTCGCCCAACCGACAGCTGCCAATAGACAATGTTTCTAACTTCTGGCGGAGACACAAACAGGCATGGTCAGCCAAGCGTGAATGCCTCCAGTCACTACGCCGCTGTCTGTGTTCCATAGCCTTTGGCCTCAGTTCTTTCTGGGCCCACCGTCCACCCCAACGCCTCCTGGGAGACATTGATTATTGAATAATCTTGCTCTGTGCGCTGATTTGTTTTGTTGAAGTGCTGCCGGCACTGATCTCGGCCAGCTGCGAGCCTCGCCCAACCGACAGCTGCCAATAGACAATGTTTCTAACTTCTGGCGGAGACACAAACAGGCATATATATATATATAAAGAGAGAGAGAGAGAGAGAGAGAGAGAGAGAGAGAGAGAGAGACTATAGACAGATAGCGAGAGAGAGAGAGAGAGAGAAAGAAGGATAGAACCAACAAAGCACACACAGTTTGTTAAACCACCTGCGCCCAGAGGGCTGGTGGGGTTCTCGTCCTCCCCGGGGGCCGCAAACAGGCCATGTGCCTCTAGGAGACCAGGTCCGCTAGGATACCCGTCGGCAAGTATGTAGACATTCGCGCAATGGTGAGGAACAGGTGGGAGGCGTAGGATCTCGGATATGGAGCGCGCCTGCCTTGTCCTTTACCTGTCGCTTTCCGCCTTCCCGTCAGATGCAGAGATAGTGAAAAGGGCTGTGTTCACACCTCTCCTCCTCTTCCCTCGCCACGTTGTCCTCTTCTCGCCCACTGCTCGCTTTTCTCCATCCTCTCCTCGCATGTTTCTCCTCCCGCTGCGCCCGCCAGATGGTCGAGGTTTGCACGACCACCTCCACAACAAGCACGACCACCCACCACCACTACAACTGCTCCTCTGGACTGGACTACTGGGAGACGGGGTGGTCGAGCCACAAGAAGGAGTGGCGCCTCGGCCGCCGTGCTGTTGCTCCTGCCCCTCCAGAGAGGAGGGGGAAAGCGGGGGAGGAGGAGGGAGGAGGAGGAGGAGGAGGAGGAGGAAGAGGAGGAAGAGGAGGAGGGGTCGACGAGGAGGCCAGCGACGAGGAGGAGATGCGAGGCGAAAAGTGAAAGAGAAGAGATGAGGAGGAGGAGGGACCTCCCTCGTCGTCCTCTTCCCAATGTCCCCCTAGTGCTGCCGTGCCTCCCCGTGCTCCCGTTCCTGTTGATCCCCCTCTTGCTCCTGTTCCCTTCCTCGGCCTCTGGCGGCTGGTGCTCAACAGCTTCGGGGTTCCACTGGCTGGCGCGATGCTGCCCGACCAGGTCCAGACGGGTCGGGCGCGCTGGCAGAGTTGCATCCCCTGCTCGCAGGCCCCGTCTCTCGCCCAAGCATCGGGTTTTCGCGAGAAAGTGGCCGCGCAGACTAGATCGGAGCATCAGGGATATTTTCTGCATCGAGGATGGAGGAAGGCCCCACAGTAAATCCCCGAGTTAGGCTGCAAGCCTTAGGTTCAGCCGGGAACCCCATACAGTCGGGGGATCGGGGTCGCCATGCCCCCGTTTCTCGCGCCCAAAGCGAGTATTGATCAAGGATAGCGCGTAGGTTCGTGTGTTTGGAGGTGTTTTTGCGCGTCGAGTGCTGAGTCCATGGTCCGAAAAGACCAGCCCCAGCAAAGGATCGGAGACGAGGATTGGGGGTGACAACGAGGGTACGGAAAAGGATGAGACTGGGAAGGACGAGTTGGAAGTGTACATGAGAGAAAGCGACAAGGACAAGAAATATGGCTGGGCGGGGAGGTAACGGGAAAAAGGAAGATGAGGTCGATCAATTTGCAGGCGGGAAGATGTGAGAGGCAGGATCTAGGTTGAGCCTGAGTGAACAGAGGAGAGAAGGGAGAGAGGAGGGAGGAAGAGATGCGAGGGTGCAGGAGGGAGGAGGAGGGGGGAAGGACGGGGAAGCTATCTGGAAAGGAGAAACACCCCACGCACCCATCATAGAAACGGAGAGCATGGTTGATAAATCCCATGGCCATGTTCGCCAGCTTGCGCGTGAACGTGTTACGGAACGGCCGATGAGTTTGGGCGATCCGCAGGAACGTCCTGTCAAGCGATACGTTGGAAAAGTGACGCGGTAATTGGAATCGAAGGATATTACTAACGTGCGAGTGCACATTCGCTACATCGATACGATAGGGTGACAACGCTTCTGCTGTCCGATTGACCTCGCAGTGATTGTGCCGTCAATCCCATACAAGGCCGTGTTGCGACGAAGACTTCCACACGTACATTTTGTCGAAGGAGCGGGAGGATGTGTCCGAGTCTCGAGACCACCGTCGAGCCAATTTCGAAGACGACATTTTGGGTCAAGTACTCCACATGCACGCTACATGCATCCCGGAAGGCTGACGTCTTCAGATCTCTTGTTATCAGAGTCAGAGTTTGTGCCCCGATAGCCTCGCGCTGTTGCAGAGCGGCGCTTTCACCGAGGCCAGGTGGAGTAATTTGCCCCACGGAAAACCCGACCCGGCTGCGCATCTCCCCAGCTTCTTCGCACCATCATCAACATAATCGTCGTCGTCATCATCATCATTATAATCAGTTTCATCAGCATCATCATCACAATCACCATCACCAGCATCATCATCGGCATCATCATCAGACTCAGCACCATCATCAGCATGATTATTATCATCATTATCATCAGCATCATCGTCACCATCACCATCTTCATCCTCGTAACCACCATCATCTTCATTACCATCATCACCATCAGTATCATCATCATCACTAGCATCATCGTCATCATCATCACTTCCATCATCATGATCATCGTCATCGTCATCGTCATCTTCAACAGCACCATCGTCATCATCATCATCACCATTATCGTCACCAGCATCATCATCACCATCATCATCATCATCTGCATCATCATCTTCATCATCATCACCATCATCATCATCATCTGCATCATCATCTTCATCATCATCATCATCTGCATCATCATCATCATCATCATCATCATCATCATCATCACCATCACCATCACCATCACAATCACCATCACCATCACCATCACAATCATCATCATCATCTCGGAGGGGCGAACATTGTCATTCCACCATCTCGCCAGCACCATCCCCCCTCCCCCCACTCCCCACAGCGGGTGAGAGCCACGGGACCTACGACCACCCACCCTCCCCAGCACCCGTCCCACATTTCTCACAACTCCCGGCTACCGATGTCCCCTCTTCTCGTTCTCCCCATCCTTGCCCCCTGCTCCGCCCCTCCTGTCTCGGAGCCCCCCGGCACACCCCGACCTCGTCTCGCTCGGCGGCACCCCGGGCACCAGCCGCACCCGCTTCGCCACCCGCGGCGACCAGGCCTACTACACCCGCTCGTGCGCTCGTCCCCCTCTCTCCTCGTCCTCCTCCTCTCTCGTCCTCCTCGCCTACCCGGGGCAGTCTGGGGCGCGAGGGCCTTGGGTCTCCCTGAAATTGACGGACGGCTACGCAGGCGAGGAGGCGCAGTGCGAACGCAACGTGCTCGCGCTCAGGTGCCCCATCCTGCACGCCATCATGGCCAACCGGAGGGACGCCGACGTGATCTCGTACCTCGCGTTCGGCATGGAGCTCAACGGCCCTCTCGAGGAGCATCGGGGGCTCCCCGCCGAGGCAGGTCTCAGCCTCATCGCGACCCGCGTGAGCACGATGCAGGTCGAATCCTCCAGCTCGCTGGGCATGCAGATGGTCGTCCTGATGGAGCCGTCGCTGCACGCCTCCAGCCAGATCGCCGGCCGGCATCACCGTGGAGTTCACCGTCGCGGACTTCGGCAGCATCGAGCGCGAGCAGCACGAGGGTTACGCGCCCCACCTCGCAACCCTTATCCTCGACGTGATGGGTTCCGTCGAGCCGTGCATCGCGATCGACACCGTGAACGCTCGGGTCTTCAAGCAACACGCGTCCCACACCAAGCTCCGCGAGGCTCCGCAGGACCGCGCCCTCCTGAACCGCTTCCACAACATTGCCTTTCGGGACTGTTCCGACGTGCACACCGGCGACCGCAGCCGCCACGACGCAGCGTCACGAGGTCCCAACCCCGAGTGTCACGCTCAGCAGCGTCTCGAAGGTCCCGTCTCGGAAGCTGCCAACATCGTCATAGGGGAGCGCGCCCTCCAAGCTCACCCGCCCACGCGGTTAGTGGGGCCGGCGGAGCTTGTCTACCTCCGCCACGTGCGCAGTTGCGCAGCCACAGCTTTATCGGCGCGCTCCACGTCCTCGAGCCCTTGTTCCCCTGCCCAGGCTGACCTGTTCCAGCAGGTTTTGCGCATGATACTGGCCTCGTTCGCGAACGTGCTGGCCATCGGGTACCCGGTGCTGGTCCACACCATTCTCACGCATGCGCTGCACGTGATATTGGGGCCTCTGTTCCCCGCACCACTTGCGAACGCGCGCGCCGCTGCCATGGCGACGCAGGTCCACTTCACGAGACCAGTTTGCATTGCGACCACGGTTTGGGCCACCTGCCTTCTCAGCCCCTGCATGGTATGGTTCGCCGCCTTCATGGTTGGCAGTCTGCGGACAGACCATCTTGATCGCGAGGGCTATCCTTACACCCGCCTTCCCAGCGGAGGCCCCTGACAACAGGAGCCCGCGACGGACGTCAAACGTCGCAGTGCGCAACACCTTCTTCGAGATAGATGATAGCACTGTGGCCCAGGGCTCGCTGGGACGTCAACTTCGACGTAATCGCACGGATGGCGACGAGCCGCTGCTCGAGCTCCGCATGGGTGAGCTAAGCGTGGATGGGGAGCGCAACATGGAGGTCGACGCTGGCATCCCTGCTGAGGAATCCCGCCGCGCCGCAGCCTCAGCGGAAGCACGAGGTCCTGCCGCGCCAGGGCCGCCACACCCCGCCGACGCGGCAGCTGGCCTGGGATCCTCGATCGCCGGCGCCGCCCCCGCGCTAATGGCAGTCGATGCCAGCGCTCAGGCGCCCAGGGCAGGCGGCGCCGAGGTCATCTGCCCGACCTGCCAATCTGCCGCCACCCAGTGCAGGTGCTCGCGGGCTGCTGCCCAGGCCATCGCCTCCATCCCTTCGGGCTCGGGGCCCGCCGCTGCCGCTCGCCCGCCCCCGCTGTCCGCCGCCGCGGCTGGCGCCCTGCCCGCAGGCGCGGCTCGACCCCCCGCTAGCGCATTTTCCCGCGCGCGCGCCGCAGCGCAGGCTTCACGAGTCCGAGAGCGACCCAGCGCCGCCCCGCAGCCGCCAGCCGACTCGGACGACCCTGGTCCTGCCCACGTTTTTTTCCATGATGCCCACTACTGGCGTCCCTGGTGCCAGGGCCGGTCGTTCCGCGCCCCAGACGAGTTCGTCCGTCACCTCTCCAGCGCCCATGTCGGACGCCCAATCGACGATTCCATGAGGATCACCCTGCACGCTACGCAGCGTAGCGTATGCACGGACAGCACCTGCGGAAGGTTGCGCCCACTCGGGCAACGACATTGCTCCCGCTGCCGGCAGACCAAGCCGCGCCGACCACCAGTCGGCCCCGTCACCGCCGCCCCGCCCACCCAGGGCCAGGCCGCCAACGCTGAGCCGGCCGCCGCCGCCGCCGCGCCAGTCGAGGGAGGATTCGAAGTCGACGGTTCACCTGGGGTCACGGCGCCGGCGCTGCTGGAGTTTACAGCTCGCGTCCGCAGGCTCTCCCACAAAACACGGTCATTCACATGCCGCTCAGCTGCCAGCTGCCTCTCCTCCACACATCACACGGCAGTGCTGGAACAGGTGTGCCGACGGGGACCCCGCGTGGGCCGCCTTGGAGGAGGCTCGCTCCATGCTGCTCTTCGGCTCGGCCCCCCAAGGCATAGCTGCCGCTGACGAGGTCGCCGCGCGGGCTGCTCTGTAGGAAGCGGGCGACGTCGCGGCCCTCCTGGTCAGAATGGAGCAGCAGCAGGCCCCGATTGAACGCGCTCGAGCACGCGGCCAGCCGCAAGGGGCCGATGACCCAGAGCTCCGCGGGAGGAGGGCCAGGCACTTTGCTGCGGAAGGGGTCTGCAGAAGGCTGCCGCCCCCCCGACGTTCAGCACGCTGCCAACGAACGCCGCCGAGGACAGGGATCCGCAGAAAAGCTTCTCCCCCGCCCGGGCCGCCCTGGCGCCGCGCTCGGCAGGCCGGCGCCGCCCGCCGGATCGCCAGCGCCCGAACCGCTCGCCGCGCGCCCTGCCGACGGCGCCTTGCTGGAGGACGGCCCCGAAGACGCCTCCGAACACGGCGGGGCCCTGGGCGGCGTCTGGCGGGGCAGGCTCGCCGCCCCTGGCCCTGCGCGCGCGCGACCAGAGCACCTCGCCGAGCTCTTCTCGGTGCCCCGGCAGCGCGAGGCCGCCCCCCATCGACGGCCCCACGCGGCCATGCGGAGCAGCGAGATGCAGGCGCCCACGCGCTGGCCCGCCTGCGCCCGGCTTATGTGGAAGCGAAAGCGCAATGGAAAACCGCGCCTTATCAAGATGGGGGAGGTGCTGCGCACTGGCGCACCAAGCAGCACCCCCCGGCCTTTCGCGCCCGCTTCCGGACCGCCCACCAGCGGGGCGCAGGCGCGCCCGGAGCCTGCGAGGCCGCGGCGCGCTGGCGAGGGGCGGTGGGAGAGTTGGCCGCGCAGGGCGCCATCCCAGCCCTGGCGGCGCTGGGCGTGGACCTGGTCAAGATGTTCGGCCGCGCGGAATGGGGCGCAATGCGCGCCTCGATCGACCCGGCGGCGTTTCCCGAGAGCCGCCTGGACCCCCTGGCACCAGCAAGAGCCCTCTAAGACAGCCCTCCCTTCCTTGCAGACCTCGGCGCCGAACAGGGAGACGGCTTCGGCGCTGCGCAGGCGGGGCTCACGCTTGCTGCCGCTCGCGCCCCCCGCGCAGGACCGACCACTGAGGGGGCCGCCGCGGCCTCGGGCGCCTGCGGGCAGTGGTTTATTAACGACGGTCAGGTTTTTCCCCGCGTCCAAAGTGGGGCTCTTGTTTTCTCTGGGCACCCCGCGCAGGAACACGGGAACACCCGCTCACCCACTCGCGCGCGCTATCATCACCATCGTCGCCATCATTCGCGCATTCGCTCATTTACACACTCATATCATCACCCATTCACTCGCCCACTCACTTACCCGGCTACCGACCCAAGCGGGGGCTTCGTCTGTGAGTGAATTGCGAAGAAATCTCAGGCGGGGATCCCTCCCTATGGGGCCTGCAGCCCATGTGAGTAATCCGAGCGGGTCGTCGGCCTTCTGCAACTGTCATCACTTTTGGGCCCTTGAGGCCTGAATATGGAAGAGGCATCAGGCGGGGGCCTGTTCTGTGGGTGAATTTCAAGGAAGTCTCAGGCGGAAGCCCCTTCCCTATGGGTCCCGCAGCTCACGTGAGTAATCCGAGCGGGTCATCGGTCCCCTGCAACAGTCGCCACACTTGGGCCCCCGAGGCTTGAATATGGAGGAAGTATCAGGCGGGAACTTCGTCCGCGAGTGGTTTGCGAGGAAGTCTCAGGCGGGGGGGCCCTCCCTATGGGGCCCGCAGTTCACGCGAGTTGTCTGCGCGGGTCATCGGCCTCCTGCAACTGTCGTCACTTGTAAGCCATTGAAGCGTGAATCTGGGGGCAGCATCAGGCGGGGGCCTTGTCTGTGAGTGAATGGCGGGGAAGTCTCCGGCGGGCCCCCCCCGTTGGGGCCCGCGCTTTACGTTCGAATCCGAGGCGGGTCATCGGAAACCTGCAACTGTCACGGCCTAGAGGAGATAGCAAGGACACCTCGACATCTCGAGGGCGACGATGGGGGTCATTTCCCGATTAGCCGAGAGGTTTCTCATGCGGGGCCCCGCCGCCGGAGCAACGTTCGCCCGCGCGCTCTGAGCCCCTTTTCCCGTGCAGCCTCGACGCCGGCCTCGCGCCCTTCGTCGGCGCGCGCGGGGCGGTGGCCGCTGGAACAGCCAAGAGCTCCCGCCGCCTGTTCGGCCCCGACGGCGAGCGACGCCGCAGCGACGTCTGGGGCGCCGACTACGTCTGGACCACCTGCGCGGCGCTCGCTCCGGAAGGGCCCACGCTCGCCCTCGGCGCGCCCTCCGGCAGCCCCGACGCGCTTGACGACCAGGCCAGGGTCGTGCTCGCCAATGCCCGCGACGCTCGCCGCGCCCTGCTCGAGGTCGGGCACGCCGCCGCCGAGCTGGCGCTCACGCGGCTCTGCGCCGACGTGTCTGAGCTCCCCCGCCAGGTCCGGCTTGGCGAGGACAGGGTGAAAAGCGACGCTCGCAGCAGTTCGACACTGACCTCCGCGACGCGGCGCAGGTAGTCGCCGGCGGCAACCCCCCTGATGCGGCATGGGGGCAGCGCGCGCTCGACGCGAGCAAGGGGGGGGTTCGGCGCGCGGGCCGCCGCGTAGGCGTCGCTCGCCGCCTTAGTTGCCGGCCGCGCGTGCCCGCGACAGAGCGCGCGCAATGGCGACGCACCTCGTGGAGAGAGGGCTGGGCGACTCTCTGGGCTCGCCATGGCGGTCCACGACCAGCGCGCGGACGAAGCCGCGGCGCGCCCCGCCCTCAGCCCCCCGCCCGCCCAGGGCGCCCTCGCCGTCGCCGCGCTCTCGGAGGCGCTCGCGGAAACCGAAGAGCGGCGGGCTGCGCTCCTCGACCCGCGCGCGGAGGCGCCCGCGGCCACCCCCGGGGGCCGCCGCGCCCGCCCCCGGGACATCATCTGCAACTTGTTCCTTCTCGACGAGGACGAGGACGACGAACGCTCCAAATCTTTTCCGCGCGCGCGGCAACTGCACCTACAGAGGGCGCTCCTGCGCCACCTCGACGAGCAGGGCAGGCGCGACCTCTGCGACTAGCACCAGAACGCAGGCGACAGCGCGGCACTGCGGCGGCTCGACGACCTCGGGCACCCTGACTGCGACCACACCTGGCTCTGGAACTTGTCCAAGCACGAGGGCCCAGTGATGGAGTCCCCCGACTTCGTCGAGTTCGTCGAGGCTCTCCGCCTTCGCGTCGGCGCAGCAGGATCCCTCGACCCCGCCCCCTGTGGGATTTGCGGCGCCCCCCTCCTGGGCCAGGCTGGGTCCCGCGCGCCGTGCTGCAGCCGCTCGGAGCCCGCCCGGGGGCGCCGCGCAGTGGCGCGACGGGTGCGCGACGCCGCCGAAGTCTGCGAGCCTGGCGCCGAACTCGAGGCCCAAGGCCTGGTTCCAGGCACGCGGCTCCGACCAGCAGACGTCCTCACCGGCGCCCTGGGCAGCGGCCTCGCGGCCCTGGACGTCGGCGTGGTCTCGCCCGACGCCGCGGCCGCGGGTCCGGACCGCGGGGCCGCCATGCGCCGACGCAAGGTCGAGTACTATTCCGCGCACGCTGACGCCCTGGCACGGCAAAACATCACGGACCAACCGCTGGCGTTCACGCGCCGCGGCCGGCTTCGCCCACGAACGACAGCCATCCTCCGCGCCCTCGCGACTAAACAATCGCGGAGGCGTGGCTGTCCCGACGGGGAGTGGCGGTGCCGGCGCTTCTCCGCCGCAATCGGCACGGGGCTCTGGCGCTGGGCCGCCAGGCAGGTCCAGGCCTGCTGGCCGGACCGCGAAACGGGCGCCACCCAGGCGACCGCGCGGCCGCCCCGCGCCGCAGCTTGCCCGCCCTCGCCCCCGGCACGCGCGCCTAACTGGCGTGGCCTGGTGGCTCGCGCCCCGCGGCCGTGCCTCCCCGGCCTGCTTGTTGCTTGCTTGCCTGCCTGCTTGCCGCCCTCCCTCCCCCGCCCTTCCTCCCGCTCGTCCTGCGTTCCTCCTCCTGGGCCCGGAGGCCGCGCGTCGACGCGCGGCGTTTTGTCTTCCCTCTTCCCCCTCCTTCCTTCATCCGTGCTCTCGCGCGCCCCTCCTCCCCACTTGCGCGCTTCGCCGGCGAGGCCGCAGGCAGCCCTGCTCGCGCGTCCTCCGTCGCCCCTTGCGTCGTTCGTCCCTTCTTTTTTGGGCCTCTCGTTCCCGCTCGTCGCGCGCCCCTCTCTGCTCTCGTGCGCCCCTCCTCCCCCCTGGGCGGTCTCAGCTGTGTCCAACCAGCCGTGGCCCCATCTACAAGAGCAACCCGGGCCCATTTCCGCGCACACGCTGCGCCAACAAGACTGCAGGCAACCCCGCTCGCGCATCCTCCATCGTCCGTCTCGTCGCGCGTCCCTCCCTCTTCTTATCCTCGGCCTCTCGCCCCCGTTCGTCGTGCGTCCCTGTTTGCTTTATTGCGCATTCCCTCCCCCCCCCTTGCGGGTCCCAATCGTCTCCAGACCCGATGCTGCAGAAGCAGAGGGAACAGTCGAGGCCACATTGTCGATATTTGTTTGCCTGTCTGCTGTAGTAGGCGGGTCCGCCTGCCTGCACGCAGCCTACCGCCCTCCCCTGAATCGTGGCCAGGCAACCTATGTGGCAGAATATCACTGGTGCAATATAGGCAATTTTTCTGGGGATGCTTAATTATGGCCTTCGCGAGTCTCCAGGGTCGCACTGGCCGGGGCTTGGGTGCAGCACCCTGCAGGATCCTGCAGGATCAGTTGCCTCCCGTTTGCGTCAGAGCGACTGCGTGCAGACACGCACAGACTCGAAAGTGTTTTCGGTTGGGATTATGTCTCTTTCATTTTTCAATTGTCATATGCATCTCCGTCTTCATCTTCATATTCGCCGTCAGTTTCATCTTCATTTTCATCCCCATCCCCTCTACGCCCATCAGCCTTCTCCCTTCCCCGCTCAACCTTTTCCTCCTCCTCCTCCGTCCTTGTCCTCTGCGTCCTCCTCCTCATGCTTTCTCCGCCCATCATCTTCAATTTCGTCAGCATCAGCGTCACCATCAACATCACCATCATCATCACCCTGCCCACGCGCTGCCCTGCTGGCGGCTCCCGCGGCAGCCAGGTGTTGCCACCACCGCGGCCGCGGGTGCCCGACCACGGAGACCACCACGACGACGCTGACGCTGGAGACCACTACGGCAGCCCCGCGGCGGTGGAGGAGGGGGGAGGGGGGAGAGGAGAAGGACGCGGAAAGCGGAGAGGACGGGAGCGGAGGAGGAGAGAAGGCGGAGGACGCGAGAAGAGGGGGAGGTGGAGGAGGAGGCGGAGGAGGAGGACCAGAAAAAACCAACGATGCGCAAGCGATGCTGCAATACACCTTTCAGTCCCACATCCCCTCATCGCCTCTGCATCTTACCAGCGCGTTACCAGGAACGCGAAAGGCATTGATCCGTTACAGGGCCGTGAGGTGTCCAGAGAGGTGTCTAGCGAGGGCCACCCCCTTCCGCAGAAGTGTTGTACAAGTGTACACTTGTGGTCATGAACGTCGATGAGGTCCCAAGCGACAGCTGTAGTTCGAAACAGGGCCGCCATGGATCTGTGCAGTGCTACGCGTCGTGTGTTGAAGCTTCGGGCTTTTAAGCTTAGACGAGTCTCAGGCACAACCCGATGTCGAAAAGGAGCAGTCCGAGTCTGCGCGGCGTTAGGGTGAGAGCGTCGTTTGAAAAGCGAGTGCTCAGTCCTTGAAGCTGTCGCAAGGTTTCGAAACGAATGTTCGCGGCGCGAAGGCGGGAGCTCGACGTTGAAAAGGAACGCCCTCCATCCGTAACGCTATTGCAAAGGTTTCAGCCGAATGCGTGCGTCGCTAAGGCGAGAGCTTCATGTTTAAAACAACCCCCTGCCCCCTTCCACTATTGAAAGGGCTGCGAACGTGTAAGAAGAATGCGCGCGGTGCTTAGGCGAAAGCCACTCTTCGAACACGACCCCTCTGAAAGTGAAACGGCTGCAATGTTTCAACAAGAAGGTGTGTTGCGCGACGGCGAGCGCCACATTGTGAAAGCGTTCCCTACATCCGTGAATATGCCGAAACAGTTTCAGATGAGTGTGATTGGCGCTGAGGCGAGAGCCACACGTTGAAAAGGAATCGCCTTGCGTCCGCGAAACTACTGCAACTTTTGAGACGAGAGAGCGCAGCGCTAAGGCGAACGCCATATATTGAAAACGGCCCCTTCCCATCCGTGCGCGGTGCTACGTTGTTGTGAACAGGACCTGCCTCCATGACACATTTGCTCACTTTTGAGAAGGTGCGCGGTTCTAGAGCGAGAGCCACAATTTGAAATCGACCCCCCCCCCCCACCCATCCGCCAAGTTGTTGCAAGCTTGTAGGAATCATGTGCGCGGCGCTAGAGCGAACGTCTCAGCTTGAAAGACATCCCCCTCCATCTGTGCAGTTGCTGACAGTTTTAGGACGAATGCGAGCAGTGCTAAGGTGACAGCCACATGAGAGCCACCCCCCTCAGGCCCGCCCTAACGACATGTCTGGGGGGACGGGGACGACGACGACGAGGACGATGAGAATATGGAGGCGAGGTTAAGGAGGAGACGGAGGCGGCGAAGGCACAGAAGGAGTTGGAGGAGGGCTGAGGGAGGAGGAGGAGAGGAGGAGGATGAGGAGGAAATGGAGGAGTTGAGGGAGGAGGAGAACAAGGAGGAAGAGGAGGATGGGGGAGGAGGAGGAGGGGGAAGAGGAGGAGGGAGGAGCTTGTTTTGAAAGAAGCGGAGTGGAGGAGCGGCGGGAGCACGAGGGGAAGGGAGGGAGAGCAGGTTTTTCCCTGGGGAATGTAGAGAGCTCTTTTGAGACCGAGCTAAGCTCATTGGATGGGGGGCTTGGCAAAGGGGATCGCGCGGGTAGGGCAGATGGCGGGATGAGCAGAGTAGCATAGTAAAGCGCAGAGGGTGAGTGACAACACCTAGGCCCAAGAGAAGAGGGAAAGAAGAAGAGGAATAGAGAGAGAGAGAGGAGAAGGAGAGGCGCTGGGTGACGAAGAGCAGGAGGTGGAACAGGATAATCAGGTGGAGGAGGAGGACGAGAAACGGAAGGCGGAGAAGAAGTCAGGATGTGGGGAGGAGAAGGAGGAGTTGGAGAGAGGAACAGGGAGAGGAGGGAGAGAAGGTGGAGGAGGAGGAGCACCAGCAGCTTGAGGAGGAGGAGTGGGGGGAGTGGGAGGAGGGGCTCTGATCCTTACACCGATCCATACACCGACGCTAGTGGGCTCCTGGGTCAGGGTATCTACGCCCGAAAGCTCTACGAGTCACGCTTTGGCCAAGGCTCGGTCAGGAGCCACCTGCTCGGTCCAAAACCCAGACTAGACGCCGGCGGTAAGCCGTCAACCTGGTTGCCGCGGGAAACCTCGTAGAGCTTTCTTTCACCGATTACCGGAGTCGAGAAAGCAAGACGGTACCGCACACTGCAACATATATCTTTTGATAAGGTCTCAAAGAAATGAGCTTTGCGAGTGGCAACACGAGTAATTCGGCAGAAACATTGGAGCTACAGCCACAATAGTGGGACCATGAGAAGCGCATTACTCAAGTAAACGAGGGCCGAACGAAGATGCCCAACACGAATTTCCCAATCTCGAGGCGGCAGGGCTTACAACAGAGGCAGTTCGATGCATCTTGGCACTGCGTCTGCAGCGTGCGGGCGACGGCCGCGGCAGAGGGCGGCAACACATCAGAGCACCGAGGCAAAGGTGTCCAGCCAAGAAGGGTGACCTCCAACACGGATGAGCGGAGTCCATGGAATGTCAGCGACGGGAAGCACGCCAACGGGCAGGATGTGCGCGGCGAAGTCCTCGTCGACGTTTTTGTTGACGATCCGCGGGGGATGATATCGATCACGGCAAGCAGCAGCAGAGGCACCAGAGCACCCACCAGGGCCGTTCCCTTCAGGTTAGGCTGTCGGAGTTACGTCAGGCGAATCTGATATTCGTATCGGTGACCACCTCGTGACGACTGGATGGAGAGAGGCTGGCGGGCATTCCGCGATAGCATCAGCAACACGGATTAGACACAGGAACATCGGAGGGGGGGAGAGCAGGAGACGGAGGAGATGATGAGGACGATGATAATGATAAAGAGGGGGAAAGGATCAGGAGGGGAGGATGAAGAGGAGGAGGCGGATGAGGAGGACGACGAGGTGAGGATGTTGAGGATGAGAAAAACGATGATGTGAGGATGAGGAGCTGAGGGTGAGGAGGAGGAGGCTGCGAAGGTAGAGGAGGAGCGGCAAGGAGGAGGAGGAGGAGGAGGATTGACGCTATGATCACAGTCGATCTGAGTGTCCCCAGCGCGAAAACAAGGAGGGGCACTTCCTTGTGAAGACCTCGCAGAGGGCAGGGCGGAGCCCGTTCCAGAGTGCAGGACAAGGTGTTTCGACCGTTGTAGCACAGCCCACACATCATGGGCGGATTTACAAAATCAGGGATTCGTGATCATGGGCGGAACTTGTTCCACAGTCTAGGACAATGTGTTCAGCCCATTGCATTCACCAACCCCATATCAACTTCGAGCCTTCACACCTTCTCTGCCGCAGCTATTTCGATAATATGTGCCTCGATTCACCCTGCAAGTTTGCCAGCCACAGTTGCCCGACCAGGATCATGATATCCGCATCGACCGCCGACCAGCATTTGGCACCAGGCCTCGCCAGACCAGAGCGCGCCAGGCCTCCAGTGGTGCTCCCGATTACGTCGAGTGTGTTGCAGACTACGATGCCCCCAATCAGATTTTCGGACCCACTTCTAGTTCACACCCCCAGTAGTTTCAGCACTGTTCTGTTGAGGGGTTGGGCACTGATAGTGGAGGCGGAAGATGAAGGTACACTTTCTGAAGGCTGGAGGCCTTACGGACCAGCACTCCAGCACCATACCTGCCATTGAGTCTCAGTAGCAGGCCCCGTGTGCCCTGCGGCACGGCATCGCAAGCCCAGTACAAGCCAGCTGCCGTCCGTAAAGTCAGAGTGAGGGGGCCGAACGGTCATTCATTGTCCCTGGGTGCGTGGCTGAAGCGAGAATCCGGGGTGAGGTTTCTGCGTGTTGCGTTGCTGTTGTTGTTGAACTCTCATTTCTGAAGAATAATTACTGTTGATCCCCCCTCACCAGTGCATACTGTTTTTTCTTAGAATCAAATTGTGCCCCTCGACGCTCGCACCCTGTTTTTTTACAGGGAAAGTCTTGATACTCAAACTGGGCCCCTGGCCCCCCGGATTACAACAACAACGGCTCCCGCCTGACCTTTCCTCCAAATTTACTCAGGACCCCCGCTCCTGAGACTTCCTTACAATTTACTCAGGAACGGTGCTCCCGCCTGTGACTTCCTCGCAATTTAGTCAGGACCCCCTCTCCCATCTGAGACTTCCTCACAATTTACTCAGGAACGGCGCTCCCGCCTGTGACTTCCTCGCAATTTAGGTTGGACCCCCTCTCCCATCTGAGACTTCTTCACAATTTACTCAGGAACGGCGCTCCCGCTTGAGACTTCCTCGCAATTGAATCGAGACTTCCTCGCAATTTGATCAAGACCCCCGCTCCCGCCAGAGAACCCTTCACATTTTATTTAGGAATTGCGCTCTCGCCTGTGACTCCCATGCAATTTATTCAGAAATCGCGCTTTCGACGCTCAGGAAACACGCTGCGCCAAGGACGCCGTTACAATTTACTTAGTAATTGCGCTCTCGCCATACTATGTCCCACCCGCCCGACCCGCCCGTCAAGGGAACGCCCGCCCGTCGTGAGCTCCCGCCCGAGACGTCCTTCAGGAACGGCGCTTTCGCCTAGGACTTCCTCGAACGTTCACGCTCTTACCTTCCTGCTCCTCCTCCCTCTCCCCTCTCCCTCTCCCTCCTCCCTTCTCCCTTCTCTCTCCCTCCTCTCCTCCCTCATCCTTATGCCTCTCTGCCCTATCCCCTCTCCCTCCTCTCCCTCTTCCCTTTTCCCTCCCCTCTCCTGCCTCCTCCCTCCCTCTTTCTTTCTCTCTCTCCCTTCTCTCTCTCTTTCTCTCTCTCTTTCTCTACCTCTCTTATCTGTCTCTCTCTCTCTCTCTCTGCCTCTAATCAACCGCACCCCCTTTTCGCTCCTTCTCTCCTGGCGTTTTCCCACTTCCTTCGCCCCTCCCCCTCCCTTCCTCCCACTCTCCCTCGTTCTCCCCCTCCTCTTTTCGCAGGGCCCACACCAATTCCAACGGCGGGCACATGTACGCCCACGAAGAATTGTCCGCCCGTTCAGGTTTGCCCGCCTGTCTAAGCCCGCCGCCCCCCGCAAAGAGAAATAATCCCCCCAAATAGGGTGTGATCGAAGACAAAAAGGGCGGGTATTGAGGGTGTGGGAAACTCGTTTTGAATGACACGCGGGCAAGTAAGAGCGAACAGTCTTAGAATGGTTGTTGTCGGTGGTGTTGTTATTGGCGCTGTTCTTGTGGTGATTAGCACAGCTTGCTGGCGCCGGTATACAGGAGTAATATGAGCTTAGTACTCTGTGTGTACGGAGTACTTGGCGCCTACCACTCCGTGTACCAGATAGACGGAGCCACCGGAGCTGATTACTCCGTGTATATAAGCGCTTTCTATTGCGTGTACCGGATACACGGAGTAATAGGCGCCAACGAAGTAACATGCGCTGACTATTCCGTGTATCGGTGACACGGAGTAACCGGAACTTATCATTCCGTGCCCCCCGAGTAATAGGCGCTCATTATTCCGTGTATCGGATACACGGAGCGATGGGAGCCCATTTTTCCGTTTGTACGGAGTAATCGGTTTTTCTATTCATTGTATCGGATACACGGAGTAATAGGAGCTTATTATTCCGTGTATACGGAGTAAGAGACGTTTACTATTCCGTGTATCGGATACACGGAGTAGTAGGGGTTTGTTCAGCCGTGTATACGGAATAATGGGCGCCTAGTATTCCGTGTATCGGCACGGACTGATAGGAGTTTATTATCCCGTGTATCCAGAGTATTAAGCGTTGTGCTGTCCGTGTATCGGGCACACGGAGCAATACGGGCTTATTTTTCCGTGGATACGGAGTGACTGGCGCTTTTGTTCCCGGCAAATGACTCCGTGTATACGGAATAATAGGCGCCTATTATTCTGTGTATCGGACTCACGGAGTAATAGGAGCCTAGATATCCGTGCGTACGGAGTAACAAGCATTTGCGATTCCGTGTATTGGATACATGGAAGAATAGGAACCGAGTATTCCGTGTATACGGAATCATGGGCGCTTATTATTCCGTGTAGAGGCTACACGGAGCAACACGAGCGCATTTGTCCATGCCTATAGAGTAATAGGCACCCACTACCCCGTGTATCGGATACACGGTAAAAACAAATTGCTACGCCGTGTATACGGAGTAATTGGCGTGTATTATTCCGTGAATCGAATACACGGAGTAATAGGAGCTCAGTATTCCGTGTACACGGAACGACTGGCGTTTAGTATTCCGTGTATCGGAGACACGGACTCAACCACATATTAATATGTGTATACGGAGAACTGGCGCCAGCCATTCCGTGTATCGGATACACGCACTCACCGGAGCCTATTACTCCGCGTTTACGGAGTTATCGGCGCTTTCTATCCCGTGTACCGGATATTCGGATGAATCTGGGTTTTTTACCCCGTGTATACGGAGTAATAGGCGCGTACCATTCCGTGTATCGGATACACGGAGTACTATGAGCCCATTGGTCTGCGCATACGGAGTAATAGGCGCTTACTATTCCGTGTATCGGATACACAGAGCAATCGGAACCTGTCACTCCGCATATACGGAGTAATTACCCCGCGTATTGTATACACGGAGTAATAGGGGCCGATTATTCCGTACATGCCGAGTAATAGGCGCGTACTATTCAGTGTATCGGACACAAGGAGTAATAAGGGCGTATTACTCCGTCTATACGGAATCATAGGCGCATACTATTCAGAGTATTGGGTACGCGGAGTCATAAGGGGCATCGTTTTCCGCGTGTACGGAGTAATGAGCGCCTGAGCTGCCTACTATTCCGTGTACCGTATACACGGACTAATACAGGCCACGTATTCCGTGCAGCATTCGGTGTATCGGATACATTCAGCAATCGGAGCCCGTTGCTCCGTGCATACGGAGCCATAGGCGCCAACTATTCCGTGTATCCGACATACGGAGTAATAGGAGCCGGTTATTCCGTACATACGGAGTCAAGGGCGCTTATCATTCCGCGTATCGGATACATTGAAAAATAAGGGTGTGCTATTTCGCGCATACAAAGTAGCATGCGTCCACTATTCTGTGTATCGGAAACACGGAGTAATATGAGCCTAGTATACGGAGTAATAGTCGTTCAATCATGCGTTTTACGGATACACATTTAATATGGGCGTATTATTCCGTGTATATGGAGTACTTGGCGCCGCGTATTCCGTGTATGAGATACAGGGTGCAACTGGAGTTTATTATTCGGTGTGTACGGAGTAAGGGGCGATTACTATTCTGTGTTTCAGATACACGGAGTGGTAGTGGCTGATTACTTCGTGTATGCGGATACACAGAGTAATAGGGGCCCATTACTCCGTGTATACGGAGTACGAGGCTCCAACTACTCCGTGTATCGGATACACGGAGTAATAGGAGCCTAGTATTCCGTGTATACGGAGCAACAGGCGTCAATTATTCCGTGTAACTGATCTACGGAGTTATAGATTTTTATTGTTCCGTGTGCTTATACGGGGTAATACGCGCTTACGATTCCGTGTATCGAATACACGGATCAATAAGAGCCTATTACGCAGTGTATACGGAGTTGTAGGCGTTTTTTTTGTTCCGTTGGTCGGACACCCGAAATTATAGCGTTCGATTGCTCCGTGTATACGGAGTAATGAGCGCGTACAATTCCGCGTGTTGGATACATGGAGTAATCGAGATGTATCATTCCGTCTATACAGAAGAACGGGCGCCAATTATTCCGTATATCGGATGCACGGAGGGGCCCAGTATATTGCGTATACGGAATAATGGGCGCCTGAGTAATATGGGCTTAGTTCCGTGTGCCGGATACATGGAGTAATAGCGGCCTATTACTACTTGTATCGGATACAAAAAGTAATCAAGTTTTAGCATTACGTGTATACCGTTGCCACGGGGCGTCGCCACTTTGTTGTTGAATCTTAACTATTGAAGTATCATTATTGTTGATCCCCCCTTCCAGTGACTATTGTGTTTTTCCCATTGAAGTGCGCCCCCCAGGGCTCGCACCTTGTTTCTTTGTCAGGGAAAGACATCCGCCTCAAACTGGGCCCTTGGCCCCCGAGTTACAGCAACAACGGCTCCCGCCTGATATTTTCCCACAAGTTATTCCCAAATCGCGCTCTCGCGCGGGACTTCCTCAAAGTTAATGTGCGCATCGCGCCCTCGCGTGGGGACTTCTTCGCAATTTGTTCAGACGATGCGCCCTCGGCGCTCAGGAATCACGCTCTCGCTTTGGCTTCTCTCACGATTTACTTGGGAATCGCGCTATCGCTCGAGACTTCCTCGCGATTCGTGCAGGACCCACGCTTCAGCAACCCGCCTGCTCGACCTCGTCGCCTGGGCCCGCCTTCCCGACCTGCCCGTTATGGGTCTGCCCACCCGATTTGCCCGTCTGGTTCTACCAGTTGTTTTCTGTTCCTTGTCCTCCTCCTGCTAATTTCTCTCGTTTTCCATTCTCCTCCCTCCCCCTTCCATCCGTCCTTTCTTCCCTTGTTTTAGGGGCTGCACCTAATACGCGTGGCAGGTAAAGAATATATACCCCCAAGGGGGTACGATCGAAGACGACGAGGGCGGATACCGAGGGTTCGGAATATACGTATTGATTGGCACGTGAGCAGATAGGAGCGACCAGTCTTAAAATGATTGCTGTTGTTGTGGTTGTTGTGGTTGTTGCTTCTTGTTGTTGTTGTTGGTGGTGTTGCTGTTGTTCTTGTTGTTGTTATTGGTGTTGTTGTGGTTGGTGTTGCTGTTGTTGTTGCTGTTGCTGTTTGTTGTCGTCGTCCCCGCGCGACCCACCCGCGACCCACCCGCGACCCACCCCGCGACCCACCGCAACCCACCCCGCGACCCACCCGCGACCCAACCCGCGACCCAACCCGCGGCCCACCCCGCGACCCACCCGCGACCCACCCGCGACCCACCCGTGACCCACCCCGCGACCCACCCGCGACCCAATTCGCGACCCATTCGCGACCCACCCGCGACCAACCCGCGACCCAATTCGCGACCCACCCGCGACCCAACCCGTGACCCACCCGCGACCGATCCACATTGGTTTGAAGAAAAATCGGCGGTTGCGACGGGCTCGTTTATAATTTGTGAAATTGTGGCGCTTGCGGCGGGTTTCTCCAGAGTCTCGCAAACTACCGTCGTCCCCACCGCCCCATCATTATTATCCGCATCTGCGGGGTGCTACGTATTTGACCTCTTTCTCTTATCTTCAGGTTATGTTGAATCTCTTCGCCACTTGCAGATCATAATCACCTTCTTCACCCCGTCCACGACCAGGTGAGCACATACTTCACGCCCTTGCGGGTCGTGGTTATTTTCCTTTACTTTTGTGTTGTTGGTGTTTCCCCTGCTGCGCTCGCCAAGGTGTAGTTTGTTGGCCACGGCGCCTAAGTCGATCGTTTTTTTCCACTAAGCCGCCAGTTTACCGTGCACACTTTACGATCTCAATCGATGCAAGTTTGCCCAACGTGAACATGAAGAGGATGAGAAAAGGTGCTAATGGGGAAGGGGAGTGTGGAAGAGGGAAGACGAGGTTGGTGGAGCAGGAGAAGGATGAGGAGGATAAGGACGGCTCCGCATGACGACCAGGACGGTGCCAGGAGGAGGGGTGCCTTTTTTTCTCCTGCCCGTCCACTTCCTTTCCCCCCTAGTTTTCTCAGGTATGTTATTGTCCCGCTCTCTCTCTCTCTCTCTCTCTCTCACTCTCTCGCTGTCTCTCTCTCTCTCTCTTTCTCGTCTGTCTCTCTCTCTCTCTCTCTTTCTTCTCTGCTCCCTCTCTCATGATGCCCTCGAACCCCGCCTGCCCCCCCCACCTCCGCCTTTTCAGGGCGATCGTGCCTCTGTCCTATGCGCTTTCGCAATCCCCTCTCCGCTTCGTTCTCGTCCTCGCTTTCCTCCCGGATGGGGAGCACGACGAGGAAGAGGATTGGGGAGGAGGATCGCGGGAACAGGGGCGAGCGTCGTTTAACGACGTGCGCCCCTTTTCCCGCGATCCTCCCCCACCTCTTTGGTGACGAGGACGAGGACGAGGAGGAGGAGGAGGAGGAGTAGGAGGACGACGACGATGACGATGACGACGACGACGACGACGACGACGACGACGACGACGACGACGACGACGACGACGACGACGACGACGACGACGACGACGAAGACGACGACGACGACGACGACGACGACGACGACGACGACGACGAGGACGTCGACGAGGACGCTGCCCTCATTCGCCGCAGCCCTGCCCAGCGCGCCGCGTCGCCCCTTTTGCTCGCGCAGGTCACTCTTCCGTTCGACTGCCGGGCGGACTACGACCAGTGGCAGGACGCTTGGGAGGACGACAAGAAGGACGGCCGGGGGCGCGGCGGGCGCCAGAAAGTTGACGCCGCGACGAGGTGGCCACAAAAAGATTTCGTTTGCGAGGACGGCGACGACCACGACGAGAGCGATGTGGGCGATGAGGGGTTGGAGGGGCACGAGGATCTGCATGAGGAAGCGGAGGGGAGTATGTTTCGGAAAATGAAGGACTCTAACAAGGTCGAGGAGGAAATGACGGGTGAGGAGGATGGGGCGGAGACGGAGGTAGAGGGAAGGAGGGAGGAGGAAGAGGAGCAGGAGGAGGAGGAGCAAGGTCAGAAGGAGGAGTGGTGGATAATTTGAGGGGAGGAGCAAAGGGAGGAGAACAAAGGGGAGAAGGAGGTCGAGGAGGAGTAGGAACAAGAGTAGGTGGATGTAGAAATTGCTGTTGAAGTCGAGGGGGGGGATGATTCTTGACGCTCCGCGTGTCCCCACCGGCCCATTTTGGCTGCGCTCTGCTTCCTCGGTGCCTGAGTTCAGACCCCCTGGATGCGCCGTTGCATGATCCTTTCAGGGGCTGCCCTGCAGACTCCCTGGATTTGCACGCCTTGGCTCAGTCGCCCTGGGTCGCTGCTGCCTGCCGCCTGACCGCGGCCCCGCGCGCGCCCGCTCCCTAGTCGCGGCCGCAGCCCGACCGTGACCGCCTGCCGCTGGCGCTTCCGCCTGCGGCTGTAAAAAAAAGTGCCCCCACCGGCCTATCCAGCAGCGATGCCCACGCGACTTGCATTAATCGGGGAAGTGTGGGATCAAACAGTGCAGGAGGAGGGAGGAGGAGGCGGAGGAGGAGGAGGCGGAGGAGGAGGAGGCGGAGGAGGAGGATGAGGAGGAGGGGGAGGATAAGGGGGAAGAGGAGGAGGAGAGAGGAGGAGGAGGAGGAGGAGGAGGAGGAGGAGGAGAGGAGGAGGAGGAGAGGAGGAGGAGGGGAGGAGGAGGAGGAGGAGGGAGGAGGGGGGAGGAGAGGGGGCGGAAAAGGGGAGGAGGAGGGGAGAGGAGGAGGAGGAGGAGGAGGAGGAGGAGAAAAAGCGGGAGGAGCAAAGATGGGGGGCAGCCGTCAAGCCGGAGATCGGAATCAGCCCGGGTAGGACCAGGAGTCAAAGTCTAAGTGTTTTCCCGGATCTGTCGATACGGGCGCCTCTCGGCAGCCTGCTTGGGGGGGGGGGTCTCCTTGGGGCCCTCTTGGGGCCTCTCTTGGGACCCTCTCGGGCGCCCTGGGGACGCTCATGGGGCCGTTTCGGGGGCCATCGATCGAACAAGATGGCGGCGTCAGTTACGCACCCCTCCTCCCTCGGAACCTCGGAGGCTGACAAATTGACTCTTGGGGGCCCTCTTGGGATGCTCTCGGGCCGCTCTTGGGCCGTCGTGGGGCTCTATTGGGTCATCTTGGCGCCATCTTGAGGTCTGAAGAGACCATCCAAAGGAAACAGCGAGAAGATATCGAGAAGGCGAGAAGCGAGTCAGCGAAAGGGAAACTTGATTTCCCACAGGTGCTTGAGGGAGTTTGGCCTCTCGAGGGGATCCTCGGGAGGCTCTGTGGCCTCGGAGCCGTCTTGAGACGGTCGGGGCGCATCTCGGCGCATGTTTCAGGCTATCTAGAGGCATCGCGGGCAGCACGAATTATGTGCTCTTCGACGCATCTTGGGCCCTCTTCTGGCGATCTTGGACCCTCTTGGACGCTCTAACGACCTGCGGCGATCCCCCTCCAGACCCAGGGAGGGGACTAGGGGGAGTGGTAAGCCTCTCCCCGAAGAGGAGAACGAAGGTTTTAATGGCTATCTCCCCAGACCACCTTGGGAGAGGGTGCAGGGTGATCCGGTTTCGGAGGAGATAAAGCACGTGCGATCGTTTGATGATGATCGTGGTGATTGTGATGGTGATTGTGATGGCGATGAGGTTTATGGTGGTTGTGATGGTGATGATGATGGTTAGGGTGGTTGTGGTGGTGGTGGTTATGATGGGTCATGGTGATGATGTCTGGTGGTGGTGATGATTGCATTGACGAGGACGAGGGCGATGACGATGATGACGATTATTATGAGGATGACTATGATGATGATAGCGGTGGTGGTCGTGATACCAATGATACTGATAACGCTAACGGCAATGGTCGTGAGGATAATGGATGATGATGACGTTGATTATGATGACGATGATGATGATGATGATGATGATGATGATAATGACGAGGATGTTCATGATCATGCTGCTGATGACTATGCTGATTATGATGATGTTGATGTTGCTGATGATTATGATGCTGGTGATGCTGGTGACGGCGATAATGGTGATGAGGAGGATGATGATGATACAGATGATGATGATGATGATGATGATGATGATGATGATGATGATGATGATGATGATGATGATGATGATGATGATGATGATGAATGTTATGATGATGATGATGATGCTGATGATGATGATGATGATGATGATGATGATGATGATGATGATGATGATGATGATGATGATGATGATGATGATGAATGTGATGATGAGGCTGCTGCTGATGATGATGGTGGTGGTGTTGCTGCTGATGATGGTGACGATGATGACGTGCCACGTGATGCAGTAGGGTGTGGAGAGCAAAGAGTGCTATGCGTATTGGGTGGGATACGGTGCGAGGAGCAAATGCACACTCTGATGATCGAGGGCCTTGCAAGCACATGTGCTGGCTCGCGGAGTCGAAGAAACGTGACTTTGCATGCCCCCCCCACGGTACGCTCTGGCTTCCCTGCTCTCTTCGTCCCCCTCCTGTTCTTGCCTAGCACGCCGCAGCAGTTTCGGGTCACGCCAGGGACGCGCTCGCCTACCCGCGGGTTGCGGCGCATGGACTCCCCGCTGGAGGTCGGGCGCGCCCAGCTGAAGCTGGCCACCTGCCCTGTTTCGAGGGCAACCGCCGCGCGCGCTGGCATTTCAGGTGTCGCCCCGCGGAGCGCTTGTTCTCTAACCCCGCTGGTTGTTCTTTTCGTCGCTCGAAAGCCCCGCGGCGTCGCTGGCGGCGCTGGTGGCGGCTCCCGCCAGGCGGTCGTCTCGAAAGCAGAAACTTCCGGAGCTCCGCGCGGATTTCTTGGATCGGCGCCTGGGACCCCCTGGCGGCGCCTTTGGCGCCGCCTCTGGCGCGCTCCGCGCGCCCTGGAGAGGAGTACAGCGCGGATCCATGAAGTCCGCACGGAGCACCGACAGCTTTCTGTTTATGCAGTGTTTTGAGTTGCTTAGTTCTCCAGTGTCTGCGCGCACCGCTGTGCACACGCTGCCTGTGGGGTGCAGGGTTCCGTTGGCGGCGCCCCGTCCACAAAGGTCCTGCAGGCGCATGGCGCCCGTTCTTGAGCGTCGCGGAGAGATTCCGCTGGGCCGCGGGCAAGCCCAATGAGGACATGATGTTGGTATTGGGCTTGGACCAGGGGTTCGCGTCCAGGCATACAGACGGCGCGCAGCACCGCCAGCCGATCCAGGGTGACCCGTTGCCAGTAACTAGTTGTCGCCAAATGCCGCTTGCATCACGCTTTCTGGCTCGCGCAGCGAGGAAACGTGGGGAGAGGCGAGCGGATTTACTGGTGGGCATTGGTTGTGCGTGATGGCCATTATTATTGTCAGTATGTTTGCGAGGAGGAGGAAGAGGAGGTAGAGGAGGAGGAGGAGGAGGAGGAGGAGGAGGAGGAAGGAGAGGAGGAGAAGGAGGAGGAGGAGGAATTCGCTAATATCCATTCAGCGGCAGCGGGTCCAGGCGCTAACGACCTCAGGCGACGGCCCACGGAGGACGGCCCCTCGCCTGGCAGTGCCTTCGCCACGAGCATGAACCACCCGCGACGGGCCCTGTCGATCTGGGAGACGACCTTGCCATATCCGCTTAAGGTTTTCGTGGCCGCTCCTGCTGCGGGGCAAAGGGCGCTCTTCTAGGTCCCCGGCTCCCCGTTGGACCACAGAGGGCCACAGAGGGTCGCACAGGAGGAGGAGGAGGGGGAGGAGGAGGAGGAGGGGGGTCCGTAGCCATCGGCTCAGGACTTGGCCTTTGTGGTGAAGGGGATCGGGGGCCCCCACCTCTTTCCCTGTTGCGTCCCGCGCCCGCGCCGCCAGGTTTCCGGTGCCCCGCGTGCGACGTCGGCAGTGCGGTCGTGTTCGACGCGCGGCTATCACAATTTCGGTTCCCGTGCCCGTTGCAGATAGTCAGGTTGAAGTGGCCAGGGGTTCAAGGGTGCGCAGTTTGTGCCCAGCGTGGTTGCACCTTGGCGTATAACTCGTGGCGTGTGGGCTCATCCCTCTCTTCCTGTGTTTTCAGGGGCGCCTCGTCGCAAGGCCGCTGGAAAAAAAAAAAAAAAAAAAAAAAAAAAAAAAAAAAAAAAAAAAAAAAAAAAAAAAAAAAAAAAAAAAAAAAAAGGTAAGGGAAGCAATGGGGGTGGTGTGCAGCTGCTTTGCAGTTCGACGAGTCGCAAGCACAGGTTTGGTTGGACATGTCTGATGAGCAATTCGATGCGGCCGCAGCTGCTTTGTCGCAATCGTTCAGGGATTAAGCAATTGCGATGGAAGCGCGCGCATGGTTTCGAGGGCCTCGTGTCGGTCAAGGAGGCTAAGGTTGCGCAGCAGGCCATCGATTCAAAGGCGGGGGAGCTGCAGAAGGCCAAGTCGGCTTTCGATCGGGCTCGCTCGGCAGTTCAGAAGGCGGTGGAGCAGTTTGCTTCGGCGCGGGCCAAGCTGCAGGCGCGGTGTTCGACGCGGAGCTCAAGCAGATGGTGGAGGAGGCCAAGGCGAAGGCTGCGAGGCAGTCTGTGCCTGCACCCGAGGCGGAGTCGGCGGTCACCGCGGTTTCGAACATGGCGCGGGTGCTCGCCGAGCATCCTGGCGGGGAGACGCAGGTCGGCGCGGCCTTGGCTGCCCCGCTCACGACGTTGCTGCAGGCGCTGGCGTCGCACCGCGTTCAGCCCGCGGCGGTTGCGGCGCAGCCCGCGGGCGCGCAGCCCGTGGCGGCGGTGGGCGAGTCGGTGGGTCTCACGACGGACGCGGGCTCTGCCGACGCGACTGCTGTCGGCGGATCTACACTGCTCACCGACGAGGAATGGGACTTTGCATTGGTGACGCTGCAGAACGCGGACATCCCGACGGGCCCTGGCGACCGCAAAGCATTCATCAGCGATCCACAGGATGCGGTCGCCAAGAGGGCAAACACGAGGTTCGTGAGCTGTTATTGGAAGAGGCGGATGCGATTCTGATTCAGGAGACACACTTGTCGCCCAAGGGTTGTGAGGAGGAGACAGCGCGTCTCAGAGCGTTGGGATGGAATTGCCTTTCTCACTTCTGTTATTGACTGCATTGCTGGTCGCAGGGGAAGTGGGAGTGGAGGGCTTCTGAGTCGTTGTTCGCAGCAGTAAAGTTTGGGCCTGATTGAAGGCGACGGGTGTTCGATAGTGCCATGCAGGGCGACTTGCTGTCTACGCTCGGGCCCCCCTGTGGCTGGCGTTGTGCCCGTTAACGCGTTTCTGATTGACGTGATCGGAATGGCGGCGGCGACTCTGGAGATTTCGTTTAGCGTGGCAGAGTGCGCGCAAGATAGGCGGGCCGTGCATCGTCGCCGGCGATTTCGACAACGAACCCTCCGATCTGGAGCGCGCGGGGGTCATGGGCTGGTTCGACGCGGCCATATCGCCCCCTCTTCAAGGCACGTGCACTCCTGCAGGGCGAACGCTGGATTTCTTTATGGTATCTCTGGCTGGTTGCATGCCAGGTCGGTCTCGAGTTCACGTTGCGGCTTGTCTGGGGAATGCATCGGATGCGGGTGAGCCGAGGATGCGTGCGACGCCTGATCCTTGCGTGTTCATTGGCTTTCGACCCGCTGAACGCTCTAGTTTCATTTGCGACAATACGCGGGCCCATGCCGCGGCCCCGGCGCCGAAGGGGGAGGTCTCGAGGGGTGATCTTTCGCAGGCGTGGCGCGATTTCGTCGCGGCGGGAGCAGCGAGAGCACCGGAAGGGGCCCTCTTGAGAGAATCAACGTTCTGCCCAAAATCTGCCCGACCGGCTTCTGAGAGGCGCGCGAGGGAAGTAGGCGGGCCGCGCGCCGATTGGACAACCCAGGCGCTGCGAACGGCGTTCGCTGCAGCATGGGGCGCGGCAAATTTGATCCCACTTCTGACTAACGAAGACGCTCGGCAAGATTTTGCTCGAACGGCGCAATTACAAGCGCAGTTTAGTTCGACCTGCATAGTCTCATTTTTCCACTCCAGTGCCCCGCGCACCTCCCGGCGCGCGACTTCTCGCTTGCTTGGTCGAGACTCATCGGAATGATGCCCATCGGATTCTTCGGCAGGGCGCGGGGGAGATGCGCGGCAGAGGAAGGTGTGCTGTGCCCAGGATTGTGGAGTCGTTGCCGAGGCTGCCGCCGAAGTGCCCTCGCGTCTCGCAGGCTGCGTTGCGCCTGCGCAGCTTGGGGGCTTCGCTTACAGTCGCTGCGTGCTGGGCTCAGCCTGCTACGCGCGCCGCCGCGCTCACTGCTGTGCGCAGGCATCTGTATAAGGCGCCCGCTGCAGTCACTGCCGTTCCTGGTGGGGGCGCGGGGGGATGGTGGAGTCTCCTATCCATCATGCTGATCGAGGGTCTGGAGATCGGAGCGTTGACGCTGTTAGCGAACAGCGTGAGGAACCGTGCCTCTCAGTTGGCTGATTTCTACATGGCGAACCGCGGTGAGGAGTTTCGTAAGTGGGTTACGGCCCAAGAGGGCTCTGGCGCTGGTGGGCCCGTCGCACCCACCAGGGAAAAAAGTGCCCTGGTGCCCGCGCGCCCCTGACCGAGAGCGACCGCATCTTCCTGCGCGCAAGCAACGTGAGATGGATCTTCTGCAAGAGGAATGGTCAAGGTAGTGGAAGGTGGGGAAGTGGCACGAGTGCGCAAGCTGGCCCGCTGACCTGGGCGAAAGGCCTACTACGCCTAGCGTTAAGCAGCTGCGCAAGGTCTTGGTGACTTTCAAGAAGACTTCAGGTGCGGGGTTCGACCCCGCCAGGGCTCGCCAGCTGCTGGAGTTATTAAATGAGGAAGGACTCGGGTGCTTCATCGGTCTGATCATGACTATCGAGGGTTCGGCTCGCTGGCCCAAGTTCAGCACGGAGATCGCTTTTTCTGCAGAAGCGATTGCGGGGAACCCGCCCGATTGCGCTTATTCATGTGATGGCACGCGCGCGAGCTCGGGTAAGGAGACCACTGGTGGTCTCCTGGGAGAAGGCGAACCAGCGCCCTTTTTTCCAGGCGTGCGCTGTGAGGTCGTGCGAGCGGGCGGTTGGGCAGCAGTCTGCTCGGTCCGAATGGGCCAGTCTAGAGGAACGTCCCGGCAGATCTGGTGCTCGGCTCTGGTTGTGTTGGACCTCCTGAAGGCCTCTGAGCAGGTGGGGGCCGCCGTGGGCACTGGTTTCCGTCGCGGCAACTTCGGCTCCAAGTGGATTTGTATAAGGCCCAGAGGTACCTCGCGCTGGGCTCGGAGGTGTCTGAAGGGGCATGGGCGGATCAAGCCATTCACCCAGGGGGCGGGTGGGCGACAAGTTTGTTCAAAGTAGCGCTCCATTGTCCCCTGGACAAGGTTTATCGTTTGCACGGGGCCGTCATGCCGATGGTAGTGGTCGATGATATGTTATTACAGCGCGTAGGAGGTAGAGATCGTGCGTGCCGTGATTTGGCGCAGGCTACGAAGGACATACAGAGGGCCCTGGAAGAGCACGGCGTGACGATGCACTCAGACAAGACGCGGGCTGCGTCGAATGATCGCGGGGCTAGGTCCGTCATTGCGTCACTGATGTCGAGGCGGACTCGGGCGCGGGCGGCCAGGCACGAGCGCATCTTTGGAGTTGACGGCACAGCAGGTCGTTGCATCCACAGGAGAGTTCGCATGGAGAAGATACGGCAGGCTAGAGGAAGAGCGAAACGACTGACGGAGTTTTGAGCTGGCACCAAAAAGCGGCATGTTGCAGCTCGGATTGTTCGCGCTGGCATTGGGGCGAGCTATTCGTAAGGCATGCCAGTGACAGGGTGCAATTGTGGTGAGCTGGAGTCTGCGCGAGCTCTGGCATTTGCGGCTGTCGAGCCGAGGGCAGCTGGCAAGAGCCGCACTCGCGCTCATTGGCCATGGCAAGATCGATCCGCTGTATAGGGCCACCATGCTCCCCATCGTGACCACTGCGAAGGCCTTGTGGGAGTCGGTGGTGCCGTCTCGGGTTCTCGAAGTCTCGATGGGTGTTTGTCTTGGGATCTAGCACTGGACCCAAGTTGAAGGGCCCTGTGGGGCCGTGAAGCTCTCTCTTGAACGCGTGGGCTGGATTATCGTGGAACCGTTCCGTTGGTGCACGCATGAGGGTGACGCGATCGATGCGAGGGGTGTTTGTCCGTGGTATGTCACGCAGATTCTGGAGAGAGCGGTCCTTGCTTGGCAGTGGGTCTATGTTTCGCTGGATGGTTCTCTGGGACATGTGGCAGATGGTGCTGTCTGGGAGCCGCTTGTGCATTTGCTCAACACGGGCAGATGTAGGTCCACTGGGCGCAAGGATTTGCAGCAGTTGACCACTGCCCAGCGTGGACATCTCCTCTCCGTCATTGCCAATCGACACTGGCCGATGCGCCGGGAGTCCGTGGCAGACGTTGGCTTCCGACAGTGAGTGTTTGTTGTGCGACAATGTAGGCACGTTGCCCCATAGGCATTCCTTCTGCGAAACTGCGGAGCGCCCGCCTGTGCCTGCTGAGTTTCGTGTGCTGATGGATAGGGCCGATGAGATTGCCGTCGAGCTGCTGCTAGAGAGATGTCTGTGGTCTCGTACCAAGTTGCCTGACGGGTGGAGGCCGCCGTCTGATCAGCAGATTGCGCGGCATCGCCATCCTGGCCTCGGCATGACACAGGCCCCGTAAGCCTACCTTGATGGCTCGGTCTTTGAAGGGGGCTGGGCGGAGGGGTCGGTCGCGGCGCGGGCGATAGTTGCCCTCGCGTCGGGCCCGCTTGGGATCCAAGGCGTGCTGAACTTCGTTTATGCTGGGACCGCTAGGGACATCGATGGGGCTGAGTTGACTGAGCTCGCGCAACTGCTCAAGGTGGCAGTTCCTCCGATCGAGGCCGTCGCTGACAGCAACTTCGCGTGCGAAGGTGTGTGTGTGTGTGCGTGTGTGCGAGGGGCCCTGAGCGCACTACTTCGTTGGGCAGCGCTTGGGCGTCTCTCTTGCGTGCTTTCTGGACTCTGGAAGAGGACTTTGAAGGCCTCGGTGATCGAGGTCTGGTTGCGCGGAAGATAATGGCGCACCTGCCCCTTGAAGCCGCGGTCTCGGGGCGGGTGCCTAGGCGTGACAGGTTCGGCAGTGATCAGGCAGATGTCTGGGCCAAGCATGCCGCGGCGCGTGCCATATCCCGACTGATATTTGGTTGCTCCGTCAGAAGTCTCACGCGCTGCTTGAGCGTGTAGCGCACTGGTTCGGCACCGTCGGGGCTACGACTTATTGTCGTGAGTGTGTTGCTGTTCGGCACTCGGCTCGACCGATTCGGCCTCCGTCTGGCCTGTTGCGGCCGGTGCGAGCGACTCTCGACCGTGATTGGTACGGCCCTGACGGCAGCCGCTGGCGTCGTTTGCGCCGTGTGTCGGAGCCTGCGCAGAAAGATCGCGCAGGAGCTATAGTCTTTCGTGCGGTCGAGGCGCCGAGGCGTCTCGAGGCTCGAGGTGATGTGCCGATAAGTTGGTTGCCTTGGACACGAGGCTACGTTTCTGGAATCCGAGGAACCCTGCAGTTGCCTAGATGGCGCGCGGGGCGTCTTCTTCGAAGCAGCTGAAGTCTCTCTCCTCCCCCTGCAGAAAGCCTGCGGAGCATGGGGTAAAAGGCCCTCAAGAGACTCGCTGCAGGTTCCCTCCCTGAGGGAAAAAGCAAGGTCTCGGCTCTCATTACAGAATGCGAGCCCGATGCCTAGGTGGTGCTGTCAGACGAGCGCTCCGATACATCGGGAAGAAGAGGAGGAGGAGACTGAGGATGAGGAGTAGCAGGAGGAGGGCGAGGACGACAAAGAGGAAGTGGAAGCGGAAGAGGAGGAGGGACAATGATGAGGAATGAGAGACCAGGATGGGAAACGCGGGCGAATGAGGAGAGTTAACGAAACGTTGGTTTGTGTAGTAGGAGGAGGGCAAAAGAGGAGGGTGGAGCGGGTATTGTATATGTGAAGGAGCGTGATCAGGAGGAGGAGGAAGAGGAGGCGGAGGAGACAAGGGGGAGGACGAGGAGGAGGAAGAGGAGGAAGAGGAGGTTACAGGGGGAGGAGGAGAACGAGGAGGTTGAGGAGGGGGAAAGGAGTGTGGTGGAGGACAGACGAGGGCGGAGGAAAAGAAAACTGAGGAGGCAGAGAAGCAACGGCTACGCATGAGGACCACGAGGGTACCAGGAGGAGGAGGAGGAGGAGGCAAAGGAGACAAGGGAGACGGAGGAGGGACGGGAACGGGAGAGGCGGGAGGAGACTGAGTGAGCGGCAGCACTGGGAGGAGGAACGCGAACGGGCGCGGATGGGTCCCCGGAGCCCCCCGCAACATCCCGCCCTCCGCGTCCCTCCCGACCTCTGCGGGCGCCGCCCGCTCCGCCCCCGAGGCCGCCCGCCACGGGCTCGCCGGGTGAGGCCTGCCCGGCGGGCCGCCCGGCCCCCCGGACCCTCTGGGCGGCATTCCCGCGCGGGGGCCCCCGGCACCGTGCGGCGACCACGCCGTGGGGTGAGCCGGTGGGGGCTCGGGATGGCCGCGCGGTCTTCTGGCCCGGGGCGTCCTCCGAGGACGTCTCGGGCGCCTGGGGCCTGGGAGCTCCCCGCAGAGGTGCGGCGGCCGGGACGGGCGGTCAGGTCTTCGGGGATTCCGAGGTGGCCACACGGTCTGCAACCGCACGGTTTCAGGACACCCGAGTCCACCATTGCCCCCTCGCTTCGTCGGGGTGGTGCACGGGTGATCTCGGCCGAAGGCGCAGATCTTTCGCGTCGTTTTGGAGCTCGTGGGGCTCTTCTTGCCTCGAGAGCGGCGCTGGATCGCCTTGGGCCAGGATCACCTCTGGCCTCTGGCAAGTCCCGACGTGTTCGTCCTCCTCCACGACGCCCCCCCCCTCACCACGGTCTCTCCTTCTCGCTCGCATGTCTCCTTGCCTTCGCCTCGCCGTTCCCTCCGCTCCCCTCCCTTCCCTACTTCCCCTGGTCTTCTTCGTCCTCCTCGTCATTGTCTCCTTCACCTTCTCCCTCCCCTCCGTTCCCCCCCCGCCCGCCCTCCTGGCGCCTTACGCTCTCCTCCTCATCATCCTCGTTCTCCTGGTTCCGAAAGCCCCCCCCCTTCCACGAGGAGTGGTGTTGCAGCCACACTGGGAGAGGTTGCGAGCACGACTGCAACAGTGGTTTCGACGAGTGGGAGGCCTTGTGGAATGCAGAGAAGAAGGCCCTCCGCAGGAGGGGGAGGTGGAGGAGGAGGAGGAGGAGGAGGAGGAGGAGGCGAGGGACAGGGAGAGAAGGGGGGCGTTTGAGAGAGAGGAGGTGCGTAGAAGAGGAGTGGGAGCACGATAAGGAGGAGGAGGAGAGGAGGAGGAAAAGGAAGAAGAGGAGGGGGATGAGGAGGAGGAAAAGGAGTTGGATATTGAGGGCGAGGAGGTGGATGAGGATGAGGATGAGGATGAGACGGAAGAGGAGTGAATCAGGGTGCGAATAAACATAGAGAGGAGAGACGACGAATGTTGAGACGGGAGCGCGGCAGGAGGAGCAGAAGGCGAATGAAAGTGAGGAGAGGAGGAGATGAGGAGAAGGAGAAGGAGGTGGCGGAGCACATGGTTGAGGATCGGAAGGAACACACATGTGCATACACAACATGGTGAGCTAGGATGCCTTCGCCTGTTTAGCCTGATGTGCATTGTTTGTTCCAGCGAAAGACAGTATTTGGCTGCTGCAGCCCAGTAATTCCCGCAGCGGGGGCACCTGGAATCGCCGCTTCTCGAGGATCCGATGCTGCGTGACAGCGAAGAAGGCAGCATAAGAAGGTAGCACGACGTCCCCAAACACTCCTTCCTCGCGACTCCGCCCTGGAGTAATTCACAAGCGTGTGCCTGTGTAGCAGAACATTATTCCGCGCCGACCCGCGACCTTGTGCTCCCAGAGGGTGTGGAGGACCTGGGGCCTAGTTTCCATGATAACGGTAGGCAGGAACACGCTGAGGCAGCCATGGGGAGGGGACTGGATTATCTTCCATGACAACGGTGGGGGGGGACTAGGGGGGGACTTGGGATGGGAGGCTGTATGGTAGCGTCTTTGATACGGGCTGAATATGGTCCCTTTGCTTCCTCATCATCCTTCACCATCCCCGCCTCCTTGGATGCAACTCCTGGGAGGTAGAATAGCCGCTGACATATCCGTTGTCGAAATCTGGCCTAGTCTGGCATAGTCCCGCCTAAATTCGCTCATTGCCGCGCATTCTGGCTTAATCGGGCGTCGTGCCAGCCATAAGCCAGACGAGTCCAGCTTGTCGGGCTTAATTGCCCTTAGTCGTTCTTACAAAGACCTCCCAGGAGTCGTTTCCTAACCCTCCCCTCCCCTTCCCTTCCTCCCCCCTCCGCCTGGAGGAAGAGCCTGGCCCCCCTCCGCCGCCTCCCTGGAGGAGTTGTGCTGCTAGCACGCCGGCTTCCCCCCGTCCCGTCCCCCTCCTCATCCTCATCCTTCTCCCTTCTTGTCCTTCCCCTCCCCTCCTGGAAGAGCAGCCCTCCCCTCGTCCTCTCGTCCCCTCTTGTCCTCTTGTCTACCCCCCCCCGCCTGGAAGAGGAGCCCAGCGATGCCCCCCCCCCGAGGAGTGGTGCTGCTGGCACGCCGGCCGTGGCTGCTCCTCCGACACCGCCTCGACGTCCTCCCCGCCCTTCGACTGCGAGGCGGTTCGCGGTGTGCCGCGGCTTTCGGCCTCCTCTTCGAGGGGAGGTAGGGACTCAGGAGGGGAAGACAAACACAGACACGACGAATCGTCGATTCCCCTGAAAGGGTGGGGAAACATGGGGAACCCTGTTATGTGTGTCTACTTGTATGTGTGTGTGTGTGTGTGTGCGTCCCAGGGCCCCTTCAGGGACTCCCGACTCCCCTCCGTCGGGCGTGCTCTCGATGTCAGGTGGGCGACTGAGCGTTCTCATCTCTTCCTGCTCCTCCTGCATCATCTTGACTCGGCGCGTCGCCTCATGTGCTCGCAACTCTCTCCTCCCCTTCGGCATCCCTGCCTCCTCGTCGAGGGGACGTTGGGAGTCCTCCAACCCCTACCAGAGGGATTGGAGGAGGGAGAGGAGAGGAGGGAGAGGCAAGGGATCGGAGGAGGAAAAGGGTACCGATGCCGCTACGAGTCTCTGCGTATCGGTCGGATTTGCCACGGTTGGAGGGGAGGGGGTCCGGGGGTCCGGGGGTCAGCGGCATCGTTACCGTTTTTTCCCCCCACAGAAGAGGGAGAGGAGGGAGAGGAGAGGAAAGGGGGATGGAGAGCTGGAGGAGTTGGGGTGAGGAGGGAAGGAAGAGGGATGACATGTGGAGGGAGAGGGGGGGAGGGCGGGAGGAGGACTAGGAGGATGAGCAGTCGCAGCAGCCTGAAATGCTCGGATACTTGTTCCTGATGCGTGCTCTGTTTCTCAAGCGCTTTGAGCGTTTGCTTTTCAGGATTCCCAGTGTTTTTGGAGGGGGAGGGCGGGGGAGGTATGAAGAGCAGGAGGAGTCGATGGGTGCAGCTCGCAGCATGCTTGTCTGGGGGTACGCCGTCTTTAGTTTTGACCGTTTGCCGACGACAGACGGTCGCAAAAGCCCTTGCAAGCAGTGTTCGTAGCACGAGTTTGCTTCAACTTCGTAGTGCCTCTTGCGGTGGTTCAGTACGTAGTGGCAGCACGATCGAGTATACCCGCAGAGCGCTTCACGATGGATGCGAGGCCTCGCGCCTCATCGTTCTGCAGGCTGTCTCATACCGCTCGTGGATGCCCTTGGTTCCAAGATGAAAGACTGCGTAATAACAATTTGTCGCAGCTCCGCGAGGATTTCTGGGATCCCCGCTGGGCCTCCTAGCGGCGCCTCTGGCGCTCTCCCTGGCGTGCTTCGCGCGCCAGGGATGCGGGTCCAGGGCCGATTCCAACAGATGTGTACCTTCATGCAGTTTTGCCCCACACTCAGTGCTTGCACCAAGGCGCTCTTGGGTCCTTGCTCCCGCTCTGCGGCAACTGGGCCCCTGCGGCGGTCTGGCCGGCTCGTGGCCGCCCGTCGCCGCCTTCGCCGCTGGGCCCCAGTGGCGGTCCAGCCGGGTCGTCGCCTTGCACTCACCGGTGGAGGAGGGAGGGGAGGAGGAGGAGGAGGAGGAGGAGGAGGAGGAGGAGGAGGAGGGAGGAGGAGGAGGAGGAGGATGGAGGAGGAGGAGGAGGAGGAGGATGGAGGAGGAGCAGGAGCAGGAGGTGGACGAGGTGCCAGTCGCCGGGTGTTCTAAGGCAACGGGGCCCCAGTGGCGGCCTGGCCGGCTCGTCGCCGCCCGTCGGCGCCCGTCGGCGCCGTCGTTGCTGGGCTCAGTGGCGGTCCGGCCGACTCGTCGTCGCCCATCGCCGCCGTCGTCGCTGCGCCCCACTGGCGGTCCGGCCGGCTCGTCGCTGC
The DNA here is from genome assembly GCA_963575745.1 of Prorocentrum cordatum. NCBI lineage: Eukaryota > Dinophyceae > Prorocentrales > Prorocentraceae > Prorocentrum > Prorocentrum cordatum. Next base: position 44,559 of record CAUYUJ010017552.1, on the reverse strand, counting down.
CCGTCGCCCGCGTTGCCGTGCATCTCCTCGCATGGTTCTGTGTTCCACAGCTTCAGGTTTTGTGAGGGTTTAGAAGTCGAGTGTCAGCAGCGAAAGGAGGACGTACACGTACATGAAGCCACGCTGATTTCGAGAGCTCGCATTGCGCGAATGTTCGTATCACGCGGCCGGTCTCGCGGGTCAAGTGGCCGTGTTCATGTACGTAGCTGGGCGCGTACTTCCTTTGTGGGCTCCTTAGAGTGTCCAGAAACATGTACAAACACACGGTTTTGCAAGATCAGTGTTCGAAGAAAGGTCTGCGAGCGCGCTCTTGCGACATCAGAAGGAAACCATCGGCTCTTCAACATTTTCAGAAAATTCAACAAACTGGGCCTCTCGCGCGTCATGCCGAAATCATTCGAACGGCCTTGCTCGCGTGCTGGGGGGGGCACGATGCCTGATGCCTGTCAAATATCGGGCCGGACGAAAGGGGGGGATTGGGAAAGGGGGGGTTACGAAATTTGCTGCATGCAGCTGGTTTCGGCCTCACCGAGGGGCCCATTCCTCGATACAGAGCCGCCTACGGCGCCGGGAGGCGCCTGGAAAATTAGTTACGTGAGTTGATTCTCAAACCCCCCCTTTGCTATCCCCCCCTTTAGCCCGACCCGAAAATTGTACCATTCGGGCCACTCGCGCGCGTGGGCCGCGCGCGCATGTCGAAATCTTTCCGACACCTTCATCACCGACGCGTAGACACCATCATCGGCATCGGCGTGATCATCATCGGCGCCGTTGTTGGCCTTGCCGTCGTCATCGTTATCGTCGTCACTCGCACTGCTGCAACAATCATCGTGCATGCCGTCGCCGGCGTCGCCATGATACCGCGCCCGCCCGAGGTACCGACTAGCACTACAATGCCCGCGCGTCAGCGCGGCCTGCACGACGCGCTGGGAAGTTCCCAGGTCAGCGCCTCCGCGGTCGCGTCGGTCGCGCCAAATTAGCTGGCCGCTGTGCGCGCGGACATGCGCGGGCTAGCGCGGCCGCAGAGATGTTCCAGCCAGCACCAAGCGCTCATCGCAATCGCCGCCGCATGGGTTGTGCACACCAAGTTGCGAGTGGGCAGGTGGGGTGATTGTGCGATAAGTGAAGCTGTCAACTCCAAGGTCTTCGAAATTCCTTGCACCACCTAGATCGCACCGCACATATTGCAAACAACGTTGTGTGGGGTCCATGCTGGCTAACAGTTCTCCTTGGTGTGGCTGAACTCTCAGGTGTGTTCGTGCGAAGAGGATGCCTGCTGCTCCTTCTCGGGTCTTATGCTCCCCCCCATTGAGTTTTTTGGCGGGGTGCCTTGGGGGGCGGGTGGCCCACCCAGGCGTAAGGGAGGGCTTCTGCCACTCCATGATGCGATGCAGTCTAACACGGTCGCTGTCGACGTCGTCGTCGTCGTCCAACCAGCCCCGCACCACGGCAACCTCATGTCACTATGGAGCTGATGCCGCTGGAATGATTCAGGGCGCACGGCAAACACGACCACCATGGGCCAAATGTTTGCAAGGCAAACAATCACATGCCCTGGAACGTGCCCCAGAGGCATGTGGAACAGTCAAGCGCCCAGCCGCGCCTAGAACTCTCGGCTCCGGACGCGTTACAACAATATCCAACACTCAGCGTATCGAAATCGATGGGGCCTGAGGATATTTGAGTCAGTGCATACGGCACTACAGCGGATCAATGTTTGCCTTTAGTTCGTTTTGCATTTAAGATGTTATCGGATGGTGTTCGGCGCATCCTGCCAACGTGCCTGGGCTGCGGGTCTGAGGCCTCTTTGATGTTCGCTGGGATCTCGTCGAGACCTCTCGGTGGCCTCCTGGATTCAGTTTTGAGGCCTCTGTGGGGCTGTCTTGGGGCTTCCCGGGGCCTCTCTTTGGGTCTCTTGGGGCCTGCGCTGGCGTGGCGGTGGCGGCGGCAGCTGCAGGCGGAGATGATGGAGAAGACGGCAGTGCTGCAGGGAGGTCACCTCGGAGGTCGAGGTCGCCTCGGAGATGCAGGGAGGCGGCGGACGTGCCTGTCCTCGAGGGCCCGCCGAGCGCCGAGGAGGATGTCAGGAGGGCGCATGTCGTGGAGGTCGTCGGCCCCTACGTCGTCTGCCGCGTGTGCGGGGCCCACTCGGCGGTGAGGCGGGCCAGCTTGGGCCGCGCCTGTCCTGGGCCCCTGCCGCGGCGAGGGGCCGACGGAGGAGCGGACTCCAGGAGGAAGAGGCGGGACCGCATCCTCCGCGGCTGCCACCCGCAGACGGGCAGGCCGCTCCCCGCCGAGATGGTGCCCACGAGGAGAGGTGGGTGAGGCCCGCGGGCCTCGCGGGGCCGCACTGAGCTCAGTGCGGCAAGCCTCCAGCGTGGCGGAGTCCGCGGCGCTGGATCTGGGGTGAAAAAAAAAGGCCTTCTGGTGCCTCCTGGGCGCCTCGTGGGGCGGAAGGCTCGGATTTTCGGGTCGTCTTCCCCCTCTTGGGCCCCTCGTGTGGCCGCCTTGGGCGCCTCTTTGGCCGTCTTGGGCTTTTTCTTGGGCCCAGCCCTCTCGGGGGCCTCTGGGGCCATCTTGGGTCGGTGTGAGGGGCTTCTTGGGCCATGATGTCCCAACCTACTTTATCTAGCCTTGACCACCAGAAAGAATCTCGAGCACCAAACAAGCACCGAAACTCGAGGGTTTTCACGTGTCGGGCCCTGGGAGACACTCGTCCGACATTGTTTCGACATTGCTTCGACATTTTTCTGGGTGCTCGAAATTATTTCTGGGACGTGGTCCCTAAGTACGATGGGAGCAACATAATTCTTGGGACGTTTTCGCGGGCGTGGGAAGCTCGAAAAGTCGATGACCAAAACAGCATTGACAAAAGCAATGCGAAATCATTGATTTGGACCTTCGGCGCCTCTGGGGAAGGAACCTGCGTCTCTCTTTGGGTGCCTTGAAGGCCTTTTGGGCCGTCTGGAGCCTAATATTTGGCGTCTTGGACTGCTGGGCGAGCTCTTGGGGGTCTCTTGGTCCGTCTTGGACCCCTTTTGGTCTCGATCATGCGACAACACTCCAGGAGCCCTAGGGGCCACGCGATAATCCCCTAAAGATGTTTAGAGTTTCGGGCCCAGGCGCCTAAAATAATCCTCAGGATTGAAGAGTGAGGCTCCAGGAGATTGAGCAAGGGGCCCGAGGACGCTCCAACTCGTGACTTGAGGGCACGGTGGCGGATGTGGAGAATGTTGCAGGTACATAATTGGTATTGTCCGCTCGTAGTGGGGAGCGGATCATAGACCACGACTCACCAGCAGCACTGCATACAAGACATTGCATCCGTTCAAGCAAAAATGCCAAGAGGCACAGAAGCCCTCCTCCTCCTCCTCCTCCTCCTCCGTTCCATCCCTTGCGATCCTTCCCCTGAATGAGCGGCCTGGGGAAACGCTCTGAAGTGGGTGTCGAGGAAGCGGGGAGCGAGGTGGGCATCCCTGTTTTTGGAAGAGGGCGCTGGTCAGATCTGTGACACACGATCCAACATTTCCATGCCATGTGTGTCTTTGCCACTGACCTCGTCGTAGCGAGGTGGGCATTCCTGTTTTTGGAAAAGGGCGCTGGTCAGATCTGTGACAAACGATCCAACACTTCCATGCCATGTGTGTCTTTGCCATTGACCTCGTCGTCCTCATAACGCGCCCTTCTTTTTCGTGGTGTGTTGACCTCCTCGTCGGAAAGAGCGTTTGCGGAGTTAGCTGGGAGGGAGTCGTCGGTGGGGCTGGGGGGTTCGAATCCCTCCGCCCGACTGCCTAATACCCGCCCGTCCGACCGACTCGCTGGCAAAGGACGGCCATGACGAAGACGACCAGGATCACGACCACGACGTGTCCCAATCGCCCACGCCCGACCGACTCGGCGACGACGACGTCGACAGAGTGTGCCGCCCGCCCGCGACCGAAGCCCAGCGGTGGCAAACGACGACGGCGCGGCGAGATGTGTGGGGCGCTGCGGGACCCTAAGGGTCTCTGCGAGCTCGGCCGGGCGTAGACGTGCGCGTTTCGCCGCTCGGACTCGATTTTCTACGCCCCGTTGCCGCGCGTGGGGCCGCAACGCCATCAGAAAGTGGGGCGGGTGGACCCCCCCCCCACAAAGGGGGATTTTCGAGGAAGTGGGAGCCGGTTCCAGTGGGGAGGTTGGGATTTTGCATCAGTGGAGCGACGTGCACAGAAGTCGTTTTCCCTCGCTCCCTTATCACAATCCTCCTCCTCCTTCTCCTCTTCCTCCTGCTGCTCTATCTCTTATCGCCCTGGCCAGGCGGGCTACTCGAACTGGGAAGCCGGGTGGTCCCGCGGAAAGAAGGATGCGGCCTTTTTCGCGCGCGCGTGGGGTTTTGGGTAAGAGCAGGAATGCTGGAATCGCTGGATGCAGCAACTGCTGGAATTGCTTTCTGCGCGGCTCTGAATTGTAGATCGCTCGCGTGCCCGCAGATTCTTGCAGGTTGCCGTGGAAATATGGGAATCATGTCTCTTGTGTGCTATCGTCTCACGGCGTTAATGGGGCCAGCCTGAAATAGCAAGACCTTGCTTCGGCGGAGCGGTTGGAAATAGTATTGGCGAGCCGGCGCGATGGAGCGAATCCGTATGTTGTTCCGCTTCCGTTAGGAGGCGGAGCGGGAGGAGGAGGAGGAGGAGGAGGAAGGAGGAGGAGGATGGAGGAAGGATGAGGAGGAGGATGGAGGAAGGAGGAGGAGGAGGGGAGGAGGAGGAGGAGGAGGAGGAGGAGGAGGATGGAGGAAGGATCCCAGAGGTGTGAGGCCACAGGGCGCCAGGGAACCTCTGCAACCAGTGAGACCGCGTAGGTCACGTAGGACACCGCAGGCAAACCGTGCAACCTTATTTGTCACGGCCTCAGTCCTGAAGTGGCGTTTTAGCGCACTCCATGTCTTCGTGGCGTTTACTCTGCGCATTTTCAGCGGCCGATCAGGGCTCCGCCTCCGCCACGTTCGATTTGACGTTGCGCCGTTAAGTAGACAAGCGAGGCAGCGAGCAAGAGTGAAGCCGCGGCTCAAAACACGATGATCCATTGTTATTGCATTATCATGCTTGTGCTGCATGCATATTCGCATATGTGCTCAATTCGTCGACTGTGTTTTCGATGTGTCTCCGGCGAGCCCCTAGGGAGAGAGAGTCTGCGGCGAGGAGGCCAGGTCTGGTCTATTGGAAGCCCTCCCTCTGCAGCCTTCTGGGAGACTCTGGGCTAGCGGCAAAGCTGCCCTCCGTGGCATTCCTTCGGTGGTCGAAATGTAGCGGACGAAGAACGGTATAGAATAATCGGTTCCGATGTCGGGGGCGCCAGGGTTGTACCTCCATCTGCCTCTGTTGGGGTATGAACTTTCCAGCCGCCTTGAGACAGGCGACCCCGAAGGCGGAACAGTTTGTGTTCTACCGTTCTTCGCCTCTAAAGAAGTGAAGACGCTGATATTTCTCAACAGCATGATCATACAATATCTTGCAATGGTGAAGCATAGAAGGACCTGCTGCCCCAGAAGGGGGAAGGGGAGATAGAAGAGGGAAAGAGGGAGGGAATTGGGAGAGAGAGGGAGGGGGAGGGAGGGAGCAACAGGAAGAGGGGATGGACAGAGGAGTGGAGGAGCAGAGGGTCACGGCAGAAGAAGAAGAAGGGCGAGCAAAAAGCTCACGAGGAGCCGGTGGAGGAAAAGGGGGATAGATGAGGAGGAGGAGGAGAAGGAGTTGGAGGAGGAGGAAGAGGATGAGGATGATCATGATGATGATGATGATGATGATGAGGAGGAGGAGGAGGAGGAGGAGGAGGAGGAGTGGGAAGAGGCGGAGGAAGGCGAAGGAGGAGGAGGAGGAGGAGGAGGAGGAGAAGCAGGATGAGGAGGCGGTCAAGTTAGCCAGGTCGAGTGAGTAAGAGAATCCCGCCTATTCCCACCCTCCCTCCCGCAACATCAGGATCAATTGTGGCACAATTTGATGTTGCGACTGGGACGCGCTCCCACCTCGCAAACGGAAGGCCCCCACGCGCGGCCCCGCTTCCGACGATCTGGCGAGCAGAAAACTGCGCGTGCCGCGCAGGGGCGGGAGCGGCAAACAATTGAATGGCGCGGCGAAAACGAGCCGTGCACGGCGCTGGCACAGCACTGCCAGTTTCACTCACGGGCTGCGCGGCGCGCGGGGGAGCTCGGCATGTCTCCCGCTCTCGCGCGGCCTCGCTGCCGCGATCGCCTTCGTTCGATCTTGCGAACGAGCCACGCGCCGCGCCCGCTCGGGATCGCCACCCCCGGTTGACATCCTTGGCGAGGGTTTGGGCGAGGGCGACCAGTCGCGCGCTCGCGCGGGCTCCTCCACATTGGTGAGTAAAAAGTATGTGCCGCGTCACTCCAGGCTTCTCAGGTGGGGTCCGAGAAGGTCGGGTTGGAGGATCGCGCCGCGTCGCCGATGCATTTGCGATGCAGCCCAACGTGGAGAGCCCGACTTTCTCCACGCCGACGGCGCAAATACATCGCCGACGTCGCCGATACATCGATGATGCGTCGGCGATGCATCGCCGATGCATCGGCGATGCGGCGCGATCTTCCGACCCCATCTATTCCGACTCCATTTGGGAGGCCCTAGTGAAGACGGGGGCCCACTTCAGGCGAAATCGGCGCGGCGCCGAGGCGAATTTTATGTTCGTCCGCTTGCGCGTCGGGACCCCCGTTGGCGACCCTCCCGGAAGGGGTGGTCCCCCGGCCTCCCTGTCCACAGGGGTGCCCCCTCCGCGCACCCGCCAGGACCCCAGGGGTGGGGGCGGTAATCTTACTGATCCACCCCCTTTTTGTCATTTTTCCCTATTAATGAACACCCCCTCCCCAGGGCGACCGGCAGCCAACCTGGAGCAATGCGTCCCCCCATTATCATAGATCCCTGTCGAAAAACCATGCGAAGTCCACTTTGGGGGTGAATTGGGTGGGCGCGAGCACTTTACATTGTCTTTTGACCCAGACAACGGAGGTGTCCGCATATTGCCTTCTGTGCGCAGGGCCAGCATCCACGTCAAAACACAATACAACATGCATGTCGAGGCAAAAATTGGATCATGCGCGGGCACCCCGCGATCACTGAACATTTGTTTTTGATTGTAACGGCGGGGGTATTGGCATACTCATTGTCACGTGCATGCCCACCAGACGCTATGATGGCCACCCCGCCGCGACTGTGCACTGATTTTCAACAAGGGTGGTTGGAGCCGAAACATTTCCCGATGTGTACTGCCGCGTGCCACACATTGCGCGTGCCCCGAACGCGGCACACCTGGTGCGGTTGTAGCATGCGGCACGCTTGGGTCACACGTGTGCTCGGCGCGCGTGGCGCGCCAGGCACGCCTGGCGCACCTCGCCCCAGCGTTGCGCACATGTGGTTTGTTTTGTTTTCCCCAGAAGAGGTGTCCATCCAAAAACTACCGCTGAACACGCTGCGGTTCGGGTGCTGCTTCTGTGTTTTGAGGGCGGGTGAGAGTGAGCGAGACGGCTTAGGGGGACGGGGCCGCCAGGGCGGCAAACGGGCCCAGTAAGATCCCAAACGTGCAAGCATTGTTTTCGGAGTAAGGAACAAGGATCGAAATTACGTTCGCCAGGTCGAGCGAGCCAGAAGGCGCGGCCTGCTCCCACCTCCCTCGCACAACAGAAGGATCACTGGTGGCACGATTCGATTTCGGGATGCGAACGCGCTCCCACCTCGCAAACGGAGGAAGCTCGAGCGCAGCCCCGCTTCCGACGACCTGTCGAGAAACAGGATTCGCGCGCGGGCCGCGCAGTAGGGGCGGAAGCGGCACAATGTTCGACGGGCGCGGCGAAGACGAAGTTTGCGCCGCGTCGACACGGCAGTGCCATTCACGCTTCGCTCACGAACTGCGCGGCGTCTGGGCGAGGTCGGCAGTGCGGCCCCGCTGCCGCGGTCGCCTCCGTGCGATTCGGCGAGCGAGCCACGCGCCGCGCCCGCGCACGGGAGCGCCACCTTCCGATGGAAGATGCGCGCGCGGAGCCTGGGCGCGAGGGCGGCCAGTCGTCCACTCGCGCGTGCGCCCCAACAGGTGGCGAGCGAGCTTCTGCGCCGCTCTTGGGGCGGGGACATTTTCGGTCGAGATTTGCGCAGCGCCGAGGCGAAAACAGCACGTTCGCCCGCTCGTGCGTCGACGAAGTCGCGAGCGGGGGCACGGCTTTGTCGTGGGCGCGACGCCGCGGCGGAAGTGCCAGTTCGGCCTGTCGCGCGGGATGCGCGTGCCGTCCCATCCGCGCCACGCATTTCTCAACATGGGCGATCGAACGTCCATCGCTGGAACGAACACCTTGTTTTCTATGCAGTTTCTGAATGGGTAGGTTGGGGCCTCTTGGATCTGGTTGCTAAAAGCTTGCTAGACGGCAGAATAGGATTATATACAAAATGATTCAGGATAGGTGTAGGAGGAGTAGGAAGAGGATGACGATGATGATGATGTCGATGATGATGAGGAGGAGGAGGACGAGGAGGGAAACCGCGAAGGGTAGGCCGAGGCTGAGCGTTCCAAGCCGTCGAAGTACCTTCGGCGGCGCCTTTGCCCGGAATCGTCGCCGCCTTCCTATATGTTTCATCGTCCGTTCTCTTGCCCAATCGCTCTAGCATCCTTCCTGTTCCTCCCGTGCTCCTTACTCCTCTTGTCCCAGGATCCTCTATTCTCTTTTCTGAAGGTCCTGGATGGGTTGTGCCATGCCCAGCCAAGATTTCAGAGGTTCTAGCCACGCTCGCCACAAAAAGACCCATGTTGCTTAGGGGCGGATGAGGGGGTGCAAGAAGCCTTGCGTGCTTGAGATGTTTTTCTTTCCGGCAGGCTCGCCTCTCCATGTGGTTACCAGGCACGTGCGCCCCAGGAGCCCCGCAGTCCATGTAGAAGACGACAGACACCTTGGTTCCACTGAGACAGGATGTATGTAAGTGCGCCCTAAATATCCGCAGTCCCCCAGCATTCGAAGGAGGGATGTAATGCTGGGCCAAGCGTGGGGATTCAGCGAGCGCTGGAACAGCTCTTGCTCAGCAAGTACTCCAATGATCGACGTGCCAACGAGGACTTTGTGGAGCAGGGGCAGGCCTGATATCAAGCGGGTGTCCTACCTGACTCCTTCGTCATCCTCCCATTCCCTTTTCTTCCTCCTCCTCCTCCTCCTCTTCTGACTACTCCTCCTCCCTCCCGCTTCCTCCCGTCAGAATCGATCCCTGGACCTCTTCTAGGGGGCTGCGCTCATGCCAGAACGTTGGAGGGAATCCAGCCGTGGCGGCGAGGAGCCTCTCAGATGCCCGAAGAGGTCGGTCCTCGAATCTCCCCCCCCTCCACACTCCAACTCTCACCTCCTCCCTCCAGGACTGGTGCTGCGCTAACGGAGGCCGGGGCTGCGACAACACGAGCTCCGCCCCGTACGACTGCGACGCGGGGTTTTCGAACTGGCAGGACCTGGCGCCGGCAGTTTTTGCGGGCCTGCGCCCACCCGGTTTGGTTCGGGTGTTGCTAGAAGCGCCCTTGGCCCAAGGTGCCTCCCCAGGATTTCCAAGGAGACCCCCACGGCTCCCAGAGCCCCCCTCACCAGGCCCAGAGTGCCCCTGGGGCTCCAACATTGTCGAAAAGCTGGGGGCTCCTGTGGCCAGGGGCATCTGTAGCGACCCCCGACTGGTAAGAGAAACAGCGAGAGAGAGAGAGAGGTGCTCTGACAGCCGCCTGACTCTCTTGCGGCCGCTGACGAAAAATGTTCTGAGGCGATAACAGTGGACCTTCCCTCCTGCTCCTCCAACCTTCCTCATCCTCCAACCTCATCCTCCTTGTCCTCCTCTGCGAGAGAGAGAGAGAGAGAGAGACAGCGACAGAGACAGAGAGAGACAGACAGACAGAGAGACAGGGAGAGAGAGAGAGAGAGGAAGAGAGAGACAGCGAGATAGTGATTGAATCCCACCAGCTCTTTTGGCGTAGGTGGTCTAGCAAGTAACCTTCCTTCTCCCCGTCGGGGAGATGCTTACCTCTCTCCCTATATCCTCTCCCCGTGTCTTGGAGGGGTTCGCGAGGAATGAGAGCGTCCGAGATGGTTCAATTTGGCCCAGAGGACCCCGGGTATACCAAGATATCCTCCAGGAGCGCGCAAGCTAGCCCATCATGATTCGATGCTGTTTTGAAGGCACAGCAAGACTGGCCCAGTACGGCTCCACGTGGCGACGGAGCCTCCCGGGGATACCCCCGAGAGTCCTAAATCTTTTCTGGACCTGAGGGGAATCACTGTTTGTTGTCTTCTCGCCTTCTTGCTTCCCGTGGGCTCTTGAGGCCTGAAGGTGGCTCCAATGTGGCCCAAGAGAGCCCCAAGAGGGGCCCAAGCGAGGCCCAACTGCATCAATGCAGCTCGCCTGGGCATCGTTGCCGGATGGACTTGTTTATACGCGCGAGGCGTCAAACATGGAGTGTTACATGTAAACGCGTGTATATTTGAGAGGGAGAGAGGGATAAGGGTTGGGAGGGAGGAGGGAGTAACGTTTGTTTCTTTATTTGCAGGGTGTGGCTCATCATCCCGAATTGGCAAGGCACGTCTAGGATGGAGGAGGGAGGGGGAAAGAGGAACAGGAGGAGCATGAGGAGGAGCGCGATGATGAGGAGGCGGAGAGAGGCGAGGATGAGGGGGAGGAACAAGGCAAGTACGAAGGAAGACGAGGATTGTCCGAATGTTCTGGCGGAGCAGCTGCAGGAGGGGAAGGACAACTCCAATGCAGTCCTTGTGTTGGGGGGTGGGGTAGGGTGGGAGTTGTGGGTGGTGGGGGGGGAGCGTTTTTGGATTGCGTCTCTTCCTCTGTTCTTCTCCTTCTCTCCCTCACCCTCAACAACATCCTCCCTCGGTTCTGGGTGTGGACCGCGCTGGATTCGCTAGACATTGGAGGGGGGCCCGTGGACGTCCTTAGCGGTGACATGGCCCACAATCTTTGGGTGGGAAACTACATGGTTGTTTGTGCTTGTGTTTGAGGATTTCGTTTGGAGTTGGCCATCTGATTCAAATTGTTTGGATGAGATCCCGCAAGCATCATGACATTCTAGCGGGCACACACTTAGACATCTTTTCCCGACTGAAGAGCTTGAATCACGCCAACGGTATTGTTTGGACGTCCCCCTGTTGCGATGGCATGAATACAGATGAGTTCGTTAGATGTTGTACAGCAGAGGATGCTTCGGAACAACTTGTGTTGGACTCGTCTCGAAGCCGGGCCTTGGGATGAAACAGTGCGCAGGATGAGGCTGAAATCCCATGGAAGAATGGGTGGCCAGCTGCTACAACGGCAATACAAGCTGGCTCATGTAGCCAGCACTGTGCTGGATAGCTGGTCTGCAAGGGTATCGCGTTGGCACCCACCTGCAACATTTCCTGGAGTTGGACGATCGCGGGGAAGACCCGCGGTCAGATGGGATGACCTGCGCAATGCTTCGCATGTCCATACTTTGAAGCAGACTGGTACGAGGCGAGGTTGATCAGTAACTTTCTCGAGCACGAAAAAGAGTTCGTGCATTTTTCACTCGGGCTCCAACTAGTATCTGTCGGAGGTTGTTAGCCCTCCTACCCAGACACGTCGATTAGCGAATTGGTCGTTTTCGGTTCTTGCGGGTTCAGTTCCGTCGGTTTCGGTCCTAGGCCGTTTTCATGAAAAAGGGTGGTTTATGAAAGGGAGGTTTGTCCACCTCCGAATCTGGGGATTCAACACCGTCGCCCCCGATCCTGGGCCGAGCATTGACTCGATCGGACTGCCTGCCTGCCGACCGCTCTGGAGAGACGGAGGCGCAGGCCGACATTGGGAGCCCAGAGCGCGAGCCTGCCAGCATCCAGCCATCGGCTCGTCCTCGGCTCTCTGGCTCTCGTCGGCAGGGGACATCGCTGGCGCAGACACCGCCCACCTCGGTCGAAGATGAGCATCCGCTGAAGAACTGGCCAACAACAGTGATGCCACTACCATCTTGGGGCGCATTCCAATCGGATCCTACGGGCGATTGCGCGGAAGCGCAGTGCAAATGCCAGTTTTTTGTGTTCAGTTCGTTTAAATACATCCGTCACTGCAGTGTCCACCGATCCCATACCTTTGGTTGCCATAGAAGTCATTGCGAGCTCGCCCGCCAATGCCAACGTATGCCATCCGGTACATCGACGACGATGTAAGCAACATCCAGCACCAGGCTGGCTCCAGTCGTCGAGGATGTCCCATGCCATCCGCCCCCGCCCGCACCTGGTGTCGCCGCAGACGCAGGCTGGTTTCCAAAATCCAATGCGCAGCCGTCAGTAGCCCAGACGTAGCACTAGTCGCTGTTCATGAGCTGGTGATGGGAACTTATCTCCACCCAGCCGAAGGGATGGGCCGCCGCAAATTCGTTTGTCAGTGCCGACCTGTATTTCCCATGGCTGTAGCGGGCTGCCTCCGTCGGTTAATTGTACCCCCGCACTGCCAAATCGAGGCCGATGTTGCAAACAGCAGTTGCCAATGCCGCATGCCAAGCAGCAGCGCTGCTCAGCGGGCGGATAAAGTGTGTCAGATTTCACTAGCACGCAGTAAAGCCATCGTCTTGACTCGTTGCCTCGAGCCGCTTATGCGAGTCCACTGCTCAATCAGGCCCACTCGGTGCAGATGACAGTTTGCAATACGTCAGTTCCTCCAACATTTCGCGTGTATTCATATTCACCTTCCTACAGTTACATGCGAGCACAGGAGTTGATTCACACATGAGGCGGCACAAGCCATGGTTCCAGCGCCAATTGGAGCATACCACAGCCACATCCGCGGTCACCCACCTCCAGCTGCCAGCACCATCGGATTGCCAGGTGAAGCTCTCTGCGCGCCAGCAGTCTACTGCGCGGCCAGCTGCTAGCAGGCGCAATTATGTGTTTGTGATTCTTCGCCCCGTCACATTTCTTCTGTCTCTCTGCGCTGCATCGCTTACTCCGCGCAGAGCCAATTCTAACGAGGGGTCCCAAATTGCAGATGTCCTCATTGTTCGGTTCATCCATCAGTTGGGCGCACAGTGCTTCATGTCTCTTTTCGGTTCAAGGGAATCATTGGGTCATGCGGGTCCCGAGGGGGCCCGCTTCATGGTGGTTCATCAACTACTTTCAGCCCGTCCCACGTGGACCAGCCATCCAACGCAACTGCCAGCTGCTCAGCTAGCACCTTACACCCGCCCCATCTACAGCAGCACAAACGCCTGTTATTCTTCAGTCCACCTCTCGGAAACCCCATTGCTAGCCTGACCTTCTTCACCCCGTCCATCATTCTCAGTCGTGTGCAATGAGGAGGGTTCGGAGGAGCAGGAGGAGGAGGATCTGTAGGGGAGGAGGTGGATCAGGAGGAGGAGGAGGAACGGGTGGAGGTGCGATGGGGGAGGGGCTAGGCTCCCTCTCGCCGCATCTGATTTTCTGCCCTTCCCACCCAACCGCGGTAATTGCGTCTAGTCCTTCGCTATCTGCTGGCTGGGGTGTCCTAGAAGACCTTGACCGCCAACTGCCAGCTGCAGGACGTACCCAACATCGTTTGCTGCCCAATCCGGAAAACAGGCGTCGTACATTGGAGGAGGAGGTGGAGGACAGAAGGAGGAGTAGGAGGAGGAGGAGGAGGAGGAGGAGGAGGAAGAGGAGCAGAAGCATCAGCAGGATGAGTTTGAGGAACAGGAGGATGCGGAGGAGAGGACAGCAGGGGAACAGGAACAACGAGGAAAGCTTCGGATTCAGAAAGGCATCCCTCGTTTTGGTGAGAGAAACATTCTGAACGACGGGAGGAAAACACCGATCTTGAAATGTGGCCAACGCGCAGCGGAACACCATGTGTTGAAGACCCAGGGGCGTCCCAATGCCAAAGACACACGGGAACGACCAACTAATGGCATCTTGTGTGCGAGCAGCCATTGCACGAGAGAGGCGGGGGAGCAACATCACACATGTCAGGGGAAAACGGAAAGAAAGCAGCGTTCGTATTTGGTAGGAGGAGAAAAGGATGAAGAGGTGAGGATGATGAGGAGGAGGGGCAAGACTGCCCACTAGAGGCACCAGGGGAGCCGGGAGAGGTGAGTATCCCATCGCGCGGCGCTCCGCCAGGATGGCTGGTCCGTGGGCAAGAAGGAGCCGTCTCGCGGCCGTGAGGGCTAAATTGCGTCCTTTCTCCACAGCATATCATCCTTTCGTTGTCGTTCCATGGTGGCATGAAGACCTGGCTTCCTGAGTCCTCAGTGTTTCAGGCCCTTGCCGAGTCTTCTCTGTACGGCTTCCTGTGTGGATTCGAAGGCTCTCGCAGGCTGGTTGGTGGTCCGTCACTGAGTGTTCGATTGCGTCGGAATTTGTCCATGTTTGTGTGTCTGTCTGTGTCGACGTCGACTGTCCTCATCACATGGGATGTTGATAACAACATGTTTTGAGAATAGCGGCATCGTATCATTGTCGGTTTCGTAGATGGGATGTGATATGAGTGTCTTTGCTATTGGGAACACTTACATCAATTGGATTACGCAGATACATCCAGCATGGGGAACAAAACGATGACACGTCCCGCTCCCCCTCAGGCTTGATGTCCTCCTGCCCTCCCCCTCCTGCTCAGGCACGTGGAGGGGATCGGTTCCAGGGAGGGATGCAGCGACCCCCAATCGCTCATTGATCGCCGAGTGGGGCCCGATAGCCCACCCCGCCCAGGAACATTCGGAATCGCTAGCGCTGGCCGATCGCCGATCTATCGGCGACGCATCGCCGATTCCAGGTCGATGTGACCCTCCCCGACTGGGTCCCCGAGTGGCTTCCGGATCCTAACTCGGGCCTCTGGCGGTTGGTCGAGACGAGCCAGGCACCCCCGGGAACGCTCTCGGCGAGGCGCAGCCGCCAGAAGGCATCCCGAGGACGGAAGGCCGCCGAGAGCCAATGAAATCGCCCGACCACCTCAAAAGGAATCTCGAACCTTCGAACGCCCCCCTCTCCCTAACGTTACCCGCCAGCCCTCTGAAGGATTGGTGCTGCCGCAATGAGGGCCTCGGCTGCGAGACGACGACCTCGCCGCCGTACGACTGCGATGCTGGGTTCGCCAACTGGCAGGAAAGCGCGCCGCCTCGCAGGGATCTTCCGAGCATCATAGGAGGAAAACGGTCTGGTAGGTTCGCGTCGTGTCGACCGGCGGTAGCCCCGCATGGAACGCCGCTGTTGAACGATCCGATGCTTCGGAGACGGCTGATGGTTCAAGGTTGAACGGATCCCCGCGGTGTCAAGAACCAACGCCAGGGTCGGCACGACACGAACCTGCCGTCCCGCTGCTCGTCGTGGAGGGCCCTCGTCGCCATGGCTGGACTCTCCTCGAAGACCTGGCCATATTGGGCCCGAGGAGAGAGGTTCGAGGTTCGGGGAGGAGCGGTATTGGTATTTTTGTTGCCTCCCCAGGGTAGAGGGCGAACGGAAGACCCCGAGACCCAGGCGTTGCATTCTTTGTCAAGAAAGCCGCGGAGGTGACGACGGCGAGGACGGCGGGGGTGACGACGATCCCCTCTCCTCCTCCCCCTTCCTCCTCCTCCTCCTCCTGCTCCTCCTCATCCTCCCTCCTCCTCCTCCTCCTCCTCCTCCTCCTCCTCCTCCTCCTCCTCCTCCTCCTCCTCATCCTCATTCCGCAGATGATAACAAGGGCTGAGCCGCCAGAATCTCGAGTGGGATCCGGCCTAAACGTTACAGTCGAGCTGAGTTGGCCAGGACGCATAATGAGCTGAGGTTCCCCCCAAATAGCTGAACAACTTCGGGCAATGTTGCGGTAAAAGCTGGTTCCGCCCGAGGGACCCGCCCGACGAAACATCCCTAAACACAAGAGGTGGTCCAAGCCGTTTCGGCTGAGACTTCCTCACCACTCTCGTTGCCGAGTTGGCTAGGATTGGGCGTTCCTCGAGAGGTGGTCCGTCGCGTTTCGCCAGAGGTATCCTCGCATTTCGGAGCTCCGAGATGTCGCGCGAGAGGTGGTCTGGCACGTTTCTCCTGAGACGTCCTCGAAATTCTGAGCTCGAAGATGCGGGGGAGGCAGGGAGGGGCTGGGGGGGGAGCAGGGAGTTCGGGCGGATGGGGGGGCGCAGGAGCGGGAGGAGAAGGACGACGGACGATCGACGGCGGACGACGGACAGCAGACGACGGTGTCGTTGTGCGACGGCGACGGCGACGACGCAGCAGGACGGCTGGTCCGACGGCAAGAAGGCGTGGTGCTGCGAGAACCAGCGCCGCGGCTGCGGCACCACGACGACGGCCCCGCCCGACTGCGAGGCTGCCGCCGACGCAGAAGCTGATGTGCAAGGTTTCCACTACCACCACCATAAGTAGGAGGGGGAGGAGGTCCTCCTCCTCTTCTTATTTCTCCCCATCCTCCACCTCCTCCCCCCCTCCAACTTATGGTGGTGGTGGTGGAAAACAGGCCCATCCGAAGCCGCCCAAATCCCCTGGTCGCCGTCTCAGTCGAAGAACCGGTTCAGTCAAGATGCTGGAACGAGGACCTCCTCGGGTTCGGGAGGGGCTCCAGTCCTCGGGCCGCTCCCTTGATGCAGCCCGGGGAGCCTCTGCAACGGCCCAAGCATACTGGATGGCGCTGGTGCCTCCCTGGCGGCGCCTCCGTCGCCGCCACTGGCGCTCCGCGCGCCAAGGGAGGGGGCCGAGCGCCGCTCTAAGAGATCCGCGCGGACCTCGAAATGGTGTGCTCACGCAGTATTATGTTCCTCTAGGCGCTGAGTAGGGGATCGACTACAGAATTGGTTTAACCCTATTTTGGAGGGCTTCGCGGTTTCGAGAGTTCGCATTGCGCGAATGTTCGTATCACGCGACCGGTCTCGCGGGTTAAGGGGCCGTGTTCATGTACATGGTTGGGCGCGCACGTCCTCTGTGGGCCCCCTAATAGATTCCCCCGATCTGGTGCTGCCCGATGCCTGCTTGGCGCTGCTGTGCACCCCTGGCGCGGCCAAGACAGAGACGGCCACGGGTCGCGCCAATACGACCTAAAGGTTCCCAACACGGCCCACGTGGGTCCCGAAAACGTACGCACACAGGGGGCCGAAATCATTAGGAGAACACATAGATGTCGAAAGTAGTTGGTGTGATCGCTTGTTCGGGTTTCGCAGCCTCCAAGATCCCAGGATCGTGACAAGACGTCAGTGAAAGAGCCCAGTAGAGGCCCAATGCAGCCCAAGAGGGGAAGGACACCACCAGAGGGCCCCAGGAGAACTCGGCCTGGAGGGGCCAAAGTGGGTGCAAGCCAGAGGAGGCCTTCCGAAGGAACCCCATACTACCCAAGAAGACTTCCACAGAGCCGTAAACGCTCCCGCAATGGGCACAACAAACCAGCTGCAAGAAGTTCTAAGACGGCCCCATGAGGGCCCGAACAGCCCGAGATTGTTCAAACGTGGCCCCGGTACAACCAAAGGGGGCCCAGCTGTAGCCGCAATGGGAGAGGTGCGTTTCAAAGCGATCAAACAAAAGACGGCACAACTGCTCCGCGTAGGCGGGGGAAGAGGAAGCAGGGGGGAGGAGGAGCAGCAATTTGAGCATTGGCAGGAGGAGGAGGAGGAAGAGGAGGAGAATGAGCAACACACCGAACCTTTTGGGAGAAGACGGAGGAGGAGGAGGAGGAGGAGCCCTCGTCTCTTCATACTTGGTCCCCCGCCCCCCTGCAGGCTCAGAGGGTCTGTTGGCACATCTATCGGAAGCCGATCCTGGTAGTGATTCTGCCTCGCAGCGGCGATTCCCGCGTACTCTTGGGAGGAAGGCCCCACGAGGGGTAGCAGAGCTAACCGTTGCGACAAGGGGCTCGTTCTCTGCTCTGCTTCCCCCTCTCGCCGCGCGCCCAGCTCCTCTGACCCCTCTTGCTCCTGAGTTCCCTTGGCTCCCTCGCTCCCCATAGTCATCGCGTGGGCCAAGGTTTATGGCGAAGTGGAAGCGAGCCTTCAACATCTTGTGTGCGTACACTTGTATAGATACATCCCCGCCTAGCAATCGCCCGCAGGCGGGCCTGGGCTTCAAGCTTTCTCTCGGGCTGCAGATTTGGGGGATGCCAGCCCGTCGAGTTTGGATCCCTTGGGGATGATGAGAAAACAAAAATCCCCGCCGAGGTGGACAAGTCGGCCAGCGGGGCCAATGCCCGCCGCCGCCGCTGGCGCGCTCCGCGCGCCGGGGAGGTGGGTCCAGCGCCGATCCAAGGCGGCTCTCAGAGAAATTATGGTCACGCCGTTTTTGTTGTTCCAGGGTGTGGATCAGTTAAGCGATGATCCAGGCCCCCCCCCCGCGCATTTGCTCGCTGGCGAGGCCGGGTTCGCCAACTGGCAGGACGGGTGGTCCGACAGCAAGAAAGAGTGGCGCTGGCCTCGGCCTCTTGTCGGATTCTGATGTTTTTTGTTGGTTCTCTATGTGTCTCTCTTTTCCCCTCAGCGGCGTGCGATCTCATTCGCCCAACCGCGTCCTCCTTCCCGTCCTCGCCAATCTCCTCCTGCCATTGGTTCTCCTCGCTTGTCCTCGTCGTCCTCCTTCACCCCTCTCGTCCTCGTCCCTTTCACCGTCGTTTTCGCTCTCGCAGTCCTCGCTGTCCCGTTCTCCTGCTGCTTATTTTGCCTGCTTCCCAGGTCTTCTGTGCAGTTGCGCCCTCTCTTTCTCTCTCCGCTGCGCCACGCGCCTCTCGCTCCTTCCTTCTCCCGCACCCCTGTGCTTCCCTTCCTGCCGCCGCCCACTTCGGCCCCACACCCTCACCCTTCCTCCCCCTGCTGCCGCCGCCCACCTTCAGCCCACCTGCCCCGCAACCCCCGCGCGCATCGTGCCGCGTGCCCCACTGGGAGCTCCGCCCGCGGCTCCAGTGGAACAGCTCGCGTGGCATCGCTCGGACGTGTGCATTTTTTCCTCGGTGAGGACCATCGAGGAGCATCCCTGATCATTTGGCGAAGCAACCGCGCACGATACCGAAAAAAAGCAGGGAATGGACGTCCGAGCGATGGCCAGCTCGCGTGGCTCGCTCTCCCGGGCCGCTGGGCCCAGGCCCCCCGGGGCCTGAGATGTGCGAGAGCCCCTCGGAAGGGCGCCCGGGCCGCGCGACGAAGCGCCTCCTCCCAGGGCTCTCCCGGGGGGAAAGCAGTGCGCGAGACTCGCGGGAGTTCCGTAGCTGGGGACCTCCCTCGCCTGCAGCACACCTCCATCGCGGCCCCACAGGGAGCTCCAACTCCTTTCCGCGCGCGGCGCGCAGTCCGTCCTGCACTGCGCGCATCTGCACAGGTCTGGGCCCTTCACTGGTTCCTCCTCTCTCCCCTCAAAGATCGCCCCCCCGAACTTCTCCAGGGGCTCGCTTTCGAAAAGGCTGAGAAACTCCAGAACCTCGATCAATGAGACTCTAACAACCTCGATCCTCATTCCTCTCCTCCCCCCGCCCCACCTCCTGCTGGCCCGAGATCCTGCTTGCGCTATCTAAGACCTCGAACCTCGGGCCTCGAACCTGCCCTTGCCGCCTTTTGCGATCCTGGATCCGCGATGCTCCTCCAGGAGGACGGTCAAGGAGGAGGAGTAGGCGGAGGAGGAGGAGGAGGATCGAGGATCCAGGATCCAGGATCCAGGATCCAGGATCCAGGATCCAGGAGGAGGAGGAAGAGGAGGAGGATCGACGAAACTTGCGAGCCTTCTGACGATTCGGACCACCTCCAGGGGTCTCTGCCACACAGGGCGGGCGGCCCCGCGCGTCCCGAGGAGGTTAACACCAGCCCAGGACGGAGCGAGAAGCGGAGGCTGCCAGAGGCCCCCCAACCGGCCAGGGGAGGCCCCACCAAGGGCCGAAGACCGAGACCCGAGGACGACCCAGGGACCCAGCCACGCCTTTAGGCCCCCCGATTGTTGTGTTTATCTTCCCCTCCCCTCTCCGCTTTGTGACAGACAGGGTCTCCACAGCCGTTTGGGTTTTAGGGGCATTGGCGTGCCCAAGGACTGCATTGATACTTGGTGTCTGAGGGTGCTCAACACACGTCTCTCGCTCATCCGTGTGATCTCTGTTACTCCCATGCCTGCTGACAGTGGTAGCGGAGCGTGGACGAGGCCGCAGGGGAGCATGGAGAGCAGGGCCATGATGTGAGACAACGCTCGAGAGACGCTGAGGAGTCAGCGCAGTCTGCAAGGCCGCCAAGAACCCATGTGGGTCCCAGAGACCAAACCGTCGATCAGTTTGGCGGTGTAGACCCGTGGGTGACCGTCACGACGCCGCCAAGATTAGCCACCCATGGAGAAGAAGCAGCTGTAGACCGATCTCCGGGAAATGCCGCAGCCGGCGCTTCGTCCCGGGATCCTTCTGGCGGTTTGGGGTGGCTCCGCTCCTGGCTGGGGCTGGGACTGGGGCTGGTGGGACTCGTGGAGTTGGAGAGGCCCGGACTGGGGCGCGTCCGATTTCTGGTCGAGAGGCCATGGCGATCAGAAAAAAAACAAACCCCCAGCCAACAAGGACTACACCTCTCCGCCGCCGTGGCTGGGCATGGAACATCTGAAGCTGTACGCCGCGAAAATAAAGTCTTGGACAACCAGGACCGCATTTCGTCTTGAAATTAGAGAGGGCCGAGTTCTAGAGACGTATCCTGTGGAGTTTCAGGCAAAATTTCAGTCGATCACAAAGTCTTTGGATGTCGATGACGGGCTCGACAGGGTTCTGTCACATCTAGAGCTGTTGAACGGTCAGTGCCCCGGGGACAAAGAGAGAGAAACACACAACGAGGCCATGTTCGATTACGCTATCCGGATAGGAGAAACGTTGACGGACTTCATAGATAGGTGCGACAATCAATTGGTCGCCGGTGAAAGAATGGGTCTTGTGTTTCCGGACAACGTCAAGGCACGATGTCAAGAAGAAACAACAATTGAGTCAACCTTCGCACTCTCACGAATGGAAAAAGGGACGTCGATACCGTCAGGAACGCGATACTGCAGTTGGATGTGTCCGACGAGGGTGTCCTTCCGAAGCTTCAGGTTCCTTCCGCTTCCAAGACGTTCGCCGCCCTCGACGAAGATGACGAGATCAGCGAGCAGGACGAGGGTGGCTGTCCAGGATTCTTCGAGACCGACTATGACGAACATGGGGTGAACACCGTACTGATTTCTCTTGAGAACCAGGACCTAGGAGAAGATGGTGCACTGGTCACGACAAACATTGGACGCAAGACCTGGCAAGTGTCAAGGCAGACGAAGAACAACCGCCGGGTCGACCAGGACCTCTTCGATCGTCGTCACGGAGGTAAGTCCGGCGGAAAAGACAAGGGTAAGTTTTGCAAGTTGCAGCGCTCAGATCTCAAGCAGAGGCCCAGGTGTTCGAATTGCGGAGAGAAGGGGCATTGGCGAGAAGATTGCAAAAAGCCGTTCCGCAGCGAGGTTGACCGCATCAAAAAGAAGGGCGAGGGCAACAAGTCGTTTTCTTTGACCTGTCCCATAGGTCGGGCACTCGGGTAGCTCCTGGGCCGCTATGCTGTAGATGATGAAGAACGAGGGCCAGGTCGACAATCCCCCCTCACGACGCTCTGGGATCCGACGGGGGAGAGATCACAGCGGCCGCGCTGCACGACATGGACGACCGGGCTTTGGTGGACACGGCAGCTGGTCAGGCACTGGTGGGGACCCCGGACATTAAGCGCCTGGTCGCCGCGATCAAGAAGGGGGGTTTCATCGCGCACATCGGCCACGATGTCTCCGACCGGCCGGGCTACGGAGGAAGAGGGAGGCAATTGTCCACAGTAAAGCGGTGGTGGATCACGCTCTCTCTGACGATGATGACGGTGATGTTGATGACGGTGATGATGAAGATGTTGATGGTGACGATATCCGTATTGATGATGGTGTTGATGATGGAGCAAAGCGGGAGATGGTGAGGAGGAAAAGATGCGGAGGAGCAGGAGAATGAGGAGACGGAGGGGGACGACGCGGCGGATGATGTTGGTGATGATGATGCTGATGCTGAGGATGATACTGATGTTGATGATGGTGGTGGTGGTGCTGATGCTGCTGACTGCTGATGTGGGTGATGATGTTGCTGATGACGTTGATGATGAGGACGAGGAGGCACGATACTCATGATGAGGCTCCTGATGATGCGGATGGTACTTATGATAATGATGATGATTACGATGGCGATTTATGATGATGGTACTGATGATGATTCGATTAGCGGCGATGATGAGGATGATGATACGGAGGATGATGCGGATGAGGATGAGGATGATGATGAGGATGACGCCGACGACGATGACGATGATGATGATTCAGATGATGATGGTGGTGTTGATGCTGATGCTGATGATGCTGATGTTGGTGTTGATGATGCTGATGTTGCCGTTGTTGACGATGCCGAAGACCATGATGAGGATGCTGATGGTGATGCTGATGATGCTGACGATGCTGATGACGATGATGCTGATGATGAAGGTGATGGTGTTGGTGATAAGATGATGCGGCCGCGGATGCTGATGATGGTGATTTCGATGGCGACGATGCTGCTGATGCTGCTGATGATCCTGATGATGATTATCATGGGGCTGATGATGAGGATGAAGATGCTGACGATGATGAGGATTATGATGAATTCTGGCTCATGGTGATGGTAGTGGTGATGATGATGGTGATGATGGCGACGCCGATGATGACGATGTCGATGACGGCGGCGACGACAATGCTAACGATGATGATCATGCTGATGGAGATGCTGATGAAGTTGCTGATGATGATGCTTATACTGGTGGCGATGCTGATGAGGATGAGGATGATGGTGATGATGCTGATGATGATGATGTAATGATGGTGATGATCACGATGTTGTTGATGATGATGCTGATGATGATGATACTGACCATGATGATGTTCATGGTGATGATGATGCTGATGCTGATGATGATGATGCTGATGATTACGAGGAGGAGGCGGCGGAGGAGATGGAGGAGGAGGGTGAGAAGGAGGACGATGCCAAGATGATACTGCTGCTGGCTAGAAGGAGGACGATGCTGATGCTGATGATTATGTTGATGCTGCTGACGATGCTGATGATGATGATGATGATGGTGATGGTGATGGTGATGGTGATGATGATGGTGATGGTGATGGTGATGATGATGATGCTGATGATGCTGATGACGATAATGTTGATGACGGTTATGTTGATGATGTTGATGTTGATGTTGATGATGATGATGATTATGTTGATGCTGATGTTGATGTTGATGCTGATGCTGATGCTGATGCTGATGCTGTTGTTGCTGATGGTGATGATGATAATGCTGATGCTGATGATGCTGATGATGATGATGATGATGATGATGATGATGATGATGATGATGATGATGATGATGATGATGATGATGATGATGATGATAATTATGATGATGATGATGATGATGAGGGGCAGGAGCAGGAGGAGGAGGAGAGGTAGGAGGGAGAAGGAGGAGGGCCGGTGAGAGTGAGGAGGGAGTAGGAGTAGTAGCAGGAGCAGGAGCAGGAGCAGGAGGAGGAGGAGGAGGAGGAGACGAAGGGAGGATGAGAGGCAGGAGGAGGGGGAGGAGGAGGAGGAGGAGGAGGAGAAGAACCGCAGGAGGAGCAGCAGGAGCAGAGAAGGAGGGATGGGGGAGGAGTGAGGAGGGAGGAGGGAGAGGGAGGAGGAAAAGGAGGAGGGGGAGGCCAGGCAGGATGAATGGCAGCATGAGCAGCGGTGCCATCCCACCCCGAGAGAGCAATCCATCTAAGGTGTTGCCGCAACGAAGGAGGGGCTTGGATAGTCGAAGGGACTGCGGGGCCTTGGGCACACACGATTCGTCCCGCCTCCTGCTCCTTCTCCCACCCCTGTCCCTTTCCCTCCTTCTCCGCCCTCTTCTCCTTCTCCCGCCCCGCCTCCTCCCCCTCCTCCTCCTACTCCTCCTTTTCCTCCTCCTCCTCCTCCTTCTCCTCCATTCTTTGTCTTTATGAATATTTTTCCCTATCGCACCCCGAGGCCAGTTTTTAGGGCGGGCTGGGCGTTTCGCTTGAGACTTCTTCATCATGTATGATTCTGAGGCTTAAGAAATGGCAACAGCTTCACAGATGGAGGGCGGGTGGTGTTCAAAATGTGGCTCTCGCCATAGCGCCGCGCACATTCGTCTTAATAATGTGCAAGAGCTTCACAGATGGAGGGCGGGTGGTGTTCAAAATGTGGCTCTCGCCATAGCGCCGCGCACAATCGTTTTAAACATGTGCAATTGCTTCACGGATTGAGGGCGGGTCGTTTTCAGCATGTGGTTTTCGCTTTAGCGCCGCGCACATTCGTCTTAAACATGTGCAAGAGTTTCACGGAGTGAGGGCGGGTGGTTTTCGAATTGTGGTTCTCGCATAGCGCCGCGCACATTATTTTTACACATTTACAAGGGCTTCACGGATTGAGGGCGGCTCCTTTTCAAAATGTGGTTTTCGCCTCAGCGCCGCGCACATTCGTTTTAAACATGTGCAAGAGTTCCGCGGATTGAGGGCGGGTCGTTTTCAAATTATGTTTGTGGCTTTAGCGCCGAGCACATTTGTTCTCAAACATTGAACGAGTTTGACGGATTGAGGGCGGGTCGTTTTCAACATGTGGTTTTCGCTTTAGCGCCGCGCACATTCGTTTCAAACATCTGGAACAGTTTCACGGATTCCCATGATCAACGTACCAGGAATGGTGTTTTGGAGGATTCAGGATTACGCGGGTGCAAAAAAACATGCTACATCGCGGTGTTGAAGTCCCCAAATGGCGCTCTGGCGCGATTCCGGGTCGTCAAGACGCAGCAGTCAGGTTGATCCGTGGCGTCGAAATCCCGAGAACAATGTGTTGGCATGATTCAGGGTCTTTGAAAGGTTGTCTTCCAACGAGGCAGTTCTTCCAATGGAAATGCACCGTTGCAGGGGCCTATGAAGAGGGAGCTTGGAGGGGGGGGACTTCCAACATCGTTGATGACCCTTGGGTTTGCACTGGTCCTCCTCCTCCATCCTCCCACATCATATGTCGCTCCTCCTGCTCCTCCTCCTCCTCCTCCTCCTCCTCCTCCTCCTCCTCCTCCTCCTCCTCCTCCTCCATCCTCCTACTCACCTCCTGCTGCTCCTCCTCCTCCTCGTGCTCCTCCTCCTCCTCCTCCTCCTCCTCCTCCTCCTCCTCCTTTTTCTGGTTGGTCGCAGGCGTGGTGCCCCCCTCCAGCACTCAGGGGACCACCCTGAACTCACGGGCCTGCAGCAAATGCACACCACCTCAATTCGCCATCGCCTCCCAGAGGGCGGCAACACACTTTTGGCGCGGCTCCCCCCGAGGCTCGTGCGCAGCTGCCAGGCCGTCGCTCGGCGGAGTGCCGCCGAGGGCCTTAGCGCCCCAACGCTGTGCCAAGGCGCTGATGACCGCCTCCGCCCTGTCCGCGTCTGCCAACTTGGCCTCCTCCTCCTCCTCCTCCTCCTCCTCCTCCTCCTCCTCCTCCTCCTCCTCCTCCTCCTCCGCTCCCTCCTCCGCTCCCTCCTCGCCATCGTCCTCGTCCTCGTCCTCGTTCGGGTGGCTAACTGGCAGAGGTGGCGGAGGGCGGCCTTGCCGTGGCGCCCTCCTATCTCGAGCGCAAGCGGCAGCACGACCAGCGGCAGCGGCCTGCAGGGTACCGTTGCCTCTTGTCGGCTCCTGCGTCTGCGTTGACGGAGCCGTTACGGCCTGAGGCCGCGACCAAGCCTGCTGCGCCTGCTGGCACAGTAGACGTGGGCAGTCGGCGCGCTGCGCTTCTACGGCGAGGATGGCTTCCTTTCGGCGCGCGCCGACTGCTTGACCGCAGCTGCTGCAGGCGCCAGGCTGCTGGTTCCTGGGCGTCGCAAGACTGGTAGCTCCAGGCCCACCGGTCCCATGTGGGACATGGACCTGTCGGACTGCGTGGTACAGCCGCACTCGCTGTGAATGCACTGCCGCACAGCCTCAGCATCCTTGCTGTGGGACTTGACGTTCCCGCGGCAAGGATGCCCCCAATCGTGGTGGGCCTTGCC
This sequence comes from Prorocentrum cordatum, assembly GCA_963575745.1. NCBI lineage: Eukaryota > Dinophyceae > Prorocentrales > Prorocentraceae > Prorocentrum > Prorocentrum cordatum. Next base: position 18,542 of record CAUYUJ010017552.1, on the reverse strand, counting down.
GCACCCGGCCTGCTCGCGGGCCAGTGCGGGTGCGGGTGGTGCAAGAGGCGCTCGGCGGTGCCAGGCCCTGGCCCCGAAGCGCGCGCGCTGTGAAGCAGTAGTCAGACTCGCTTTGGCGCTGTGCGGCTGCCCCGGGGGCGGCCTGCTACCATACGCCAGCGTGCGACCCTCCGCAGGAGCTCCGCCTTGTCCTCGCCAGTGCTAGCGCTCCCCAAGCCAAACAGTTTTTGGGGTCAAGCCTTCGTGGGGCGAGGCTCGTGGGCGAGGTGGGCCCAGGCGGGGAGGGCACCAGCCCCCGCCTCTGGCTCGTCGCCATGGCGTCCGGCGCCAGGCTGCGGCGGCGGCAGCGGCAGGAGGAGGCGGCCGCCCGGCAAGCAGCGGCGAGGGGCTGCTCGGCCTGCTCCAGGCCGTCCAGCGCCGTCAGGCCCATGCGCGCTTGCACTCCTGCCAGATTCTGGGCCCGGGAGGCGGCCCACGCCGCCGGCGCGAGCTGCTCCTGACTGCGGAGGCCCCTCCCCCGAGGCGCAGCGGCAGTCTGCACTGTTCGCGCTGCGGCTCCGTCAGAGGATCTAGGCGGGTCAGCCGCTGGTACGCCGCGAGGAGTTCCTCGTCGTGGGCGGGCAGCTGTGACCGCGGTGCTGGTTGGCGGCGTGCTCCGGAGCAAGTGCGTGAGCATGCCGGTGCCGCAGTGGCGCAGGAGGAGGGCGGCGGCCTGCGTCGCGGGCAGGTGCGGGGAGGCCTCCGTGGGCAAGTCGGCCAGCTTCCTGAGGAGGGCGGCCGCGCACTGCGCCACGCCCGCGCAGCGGTCCGCCGCGTAGCCGGTTGTGCCCAGGGCCACCCAGCGCCCCTCGCCCGCGCCTGCGAGGCCTCCCAGCGGCGGGGCGGCGAGCAGCGCTCCGGTCAGCGTGAGCCCTCGCGGCCGCCAGTAGTCCTCCAAGCCGGGCAAGCCGCGCCCGCTGACCAGACCTCCTCTTCCTCCTCCTCCTCCTCCTCCTCCTCCTCCTCCTCCTTGTTCCTAGCCTGCTCTCACGCTGCGGCTCCTTCTCCTCATCTTCCGCCTCTCCTGCTCCTCCTCCCCCCTCCTGCTCCTCCCCCTCCCACTCTATGGCAGCGGCCCAAAGTCGAACTGAGTGGCGACGGTGGGCCAAACCCGCGCCCTCTCATTCGCCCTCATCCCCTGCTAAGGACGGGACCATATTGGGCCATGTTGTAGGTGTGGATTACAAGCCGCGCTCCCAATGTCTCCAGAACAGTCGCACGACAATCCAAGAGGCGCCCAGTAGCGCCCAGAAGTCTGGCCCCTGGGCCCCTTGACTAACACTTGAAATCGAAGACGCCTACGGCGAATCACCGCCGCCCCCTGCCTTTGTGGAAGCGCCTATGTGGCCGAACGTTGAGGCCAGACCTGCCAAGCCATCGGACCATGTGTTCCCCGAATCGGTTTGGAAAGCCTTCGGGGAACACGTGGGCGTCTTGATGGTCATCGTCGTCGTCTTGGAGGCCTCTTGGGCGATCTTTCGGCGATCTTTGGGGGCTCTTGGGCCGTCTCGGGCCGTCGGAAGGCCGAAAGAAGGGAAATGCCCAAATCCATCAAAAACCTTGGGAAAATCAGTGATTTTGGCATCTTTTGGCCTTCCTGGAGGCCCTCTTGGGGGCCTCTTGGGCCCTTTTGGGCCAGCTTCGAGCCAACTTCGGCCATCTTGGTGGGTTCCTGGCACGTCTGACGCCGTCGGGAGCCGTTTTGGGGGCCTGTCTGGGCCAACGGGGGACCCTCTTGGGGCGCTCCAGGGCCGTCTTGGAGGCCATCTTGGGCGTCTTGGAGGCCATCTTGGGCGTGTTGGAGGCCTCTTGGGCCGTCTTGGGGCCCTCTAGGGGCCATCTTGGAGGCCACTTGGGCCATCAGGGGGCTCTCTTGGGGGCCTCTTGGGCGATCTTGGGGGCTTCTTGGGCCGTCTTGAGCCGTCGGAGAGCCGAAAAGGCGCAAATGCCAAAATCCTTCAAAAACCAAGGGAAAATCAATGATTTTGCCCTCTTCGGACTCTCCTGGAGGACCTCTTGGAGGCCTCTTGGGCCGTCTGGGAGGCCTCTGGGGGGCCTCTTGGGCCGTCTTGGGCCGTCTTGGACTCTCTTGGGCCGTTTTGGAGGCCGTCTTGGACCATCTCGGGCGGACTTGGAGGCCATCTTGGGCCATCTTCGCGATTTTTTGAGGATGTCCCGAGCGAAACGGCCGTTTTTGCGCACGGTGGCGGGTTCTGCCGGAGCCCACTGGGGAGTTCTTTTGGAAAAAGAACCAAAACCAAAACCTAACAGCTCGTCCAGCACGCCGTGCACCCCTGCAAGCAGGGGGCGGCGGATCTACTGGCCTTCGGCCCATTCCGCCACCGTGACTGGGCTGTCGGTAAGAGGCCCCTTGTCATGGGGCGTCTCGGGGACCGCTTTGAGGCCACTTGGGGCCTGATTTGGGCCTCTTGGGGGCACGGCACCTCGTGGGCCTCTGGGGGGATTTTGGTGTCATTTTGGGGCGGAAGGCTCAAAATGTGTCAGTTCGTGGTCTCCCTCTTGGGCTTCTGCTGGGACCGTCTTGGGGGCCTCTTGGGCCACTCTTGGGGGTTGGGCCGTTTGGGGGCGATCTTGCGCGCGGCTTGGGCCGTCTTGGACGCTCTGACGACCGATCGATTTGAACTATTTTGGCCTCGTGGGCCGCCCTCCAGGGCCTCCAAGACGGCCTGGGAGGCGCCCAAGAGGGCTCCAAGAGGGTCCTCGGGGACATCTTGGGCCATGTTGGACATGCATGCCCCGAACATAGCGCTCTTGGCCTCTGGAAAAGTCATTCGGGGAACCTCCGTCTGCACCCGAGAGCGCCTGGGAGCACCAAGATCTCCTGGTTGTATGCCCCTTTCAGGACATGAACCCGGCGCGACCCCAATTCGGGGAACGCTTCCTAAGCGGCGCTGCTTCGAATTGTTTGGCAGTGCATTGCTTTGCATTATATTGCATTGCTTGGCATTGCTTTGAATTTCTCGGTGTTGCTTGCCATTGCTTGACAATGACTGGTATTGCTTGCCATTGCTTGCCATTGCTTGGCATTGCTTTGCATTGCTTGGCGTTGCTTGGCTTTGCTGCGTCTCTTGATATTGTTTGGTGTTACTTGGCGTTGCGTGGCATTATTGAATCGCTTCGCTCATTCCGCCGGCCCGTGATATGGCATCGCTGGTTTTTGTCTGTGTGTTCGTTGCCCATGTTGCGCTCTTGGGGGCGGGTGTCGTTCGGACGCGTTGCGTGGGGAGTTTTGATGGTGAAGCAGTTCCCTGGGGGTCGTCTCTCGATGGGGCGAAATAGAGTCGTCGTCAAGATGCTTCTTTGGGGGGCCTCTTGGGGTCTGTTGAGAGGCCGTTCGGGGGCGCCTGGGAGACATGTTTGAAGCCTTCTGGGGCTTCTTTTGGGCCTCCTGGGAGTCTCCTGGGGCCTCTTGGCGACATCTTGGGGCCTCTTGGAGGCCTCTTGGGGCCTCTTTGGGACCTCCTGGGCGCCTTCTGGGACGGAGGGCTCCATTTTTGAGTTCTCGGTATCCCTCCTGAGTCCCTCTTGGGCCCGTCTTGGGGCCTCTTGGTCCGTCTTGGGCGGCACTTGGGCCGTCTTGAGGGCTCTCTTGGGTCGTTTCGGCGCCGTCTTGGGAGCTTCGTGGGCCGTCTTGGAGCGGTCTTGGGGGCCTCTTGGGCCGTCTTGGAGCGTCCGGAAGCCGAAAAAGCCAGAACACAAAAAACATCGAAAAAACAATGAAAATCAACGATTTTGGCCTCTTGGGGCTCTCTTCGGAGGCCTCTTGGAAGGCTCTTGGGGCGTCTTGGAGGCCTCTTGGGCTGTCTTGGGGGCCTTTTGGGCCGTCTTGGGGTCATCTTCGGCGTCTTCGAGCGCTCTTTGGGCGTCTCGGGGGCCTCTTGGGCAGTCTTGGGGGCCTCTTGGGGCACTCTGAGCGCGCTCTGGGGAGCCTGAGAGGCCGCACCCAGAAGGAAAACCATCTCTGAGTAGACTTGGTCGGGCGGCGGTCGGGCGGCGGTCGGGCGGCGACCGGGCGGCCGGGCGTTGGTCGGGGTACTTTTCGCCGGGGGACCCCCAGGGGCCGCCCCGCGCGCGCGAACTAGAAATACTGTTAATACTGTTAACCAGTTACCGGAGATCTTAGCACGCCCTGGCCCGTTGGGCCGGCGAATTTAGCGTTGCTTTGCATTGCATGGCGTTACTTGGCATTGCGTGGCGTTGCTTGGCATTTATTGGCGTTGCTTTGCACTGCTTGGCATTGTTTGGCGTTGCTTGGTATTGCTTGGCATTGCTCGGCATTGCTTGGTATTGCTTGGCGTTGCTTGGCATTGCTTTGCAGTTCTTGGTGTTGCTTGGCATTGCCTTGCATTGCTTAGCGTTGCTTGGCACTGTTGCATGTCTTGGTATTGTTTGGCGCTGCTTGGCGTTGCGTGGCATTACTAAGCGTTCATGTGCATTGTTTGGCGTTACTTGGCATTGCGCGGCGTTGCTTGGCATTGCTTGGCGTTGCTTTGCACGGCTTGGTATTGCTTGGCGTTGCTTGGTATTTCTTGGCATTACTTGGCATTGCTTGGCATTGCTTGGCGTTATGTTGCATTGCTTGGCGTTGCTTGGCGTTGCTTGCCATTGCTTGGCGTTGCTTTGCGCTGCTTTGATCTTCTTGGCGTTGCTTGACGTCGCCTGACGCTGCCTGGCACTGCTGGGAAACAAAACCAACAATCAGGGGAGCGGGGAACCCGAGAAACCCAGGGAACCCGAGAAACCTCCGGGCAGAGGGCAACGTAACAATAGGATGCACCGGGGGCGGGGAACCCGAGGAACCCGCGGAATCTTCGAGGAACGGGAAACGTAACATTGCAAGGCGCCAACCTTTAACCACGCAAGAACCCCTCTGATTGGGGAACTTACAGTTCTCTATACAGAGAAACTCGCAGGGGACCTGAGGACACTCCAACTCATGCTTCAGGCGGAAGTCGCAGGGACCTCAGGATACTCCAACTCGTGCTTCAGGGCACCGTGGCGGATATTTTTTGGACAGCTAATTAGAAGGATCCTGAGGACGCTTAACCCAGTGCCTACGGCGCAGTGTCGGATTCCTTTGGTGGCAAGTCCAGCATTCAGAGTTCAGATTGCAGACGTTGGCTCGCAAGTGTATCGAAGTGAATGTGTGTTCTCGTTCACCTGTTGGCAGTAGTCATCACACTATCACGCTCCCCTCATTGGCCAGGTAAGCACAGAAATTGAATAGTGATTACTTGTGGGTCAAATTGCAAGTCGGCGCTCACCGAGAGATCCCGTCCAGGACCCGAGGATGGTGCTCGCGAAGCTCGCCTGGGGGGGGCGCCAGTAATATTCTAAAGATCGAGGCCGCCCCGAAGCCGCTGCTCCGCATCCTCCAGCAGCTTTCAGAACTTCAGAAGACCCGTTGGAGCCCTTTGAAGGCTCCCCTCTTGTCGGTGCTGCATGATAGCCTTTGTGGGTGCCGGAACCGACGACGTGGACTCCCGTGTCCACTTGTCTCAGAGGCGCAGAGAACCTGGAGCCGAATCTTGCTGTCCCCGCGCAGCGATGCTCACAGGGAGGTCGAGTGCGCTCATTGATATCAGGACTTCTCCGGGAGTTGGAATATGAGGACAGAGCATGTTGCGGAGGAGAAGGGGGGAGAGTCAGGCGGACGTGTAGATGGATGGTGGAGACGGAACTTGAGGGAAGGGCGAGGCGGGGAGGCAGAAGAGGAGAAGGAGGACAGGTCGGAGTGTGATGCTGAGGAGGAGCATTACGATCAGGACGAGGAGGAGGAGAAACAAACCCAGCAACAAGGGTGGATTGAGAGAGGGAGTATAAGCAGCAGCAGTAACATGAACACATGAAAATAAGAGGACGGGAAGGGATGGTGGAAGGGAGGCAAGGACGAGAATGAGGCCGAGAGGTGAAGGGGGATCAAGGGGAGCAGCAAGAGGGATGATGATGAGGAGGAGGATGAAGAGGAAGAGGACGACGAGAAGGGGACGGAGGTGGAGGAGGATGCGGATGGGGACGAGGATGGGGATAGGGACGAGGACGAGAAAAGGAGGAGGAGGACGAGGAGGAGGACGAAAGCCGCCCAGTTCCCACGCTGGAGTGCAGGCAAAGGGTGCTCGACGTCCACCTCCGCGCCCTTTGACTGCGAGGCCGGCTTCAATAATTGGAAGGCGCCGCGCTGCATCCTCGTTCCTCCTCGGCTCCCGCTCCCGCTCCTGCCCGTCGCTCCTCATTCTCCCGCGCCTCCTCGGCTCCTCCTCATTCTCCCGCGCCTCCTCCCCGTTGCATCCTCGTTCCTCCTCGGCGCCGCGCTGCATCCTCGTTCCTCCTCGGCTCCCGCTCCCGCGCCCGCCCGTCGCCCCTGCTCTTCCTCCTCGCCGCGGCTGCTCCTCGTTCTCCCTCCGCGCTGCTGCTGCTGCTGCTCCTCCTCGTGCCTGCTGGTGCCTGCGGCGCCTCCTCCTTCGCACGTGCGCATCCGAAATGCCACGCTCCTCTCCCCCCTGGCCCTGTCTGGGAGATGGTCCGCCCTCCGCGCTGCTTGTTGGTAGACCAGACATGCATTTTCACCACATCTGCTAGCACCCGGCCACCTTTGGAGTGTGCCACTGGGGTTTACGCCATCACCGCTTGGTGCTAAATGGGCTGCAGCACGCATGGCATTTGCGCACGATTCCTCTGAGCAGATCCACGCTAGCAAGAGTATGACTCCGGCTACTTTCGGGAACGTTGTTAAAATGACGCCAAGCTTAGCAACAGCAAGGCAAAAGCCGAGAGAAAGAGAGAAGAGACAGAGGACCCAAGACGCAAGAGAAACGAGGAGTGAGCTGAGCAAGTTGTGGTACAACGTGAGATTTACATGCAGGACGGGTGTGCAATCAACTCTCTCACAGAAAGCTGCTTCTACTACGGCTGCTGCTGCTGTACCCGCAACAACAACCGCAGCAGCTCGAAGGGCTACACAACATAGTCCAAGGGCTGCGGCGAGACTTGCATATCCTCGTAGCGGTGTGATCCGCTCGACCCCCATCGAGCAGACATCGAGGAGTAGGATTCCTGGTAGGAGAACGACCAGGCACGTTATCTTGATCACTCGGCGCAACATCATGGCTGGCGATTTTGATCTTGTAGTGCTGTAGTCTTGGTAGGTTTGTCTTCTAGGCCATGGCGCCGGAGCCCTTGCCAGTAACGAACTGGATGAGCTGCTCGATTTTCTTCGCTTTGGTCTTCCCGATGGACGTGCTCAAGTTGTTTTTCTTTAAGATCGTGTCCAACTTCGCCTGCGTGGTTTCCTCGGCCAGGCGCGAAATGAAGCCGGCACTTTCTTGCGGCCAGCCCTCCAATGAAGTGTCGGGGCAGACGACTTTGGCTACGTATTTCAGTGCTTTTGCTTCCGTGTTTTCCGCCTCCTCGGGCTCCTCATCCTGGCTGGGGACGGCCAAGGTACGCAGGCCGTGCTGGCCACCCGATGGCGTGGCACGACGGCCGCTCCCACTTGCCCCTGACCTGGCCAGGCCTGCGTTCTCGACGAAATCACCCAAAATGTCATCGAGGCTCTTCTTCGTGGTGCCGTGTTTGGCTGCGACGACCTCTTTGAGCCTCTCGACGAACTCCTCTTCCGTGTACTTGCGGGCTCCGCTGGGCGGGTTCCCCATCCTAGTCTGCAAGGATTTCACCCACTTGGTGACCTCATCCTCGGGGGGGGTCTGCTTCTGCATGATCTTGCGGAGCATCTGCTTCATGAGGCCAGATCCGGCGTGGTCACTGTCCGAATCCTCGTCAGACTCCGACTCCTCTGACATGGCAAGCCTCTTCGCCATCCTCAAGAAGCGGAAAGGTGCACGCTTGCCGTCACGCTGGCTCCTCTTCCCTTTCTCATCATGCTTGCTTTTGATCCCCAGGAGCTTGCGCACAGCTGCCTCCGCACCTGCCGTGATCTTTTTCACGAAGGACCGTTCTTGCTCCTCCACGACTGCAGCCTGTTCGTAGTCATACAGGCGGCGGTTCAAGTCATCGATGCCCGAGAGCCCTCCAGCCATCCATAGAGGCTGCTGCGATCCATACGGCGTGTAGCCCATGGACTTGCCCTTGCCTTTGCCCTTGCCGTTGCCGTTGCCCCCCTGCCCGTACTGGTTGTAGCGGTTCCAAGACCCCATGGGACCGGCAATGGAGCAGCACCAGGGCAGGGGAGGAGAGTTGTGTACGCGGCGAGGGCCGAGATGGGCTGCAGGCGCGATGGGCATAACGGTGTATGAAGAATATTTAGGCTGCTCGGCAGATCCATGTATATGTATCATGCAGAACACGGTGTGTGAGCACGTAATGTTGAGATCTCCGCATGCAGAAAGTCCCCCAAACCCTGTCGAAATAGTCCTTGCAGGGTTCGGCCGAAAACCTTGACGACAGCCAAAAATTCTGAGCGATGCTTCCGAGGGATACTGCGACACGTCTTTGCAAGCCATTGCGGGGGCCACTGCAAACGTAATATCTCACAAACAAGGTCCACGAAAGCATCTTGAGCACGGCACGGATCCCCTTCGGCCACACTGTTGTGACTGAGAACTCGTTCCAAAACCAAGAGACGCACATGGTGAAATGAGAGTGTGGTAGACGAGGAGGGGTAATGAGGAAATTTTGCCAACTGGGGTTGGTCTGCCTGTCCACGGGCAAATTCTGCGTTCGGGGAGAATGGGCACACCTCGTACGATAAACCTGTCGGCCGGATGTGCGCCTGGAGGTATGTGAGAGGGAGGCCCCGACCTTCCACCGTGACCCCGACGTCCGGGGGCCAGAGCATACGCATAGCACGTTCAAGGCAACTCTCACACAAAACCATGCTAAACACGAGACTGTCGTCGACATATAAGATGCCCTGGATGAGCTCTGCTGTCGAAAACCCCGGGCATGCAAGACCGATGGAGGCACTATACCCTGCTTCCGTGTATAAGCGATGGACGTTCTCCCCAAGGTCGCCCAGGGTGGCGGGTTCAGACATGCTGCCACCCATGGGCCACCCCCGCTTACGGCAGAATATGTCTTTGCCCACCATAAAATGGGTATCCTTGGAAGCGAACTTGAGAGCCCTGCGAATATCAGCGAATGTGTATACATCATGATCAGAGGGAACGCGATCTCCACTACGACATAAGAAACCTTTTGCCTTCGAGCCCCGTTTGACTGCCACTGCTGTTTTTCCATGCCGTTTGAAGGCCCGGTCCAGGAACAACGAACACCGACGAACACCACGATCGACGTCAGCATCTTTAAAAAACTGACTGGCGTCACATTTTAGCCAAGATATACACGACTTCGGATTTCCACAAGGGCACCGAAACGTAAATTGGCCATTGGTGCGAAGACGACGGACACGCTCCGCCAACACTTTCGGTAGGAGACGGGGTTCCCAGAGCGACCAAGAAATATCTCCAGAATGCTGCTTGGCCAAACGTAGCGCTCGGGCAGCCTTCCAGAGGAACCTGCGCTGAGTGTTCTTGCAATTGGAGACGATCTCTCTGTGGTGCGCATGCGCGCGTGTACACGTGAGTGCGCCACTCGTGCGATCAAGGCACTTGCCTTTGATGGTAAGGTACGCGTGCGGAAGATGATGTACATGTGTAATTTCGGGGTTCCGGTGCTTTTTGGGGATGTATTTGTCGACCAGTTTTTGAAGACGCCGGGCAGCTCCTTTAGCATGTAGGTGCGGGCAGTGTTCGTAGTGTACGGGGTCTTCGCAAAAACACTCCCATAGTTTCCAAAAGTAGCAAATACGGGGTATGCATACACGTCTGTGTGGGTCCTTATCCAAAGGTGTGAATACATGGTGGGGTAAGGATTCTCGTATATGGCATGCGTGCAGCTCCAGACCAGTAACACAAGGTACATGAGATGCGTACCTGTCGCCCCAATGCTCGAATAACCAATGTGCCTTGACGCACCCCGGCAGTTGTAGGTACGAATGGTATGAGGCAAGCTGCTGGCAAAAATCGAAGAAGACGAAGGAGAGAGGCAGGGTGGCAGGAACATCCCAGTGCTGATCCAGCCAGACAACGTCATGTGACAGGATATGTTGGCAGCGAGGGTCATGTAGCAAATATTGACAAACTGTGTGGGAGAAATCTCGACATACTTGCCGCTGCTGCGTAATATGATCAGAAACTTTAGGAGGTCGTACACACAATATTTTTGTCTTTGCACGCAGGTAGAGAGCAAGATTGGGAGAACGCATTTTTTTGACACACCCAATATATGTAGTGTTTAAGCGTGCGACGACAATGTTGTACGAACACGTGTGAGGTATCCGGCAATCTGAACAGTTTGATGCTCGACGGGAGAAGGTTCCCCGACGACATGAATCGTTCAATCTTTCTTCTTGCGGTGACAGCACGTTCATACGTGAGGCGTGAGCAGAGAATCCAGACAGATAGGAGATATTCGACCAACCAACCATGACGCCATGCGGTATGATAGCGCAGGCGGGTGTGCCGCTCCCGCAAGTATGTTGCCAGCCAGAGCTCGTAGCCTCTGCGGTAGAGACGCTGCACCACTTCATCTCTGGAAAGATTGTAGCGCTGACGAGCCCAACCCAGCAAGGCAGCAAACGAGGTATCAATAGACGGGAGACGGCTCCGCATCGCTTGGTCTTCCCGTAGACGGCATACCAAATTGAGTCGAGACTCGTCTGCGAGGGTGGGATGCGTCCGGAACCTCGGGAACGGGCGTGGTTTCGGACCCTGCCCTCGCTGAGTTGGTCCTGTTCCGCATTGGGTTGGGGGCCGCAGTACTCTAATTGCCAAGGACTCGTACTGGGCAATTCTCGCCTCAGTGCTGAAGACCATGGGTACGAGAACGAACGACCAGGACGAAGACGAACGCCAGGAGCGATACCGCGGGCGTCCAGCTTGGTTTCCTTTCTCGTTGAAGGTGGCCTGGAAATGCTTCCAAAAACGACCTTGCAGCCCAGAACGCACCGTGCGATTGCGCGGACGAGTGCACTTAGCACGCCCCACATACCAGGTTCCAGACTCCCAGGAGAAAGCTGAGTAGCATAATGCTGCATGCGGTTGGGAGGTAGGGTCCCAGACCAAACGAACCATTTCAGTAAGATACCGAAGCCAAAATTCCCCTCGAAAGTCAGATCGTAGAACGCACATTTGGAGATTAGGCGTAGCACATCGAAGAAGTACTCGCGTCCAGTGTTTTCGCTCGTGCTGTTTCGAAATCCATTCACATGCGATGGGGATGCCGATAAAGACCAGGAGGGACAGAACAGCTTGTGATTCATGTTTGTGTTGCTGCCACGATGTGAGGGTGCACCTAATATTAACCGCTTTTTGGAACCAGAGTTGATCACGTACTGCACGCGTGCTCCATTTAAGTACCAATATACCAATCTTACGCGCTGTGGTGGTCGTGTCGGATGTAGGTGTGATATTACAATACTGACAGAGACCAGATATAAGAGCGTGTTCAGGTAGACACTGCAGAGCATGTAAAGGTAGGTGGTGGGGTAGGGAGGGAAAGACTTCTCGCACACGACGTGACTGGGCTTCCATGCATGCCATGTGAGGAAAGCCAGGGGGTAACTGCACAGGAGAAATATAAAGAAGCAGACGATCTTGGGTACAGAGTCAATGTAGATGAAGAACAAATGGATGATGGTGAGGATGGGGGTGTAGTACTGATAGTAATTTATACTTCCACGCCAACAATATGGAACTGTGAAAGCGCTGCTTGTTGGTAGACCAGACATGTATTTTCACCACATCTGCTGCTGCTGCTCCTGCTCGTGCCTGCTGGTGCTGCGGCTCAGCCTCCTTCGCGCGTGCGCATCCGAAATGCCACGCTCCTCTCTCCCCTGGCTCTGCCTGGGAGATGCTCCGCCCTCCGGGGCTCCAGCCCAGAAGCCCAGGGTTCTCTCTGCGTTGGCGGGGCTTTGGCCCTGCACCGGAAGGGTGTCGAGCAGCAGGCGTCGGAATTTGCTCCAGCCTGCGCCTCGGCGTGCAAGCGTCCGGCACGTGCTTCCATAGGTTTCTCGCACAGCGGGCCCCCACGGGAGGGGATCCAAATTCTGGCCGCCTGACGTTTTACATGTGACGATCTTTAGGCGGAGGGGAGGCACCCAACGTGCGCCTGGAGCGTGCGCGAGGGGCATGTGTCAGGAAGGAAAAAACACAGACACAATTCATCGTCGGTTCCCCATAGAATATGGGAAAATATCGGAAGTGGGAGGGGAGACAAAAACCCAGAAAATATAGGAAAATACAGGGAATCCTGTTATTTGTGTGTATTTATTTGTGTGCCCCAGGGCCCCTTCAATGTGTTCTCGCGTGTCCACGGCCCCCAGGGGGGCGGCCAACTTCTGGTCGTCGGATGCTTTGCGCGTGGAGATAAAAGTGGGCCGAGGGGGGTACCTCACATGCGCCTGGCGCGTGTGTGCGGGGCACGTGTTTTCGCCTGTCCACGGTCCCCAGGGGTGGGGGACCCACCTTCTGGTCGTCGGACTCTCGACGCGTAAAAATACAGCTGCGGAGGGGGGGGACCCAACATGCGCCTAGCGCGTGCGCGCCAGGCATGTGTTGTCACGCGTCCACGGCCCCCAGGGGGGGGGGAAGTAGGAGCTACAGAGAGAGAGAGAGAGAGAAAACAAAAAAAAGAGAGAGAGAGAGAAGGGGGAAGGGGAGGAGGATGAATAGAAGGAGGATGCGGAGGAGGAGGAGGAGGAGCAGCAGCAGAGGAAGAGGAGGACGGCGGACGAGCGACAAAGGGTGGCAGGAGGCAGGATGACAGTGACGATGCTGACGACTACGATGATGAGGATGAGGATGAGGATGACGATGATGATGATGAGGAGGAGGAGGATGATGAGGATGACGATGACGATGACGATGACGATGACGATGACGATGATGACGATGATGATGATGATGATGATGATGATGATGATGATGATGATGATGATGATGATGATGATGATGATGATGATGATGATGATGATGATGATGATGATGATGATGATGAGGATGAGGATGAGGAGGAGGAGGAGGAGGAGGAGGAGGAGGAGGATGGTGATGGTGATGGTGATGGTGATGGTGATGGTGATGGTGATGATGATGATGAGGAGGAGGAGGAGGAGGAGGAAGAACTGGACGTTGTGTTGGCAGTCCAGAAGAGTGACCGTGCAGCACGCATGTCAGAAGGACGCTTGAGTCGTAGTCCTTAGCCGGTTCGTGGATCCTTCAGGACTGTCGTCGAGTCCTTCCGCGTCGGTGTCGCCCCCTCCTTTCCCCTCCTCCGCCTTCCCCGGGTCCTGCTCCTCCCGCGCCTTCCACCCGCGGGGCCGCGTGTGCTCTCTCAGCACCTTGGGTTTGCAAGAGGCGAGACCCTCCGCTCACGCCTTGTGCAATCTGGGCAGCAGACTCTTGTAGCCGTCGCGCGCTGTTGGCGGTGATGCTGGGCGTCGCTGGTCAGGCCTCCCACGTGGTTGTCTGCGCGTGGCTGTTTACCCTGGCTCTCAATCTCAGCTTGCTGTTGCCTGTGTTGTTGTTGCTTGTGTTTTGATTTCAGCTTGCTGTGTCCCCTATGTACGCAGCTCCCCTTTTTCCGATTGTGCTTGACATGATAGGTGTAGTTTTTTGGAGTTCCAGGCCAGCTATGGCACCTGTCCGCGGATAGAAAGAAATAGATGCAATGGGAAGGGATGAGAGGGAGGGATATGATGTCTTATATGACGCGAGCGACCGTTCCCCCTCAGTTGACGCACTGCCTCGTCAAGGCTACCCCTCCATCCTTGCGTCTTCGGCGAGAAAACGCGGCGACAGGTGTCTCCCGCTCTCTTGTGTGACACTCATGTCAGAACCATCCTGTAACAGCTCCAGCTCTAAAGGCTCATTCGGACCTGCGCGAAACCACGTTTGCTTCCAAGCATAATAATTGTACGGGCTCAAAAAACTATACTCGTCGTCTACTTCCTCTTCTTCAACGCATGTCATTTCAACATGGCGCTTCCGGACTCTTTGTTCTCAATGACAAGTTCTAAAAGTGTTGTTTTGTGTTAGTTTAGAACGCCTTTTGTGAGACTTGCGAAGTTGACCCTTAGACGTTTATCCCATAACATCCTTGCTTAAACGCGCACATGCCGACACGGAGGCGGACATCAGGTTAAATATGTGTTCCACGATCATTTCGTGACCTCCAATGCCGTCAACGCGTTGTTTAAATTTGCACGGCCGTTACAATGTACGAAAGTCATTGAACCGTCTGCTGTCCTTTGATCGTTTCATTTGTGTATCACCGATGCCGGTAACCCGGAGAAGCAGTTAAGAAAGCCCCCCCCTCTCCGGCGAACGTATAACGCTCCAGCACCTTGGACGCGTTACCCTGGCACCTCGCAACCTGCTCTGAACACAGACGAGTCTGCCCGCCGAAACAAGGAAATTGCCTGAAACATTCTCGCAATCTGGCCTCCGTGTGGTTCTGAAACCAGCGCCTCGCCTGAGACATCCTCAGAGACTGCTCTAAACGCAGACGAGTCTGCTGTGGGGGAGTCCTATGGGGGATTCCTATTGGGGGAGTCCGAGCCAAGGCGCGGGAATTCTTTATTTTCTTTTCTTTTGCGCGGTGCTAAAGATATCGTTCCGCGAAAACCGCCCCCAATAATTATCTAGTTTAAGCGCTTCGCTCATTCCGCCGGCCCATGTAGCCTCATCTCTGCCGCTTGCCCGAGGGATCGTTGTCAAAGCGGCGCTGCTGGGGTCTCTTGGCAGTCGTTTCGGGAGTCTCTTAGAGGCAGTTTTGAAGCCTCTGGTGGTCTCTTGGGGGCCGTTTGGGGGCCCTGGGGCTTCTCGGGAGCGTCTGGAGCGCAGTTTTTGGCCCTCTTGGGGGCCTCCCAGGGTCCTCTTGGGGGCCTCTTGGGGCCTCTTGGGGCCTTTTTGGGCTGAAGGCTAGGATTTTCGCATCGCGTTCCCCCTCTTGGGCGCCTCTTGGGCCGTCTTGGGGGCCCCTTGGGCCGTTTTGACCGCCTCCTGGTCCCCTCTTGGGGCCGTCTTGGGCTGTCCTGGGCGCCTCTTGGGCCATCTTGGGGCCTTCTTCGGCCGTGTTCGGCCCATCTTGGGGGCCTGTTGGGCCGTCTTGGGGCGATCTTGGGAGTCTCTTGAGCAGTATTGGACGCTCTGAACCCCCAAGAGTCGCAAAGGCGAAAAATGTACGTTGTCATAAGGAAATGAAACGGTTTTTGGTTGTTGAGACTCTCTTGGGCGGCCTCTTGAGGCTCTCTTGGGGCTTGTTGGGCGGCTTGAGCCGTCTGGAGGCCATCTCTGGCGTCTTGGAACGATCTTGCGGCGACCCAGGGCCTTTCGGACGGTTTCGGGCGCGTCTCGGGGCTCTCTTGGGGCGTTCCTGGGGCGCTTGCGAAAGCCTGGGAGGCAGCGCCGAGAAGGAAAACCATCTCTGGGACCCACTTGGCCGGGACCTGCTCGGGTTCTTTTTCGTCTGGGGGGCCCAGGGGTCGCTCCGCGCGCGCGAACTAGAAGACTATTAACCAGTTACCGCAGATCTTAGCATGCCTCTGGCCCGTTGGGCCGGCGAATTACGGTGCGGTGCTAACAATACCCGGGGGGTCTTAATTGTTTATTGCGGTTATCTGCGCACAATTTCCAAATTAGATTTGCATGTTGGTATGTTTGGCCATTGGGATGTAGTTTTACTGTCATTGAAAGTCTACAGTGTGCGCGAGGAGTTGGCAAACTACTTCTTCGCATTATTTAGATTGCATACACTATGTTTTACTTCTCGTGCGTTCAGAGGTGCATAACGCCTGTGCTAATACGACCATTTTTCGCACCAGTTCACATCTTGTTTGAATTTCGCAAAGTGGAACCGAAAGTGGAACCCAACAGTGACCCAGAGGAATTGAAGGTGGAATACATACAACAAACTTACACGCGCTGAACACATATGGAGCCCAATCGGTAAACATCCAGCGCCACATCGCCAGCTCTAGCAGCAAGTGTGATGAACCTTTCCACTGCCAGGAGTACAGCGCGGCGTGCGTCCTCCGACAAGGCCCGCAGAGAGTGCATCTGCCTCAAGAATCCTTCATGCACGCTGTAGAAAATCAAATATACAACAGTCTCCTCCTTCAAAACGACACTGTTCGTATCCTCTGCCTGTTGCAACACCAACAAACTAAGTAGCGTTCGCTCGAGGACTGTAAACTTTGACGGGTGGCAATTCGTCTTTATCTCCAGAGCATTCGTGCTCGCTTTGATGTACACAGCATTCGTTATCCTTAGACCCGCAATTCCAATCAACATATATATATATATATATATATATATATTCATCCAATTTGTGTGTTTCGCACGGGTTCGCAATTTCCAGGTCCCAGAAATATTCGTTGTCACAGCTCCCCTTCAACTCATAACTTTTCAAATTTCCATTTACGGATGAATGGGGTTCGTCGACGCTTGCGTTGTGCAGTAGCGTGCCCTTGCCCTGGGCCAATCCACAATTATTCCCAACACTCCTTGGTTGGGCATTCGTTTTGACTAGAGCATTCCGGTCGTGCCTTCTCCTCCCACATCCCGCTTTGTGCGTACCTCTTGTGTGTGCATCTTGCCTGCGGTACCTCTCGTGTGTGCATCTTGCCTGGGGGGCTGCAATCTGCAAAACTATCGCCCTTCAGCGGACATTTCTGTCAGCCAATTTCCCCATTGATCCGAAGCCTGAGCACAACAGGGAAGCTGCTGGTAATCTGAGCAGCGCGTGAGGATGTGACAGGCGAGAGCGGACCCCCACGTCTACTCTGTACCACCCTCAGTCTGAGCAAGAGGGAGGCCGCCGCTTGCCTCCTCACGGCGCTCTGGGGAGATGTTCTGAGAGTATTCCGAGTTTGGTCGTAACCGTCGGGTGGGGGGGGTGCGTCAGGGGGTTGTGCTATTCTGATGCCTCTGGGGCTCTCTTAGGGGCCCTCCTGGGGCCATTTGGAGGCATTGGGGGCTCTCCTAGGGCCATCTTGGAGGCCATCGATTTCAATGGGGTAGCGTGGTCCCCTCAGAGGCCGACCCGCCGCCTCTTGGGGAGCTCCTGGAGCCATCGTGGGGCCGTCTTGGGCCGTCCTGGCTTTCTGAGTTCATCGGGGGCGAAAGGGCGAGAAGGCGGACGGACGATGGCGAGAAGGGCGAGAAGGGTAATCTGGGCAATGCCTGTATCCAGGGGTTCGCCGATGGCCCGTGTCTTCGGCGAGGCTCCCCGACGAAAATTCGTGTCATGCCCACCCCTGGGCTGATCGCCGCCATCGTCGCCCCTGACATCGGGCATGGACAGATCTGGGTTTATTAGGCGATCGCAAACATGGATCAAGGGGGCGTGGATTAGCGACGGGCCCCGTTTCCATGGGAAATCGCGAATTTCCGCCGCCTAACGAGGCGGCACCGACCGCATTTGGAGGAGGGCACCTCCCCTGGTCCATGGATTTGGCGACCGCGCGCCAAATCCATCGATCGCTAGTCCATGTCTGCGCGCCCCCGAACTTGGGTCTCTCGGGGTGTCCTTGGGAGGTGGTTTTGTGGCCACTTCCAGCCGCTTTGGGAGGGTCATGGCGCCTCCTGGAGGTAGGCTGGACGCTGTGTTGAGCCATTTCGGACTATCTGGGGTCTCTCTTGGGGCCATATCTGTCCGCCTCGGACGCTCCAACCCCTCGCGAAACGCCCCCTGCACATCCCTCCACTGACGGAATGAGGAAGTTTGAATAATTAGTATTAAGTCGGGTTTGTCCCTCTACAGGAGGGGTATTCAATAATAGTCAAAACATAGTCTGGGGACGATTTGTTGACTATGTTTGAGCATTGGGGGAGTATGTTTGGGGTATTTATCATTTTTCGCCCACAATCCCCCTGTAGGGGGGACATGCCCAACCTAAAATTAGCACTTTAAGCAAAGTGCGCCCTTGGGGCTGATGGGAGCTCGCCCCTGGTACTTCTCGCCCCTTGCACCGTGTCTCCTTTTCGCGCCTTCTCCTCCCTCGCGTCGCCTTCCTCTCAGCCTCCCCCCTCATCCTTCAAGGGCCTCCCGCAGTTTCTCTTCCTCTGCGTTTTCTGGAGGAGGAGGCGAGGAGGAGGAGGAGGAGGAGGAGGAGGAAGAGGAAGAGGATTGGGAGGATGAGGAGTAGGAAACGGAAGGAACTGCGGACGAAGCAGACGAGAGGGAGGATGAAGAGTTGGATAAGGAGGAGGAGGAGGAGGAGGAGGAGAAGGAGGAGAAGGAACAAGTCGGGGAGCCAGGGAGGAGAGGGGGGAGGGGGGGAACAGAGAATGAGAAGGAGCCGGGGAGGGGTGTAAACAGAGATATAACAGGGGTGAGGAGCAGGACAACATTGGAGTAGGAAAGGGGCAGGAACAGGATGCAGGAGGGAGGGAGAATGCAGGAAAAAGTAAGAATGGAGGACAAGGGAAGAGGGGAAGGGAGGAGGTGGCAGGACGAGGAGGGTG
>CAUYUJ010017551.1:100000-232669 GCA_963575745.1 Prorocentrum cordatum | reverse complement strand
TCCTCCTCCTCCTCCTCCTCCTCCTCCTCCTCCCCATGCTTCTCCACCCCCCCCCTCCTTCTCCTCCATCCTCCTCATCATCTTCCTCCCGCGGATCTGCCGAACACGCCCTCAAACGACCTGCCAGCCTTGTCCCCTGGTGAGTGCCACGGACCTGCTTTTAAAGGACTGCTGGGATGCTTCAGCTTCCAACACGCCGCCCTGTTCTTCTTGCATGCTCCTAGAAGGGTCGCTTGCGGCCCCGTGCACGCTACCTTCAGTCCCCCTCGTTCCTGGGGCTATGTTAGCTTCAGCACGAGGAGCAAGAATGGAGGGGCGGGGCTTCCCTGTGAAACACAGGAAACTCGATCGAACGACGACCCCCGTTCCTCCATGGGACCTCTGTGGTTCCAACTGAGCAGACTAGAGAGGTCTGGTCTGGGGCCTCCAGGATGCGGGTTGGCCTCAGAGCTCTCGAGGGGGGGGCCGCGACGCGCCCTTCTTCGCAAGCCTGTCAGTTTCGTGTTTGCCTTGCCTCTCAGAATCGGAAGTGCGCCCTGCACGGGCGCCAACCTCAATTGAGTGACCTCTGACCGTTTTAAAAGAGATCCCCGAGAGACCCACCTCGGAAAACAACTGTTCGCCATAGGTGGGCGCGAACATTGGCCGATCTGATCGAATATCTTCGATCCTCGCAGTACTGTCAAAGTCCCGCGGCAGCCCGAGTAGCGTGTGCACCTGCCTCCAAGGAGACTGGAGGCTGCAAGCACAGCGTCGTCGTCGCCATCCCTCACAACCTGACCGGGGCACTCGGCGGAGGGTGGGACTGACCCGAACCATTCGGCGACCCTGCGCCTCTGCTGATCGCGCACCGCCACCCCCCACCGAGCCACCCGCACAGATGGGACAACAGGCCGTCGAACCCCGTCCCGTCGCAAAAAAAACAGGACCGTCAAGAAACCCAGCTGATGCTTCACCTCTCTCAGCCCAGAACTCCGCGGACGGGCCCGGGGCTTTTTGGCGATGAGCTGGCCAGTGCCTGGGATGATGCTTCGAGACACACGTTCCTGCAGCTCGACGGGGGACCTACTGAGACTCTGGGCCGGGACCTTCACATCCTCGAGAAAGTTGCCCCTCCTGTCTTCCGCCAGTTGATCTCTGGGTTGTCAACAACCCCCGCGTGCAGCCGACGATTTTCATCGATGATTTGCTGTTGTCCCGACCATAACAGCAGCCAGATGCATCTTACCAGCGATCTTGTCAAGGCCTCAGCTAGCATGCACCAAGCGATCGTTCATGATCTCAAGTGTGAAATCGCTGTGCACAAGGCTGCTGTTGTGGCCTCTTCGCCAGCGATCCAGGCTGATCTGGCCTCTCGCCTCGGGCAGTGGGCTTGACCAGCCGTTGCTGATGACAGCCGCGAACCATCAGCCGCCAACCTAGGTGTAGATTTCACAGCAGGAGCCAAAGTAAGGAGCAGGGCCAGGAGGACGCTCAAAGATCGAGCCATCAAGCTGAAGTCTCGGCTATACAGGCTACGAACTCTTAGAATGGCAGGTGCAGATACCAGGAAACTTTGTAATACAGGGCTTCAACAAGCAGGCTTTTTTTGACCGAAAGTCGTGGGGGTATCTGAACTCGAGCTCCTGGAGGCCCGCGATCTGTTTCTGATGCTTGCTGGACCCAAGTGTGCTACCCGTTCGAGAAGTATCTCCCTGGCGCTCCTGGTGGACCCCACATGGCGCTCAGCTCTGGGACCTTGCATATACTGGAGCCTTGCGGTCTGGAGGGCCTCCCAGAGCCCCCTCAAGGTGCATGTACCCTACCTGAGCTTCGTCGTCTTGCCAGCAACGTTATCGAGCCCCCTCCTGCAGGATGGAGAGGTGTTCGAGGCCCTCTTGGAGCTACATCTCAGTTTGGAAAGAATGGGTTGGACTTGGACGCACCCTTTCATCTCCACCAGCCACACGGGTGAACAGTTTCCTTTGCCAACGACCTCGCCAGCCCTTTCGAATAGTTTCTTGATTGCAGCCTGGTAGGAGGATCTTGCAGGTGTTGCAGCGAGGAAGATACTCACTGACGCCATCGACCTGCCCTACGCCCAGCAGGCGCTTGGCAGCAGGGACCTGCCCAGCAACGAGCGCAGCACCCGCTTCGCCTTCCTCACCCAGTCCATCTGGACCCTCAGTCGCCTTAGAGAAACAGGATACGCCACCCCCACACAGTGCATATGTGGAGCCCCGAAGGATGACCTCGGGCATGCGCTCCTGACATGCAGCGCGTCAGCCCCCCTCCGAGATGAGCACCTGGAACCTGATGACACTGAACGCTTTGAGTCGCCCTGAGACCTTCGCGGAATGTGCTGGTTTTCCGGAGCATCCCCATCTCAAGGTTCCCAGGCCTCCTGGTCTTGGTTACGAAGTTTGGGAGTTTTGGTCTGTCAAGGGCTTCTCGCCCGAAGAAGCCGTTAAGGACGATGTGTATCTTCATGGTCGTGTAACCAAGGATGGTCATCCATGGTTCCGCTCTCCTTGATGGGCCCTGATAAAGTTAGGGCCCGACGGTTTTCTCTCTGCCTACACGTGTTGGCCTGTGGGGGCGGGCTCCCCCCGACCTCGCCAGCAGCAGAGTTTTTAGCGCACCTCGCAGCAAGCAAGTTCAGAGGCAGAACCAAGCTGCAGTCGGAGTTCAGGGGAATCGTAGATTCCACAATGCCTCCCGCTCAGCCAGTGGGGAGCCTCTGTTTTGATGGTTGAGGCTCCCTTGCCAAGCGGGGTGAAAGCAGTCGTGACGGAGGTCTCAGAGCAGATAAAAAGGTCAAAGCCCACCAGAGAGTCCGCGAGCTGGAGCCCCTTTCGGGCATTCAGGAGCTGTTCTGTTGCATCTTCGGGGGACCTCGCCTGTCCCCAAAATTGGTGTCTTGTTTTGGGGCCCGACGCGGGCTTGATGCGGACTCGACGCGGACTTGGCGTGGAATCGACGCGGACTCGACGCGGATTCGACGCGGACCCGACGAGTCCCGACATGGATGCGACGCGGATGGGACAGCGACGGGACGGACAAGGTCCCCCAAGGATGCGGCATAGGAACTGACTGAGTGGCCGCGGTGGCCGCGAGTCGGCCCCCCCCCGAGCCCTCTCTGAACGAGAGCGAGCTGTATCCCCGCGGAGCCCTCAAAGCGCAATGGTTCCTGAAGCATGTTGCCAAGGTCCTCCCTCTGTGGCCTTGAGTCGGGCCTGTCCCCCTACAGGGGGATGTTTGACGAAAAATAGAAAATATCCCAAACATAATCCAAAAGTAGTCCAGAACTAGTCTGGGGACTTTTTGGGGGTATTTGGAGCATGTGGGGGGTATTTTTTTTGAGCATTTTTGCAGCATTTTTGGTTTATTTTTTATTCTTCGTCGAAAATCCCCCTGCAGGGGGACAGGCCCGACAGAACTGTGGCCCACAAGTGGCCCCCAGGGTGGGGTGGGGGAGGGGGGGGTAGCACAGTAAAAAATCCTCATGAGGACGCGCGACTTTGCTCAGGGTACCCGTGCGTCCTTGCTCTTCCTTGCTCTTGCGTCCTGGAGGTTTTCGTCGTCCGCCGCCCCAAAAAATCCCAACTTCGGCTTCCAAGGGTCTTGCGTCCTTGGCGCGCGTCCTTACTGGGGCTCTCGACTGTGGAGGGCCGGAGGCCCCAGCCCTCGCCACCAAGGCCCCGCGGCTCTATAGAGCAGCGCCGAGCTCGGAGCATCGTGGCACAAGGCAGGGCCACGTCGAGCGGGGCCTCCTACTGGGGGCGGCCTGGGGCTGCGGCGGCCCCCATCCCCCCCTCCCCAGACCCCCTCGAGTTATGAAAAAATCACGACGGGAGGTTTTTCGTTGTTTTTGGCCTCTGGGGGCCCTTACCGGCCCTCGGGACCGTCAAAAAACGACTCAGGACGAAGAACCGGTCCCAGGGAAAGGGTCCAGACCGCTGGGGGTCGACGTCATGAAAAATTCATGACGTCGGGGGTCTGGGTCTATCGGGCCCCTCGGTCAAGCAGTGGCGAAGCGCCCCGGCTCGCCTAGAGCCCCACCGAGCAGTGCTCTGAGAACCTTTTGGTGGTGGTTCTCACGACATGTTCTCAGAGCATTTCTGGCTGGGACCGTCCTGTTTTGACACACCGGGAATACGTTCCAAGAACATTGTTTTTGTTCTTAGAGCATGTTTGGGTTCTCAGAACATTTCGTATAGGAATGCCGGGATGGTCGGTCCCTGCTCAACCCTCGGTCCGCCCGTGCCGCCTGCGTCTGGCGTCGCCAGAAGAAGCCGATGGCCCTGCATGGTCTGCCGCTCGAGATGCATCCGGGAGGCCTCCTTGGAAGGCCAGAGGGCACGAGCAGTGCCCGGGCAACGCGGCAGGCCTGGCCAGGCTCGCCATCCAGCCCAATGGGTACCACATTCTTGTCCCTGGTGAGATTGAGGGCGACTCTTTCGCCCTCGCTTGCAAGAAGTGTGGCAAGCACACAGAGTGTACGTCGAATGGGCTCCACCAGCGATGCCTCAACCGATCCAACTCCACCTTCAGCCAACGTGCTTGCCAAGCATTGTGTGACGGGAGGCACCCCAAAGGCCCCGAGAAGAGCCACATGGTCTTCAAAGCCCCCATTCCACTTGCTATGGCTTGCCCAAGTGCAGCCTCGCAGGCGCTCGAGCCGACGCAGCGTGCGGAGTCGAACCCATCCCAAGGCCATGCGATCCTCCTCCTCCTCCTCCTCCTCCTCCCTCTGATGGGCTCTCGGTGGCGGTTGTCCCCGTTTCGCAGCGAGCGAAGAACGGTATAAGATAACTTTTTCGCCGCCGGGGACACCTGCCCCTGGGCGGCTGGAAAGTTTATACCCCTACGGTGCCACCGTAAGGGTATTAACTTTCCAGCCGCCCTGGGGCAGGTGTCCCCGACGGCGAAAGAGTTTACTTTATACCGTTCTTCGCCCGTTAAGTTTCGCGGCACGTCTCCGGCAGGCTCGGGCTTGGTGGCCGCGGCGCTGCGCCACCCCCGGCTTGCGGCCGCGGCGGCCCCGCCGCGAGGGGCCGCCGCGAAGCAGGAGCCGGGGCGGCGGTCTGCGGGCGGGACGTAGGCTGCGCCCTCCGCGGTTGAGGGGGAAAAGGGGATGTGGAGGGGAAGGAGGAGGGGGAAGAGGAGGAGGAGGAGGAGGCGGAGGAGGAGGAGGAGGAGGAGGAGGAGGAGGAAGAAGAGGAGGACACCACAGGACGAAAGGAAGGATGATGAACATGATGAGGAGGAGGAGGAGGAGGAGGAGGAGGAGGAGGAGGAGGAGGAGGAGGGGGATGGGGGTGGGATGGCGGAGGAGTAAGAGGATGAGGCGGAAGAGAAAGAGGAAGAAAAGGGGGAGGTTGGGGAGGGGGAGGAAGAGCAGTGCAAACCCCAAACTCATCAACAATGCTTCTTCGGAGGCCCCTACAAGACATTATTTCCAGTGCGGGCAGTGCCTCCAGCTCCTGGGAGTTCAGACACCGTGAGTCACCGTTACTGCTGCGGCTTGGGAGTCCTGAGCTGTGCCAGAGCATCCGCCCTGTGATCTCGACACCACCAAGCAACATGACTGTTGCGTCCTGACAACACCGAGTCGCTCCAGGGCAGCGCTCCCGGAACTGCAGCCGCACCAGTCCTTGATGGCGGATGTGCGCGACGCTCGGGCGAGAGCCACGTTTCGAGAACGGGCCACACTCCATCGGTGACTTTCTGGAGGCGAACGTGCGCGGCGTCCAAGCGAGAGCAGCATTTGAAACAGACCTGGCTTTCATCCTTGACTTTTTCTGCGACCTTTTAATAAAACGAACGAGCGCGGCGGTCAGGCGAGAACCACATCTTTGAAAGCCGCCCGCCCTCTCTCTCTCTCTCTATCTTTGAAGTTGTTGCAGTTTTTTCAGGTGGCTGGGCGGCGCTTCGGTGAGATCCCTATGTTGATAACGACCCGCCCTCCATCCGTGAAACGGTTTCAGAGTTCAAGCTTCAGAATTGCCAGTTGAGAGGGGTTTTCAGGCGAAACTCCAGGTCCAACCAACCGACACGTCTGGGGGGGCGACAGGAAGGAGTCGCTTGTACGAAAAAGAAATGGAGGAGGAGGAGGAGGAGGAGGGGGAGGGGGATGGGGTTGGAAAGGAGGTGGAGATGGATGATGATGATGATGATGATGATGATGATGATGATGATGATGATGATGATGATGATGATGATGATGGTGATGGTGATGGTGATGGTGATGGTGATGGTGACGATGATGATACTGATGATGACGATGATTGAGTAATGATGATCATGATGGTGGTGATACTGGTGCTGCTGAGGTTGCTGCTGCTGCTGATGATGATGATGGTAGGGATGGTGGTGATGATGAGGATGATGGTGACGAGGAGGAAGCGGGGGAGGAGGGGGTTGGAGGGGGGATGCAGTTATGTTTGTGGGGCTGTGGTACTGATGATGATATCTATGATGATGAAGAAGGTGATGATAATGATGATGCTACTGATGTTGACGATGATGATGATGATTATGATGATGATGATGATGATGATGATGATGATGACTTTGAGGATGATGGTGATTCTGACTATGAAAATGATGTTGGCTGTGCTGCCGATGATGATGATGCTGATGATAATTATGACGGCGGCGATGCTGGTGATGATGATTGTGTTGATGACGTTGATGCTGATGCTGATGGTGTTGTTGCTGATGTTGATGTCGATGATGACGTTGGTGACATTGCTGATGTTGATGACGATGTTGACGACGATGAGGCTGATGCTGCTGCTGCTGATGATGATGATGCTGTTGCTGCTGATGATGATGATGGTGGTGCTGATGGTGATGGTGATTACGATGCTCACGGTACAGATGTTTAGGATGATGGGGATGATGCTGATAATGATAATGACGATGAGGATGCCGATGATGATGCTGATGATGGTGATGATGCTGATGATGATGGCGCTGGCTGTGGTGTTGGTGCTGTCAACGGTGGTGATGGTGATGCTCATGCTGCTGCTGCAATTTATGATGGTGATAATGATGACGATGCTGCTCATGTTTGTGATAATTTTGCTGCTGCTGCCGATGCGGATGCTCGATATTTTTCTGATGCTAGTAATGATGTTGACGATTTGTGATGAAATCGATGATTCTGATGACGATGGGGATGCTGATGCTGGTCATGGTGATATAAGGTGATGCTGATGGTGATGATGCTGATGATGACGATGATGATGCAACTGTTGACGCGGCTGGTGATGATGAGTATGATGATGTTGATGATGCTGATGCTGCTGATGATGCTGACTGCTTATGATGATGCTGGTGATGCTGTTGATGATGGCCTTGCTGATGATGCTGGTCATGATGATGATGAGTATGGCGTGACAACATTGATGATGCTGATGATGATACTGATGATGGTGATCAGCGTGACGATGATACTGACGATGTTGATGATGAAGCTGATTATGATGATGATGTTGATGATGATGATGCTTATGATGATGATGACGATGATGATGATGCTGATGATGATGTTGATGATACTGATGTTGATGATGACGATGCGAATTATGCTGATGTTGCTGCTGACGACGATGCTGCTGTTGCTGCCAACGATTGTGATCAGGAGACGGGGGGTGCGAAGGAACAGGGGAAGCCGATGGAGGAGGAGGGGATGGCGAGGGAGGCGGACAATGGGGGAGAAGGGAGAGGTGGACGAGGATGATGAGCCAGAGGAGGATGAGACGGAGGAGGAGGGGACGGAGACGATGGGGATGATGGTGAGGATTTGCATGAGGACGGTGATGAGGACGGTGATGAGGATGATGATGTTGCTGATGATG
This sequence comes from Prorocentrum cordatum, assembly GCA_963575745.1. NCBI lineage: Eukaryota > Dinophyceae > Prorocentrales > Prorocentraceae > Prorocentrum > Prorocentrum cordatum. The sequence continues at coordinate 224,822 of CAUYUJ010017551.1, read as the reverse complement.
ATGTGATGGTGATGATGATGCTGGTGATGATGTAGATGTTGATGCTGACGATGATGTTTCGAATGCTGCTGATGACGGTGCTGATGGTGATGATGATGGTGGTGATGCTGGTGATGATTCAGGTGATGATACTGTTGTTGCCGATGGTGGTTGTTCAGGTGGAGCATATGGCGAGCAGAGGGGGAGGAGAAGGAGGAGGCGGCGTGGAGGAGGAGGGCGAGGACAATGCGGAGACAGACGAGGAAGAGGATGAACAGTAAGAAGGAGACTTGACCCAGAAGGGCATGGAGCAGCAGGAGGATCAGTAGACGGAGGATGATGGGATGGACTAGTCGGAGGAGAAGGACGAGAGCGGGGGTGGAGGAGGAGGAGGTGGAGGAGGACGAGGGGGTGACTGGGAATGAACATGCTGATGTTGTTGATGATGGTGATGATGGTGGCGATGATGATGCTGCTGATGAGCATGATGAGGATGCTGTTGCTGGCCATGGTGATGATGATGCTGATGATAACGATGCTGATGATGCTGATGACGATGGCGATGCGGGTGCTGATGCTGCTGATGATGATGCTGATGCCGATGCGACTGGCGATGTGGATGCGACTGACGAGTATGTTGCTGCTGATGATGATGGTGACGATGCTGATGATGATGCGAATGATGATGATGGTGCTGATGACAATGATGATAATGATGAGGATGCTGCTGCTGATAATCATACTAATGCTGGTGATGATTATGCTGCTGCTGACGATGATGATGCTCAAGTTGATGTTGATGTTGATGATGAGTGTCATGATGCTGCTGATGAGGATGATGCTGCTGACGATGATGATGATGATGCTGATGCTGTTGTTGATGATGATGCTGCTGATGATGATGATGATGAACATGATGATGATGATGATGATGATGATGATGATGATGATGATGTTGCTGATGCTGACGCTGCTGCTGATGCTGATGATGATGATGATGATGATGATGATGCTGATGCTGATGCTGATGCTGATGCTGATGATGGTGATGATGCTGATGATATGATGCTGATGATGCTGATGAGGGGTTGGAGGAGGAGGGTGAGGAGGTGGAGGAGGAGGAGGATGAGGAGCAGGAGAAGGAGCAGGAGCAGGAGGAGGAGCAGGAGGATGAGGAGGAGGATTAGAAGGCGGAGGCGGAGGAGGTTGACGGGAAGGACAGGGACGTGGATGAGGATAAGAAGGACCAGGAGGAGACACATGAGACCGCGGAGGAGGATGCGGAGAAGGGTACGATTTGGTTGTCGCTGATGATGGCGATGATAATGGTTATGAGGAGGAGGAGTAGGCGGCGGAGAAGTAGGAGGATGAGGAGGAGGGTTGGGAGGAGGAGGAGGACACTGCTGATGGGGAGGAGGAGGAGGAGGAGGGCATGCATGTGCGGAGGGGTATGAGAGGGAGTAGGAGGACGATGGCGATGATGATACAGCTGATGCTGTTCATGATGATGCTGATGATGCTGCTGATGATGATGATGATGATGATGATGATGATGATGATGCTGATGATCAGGAGGAGGGTGAGGAGGAGGAGGAGGAGGAGGATAGATGGGGAAGAGAAGGAAGAGGTGTATGCTGAGAAGGAGAATGCTAAGGATGCGGAGGAGCAGGAGGGGAACGAGGATAAGGACGAGGAGACGTAGGAGAAGGACAAGGATGAGGAGGAGTAGGAGGAGTGGGAGGAGGAGGAGGAGGAGGAGGGGGATAGCAAGCATGAAGGTATGCTGATGGTGATGCTGATGGTGATGCTGATGGTGATCCCGATGGTCATGATGATAGAGGAGCAGCAGGTTCACAACAACGACAAGGGGGACGAACACGAGGAGAATGAAGAGGAGGAGAAGGATGACCCGGAGGAGGAGGAGGAGGAGGAGGAGGAGGAGGAGGTAAATGATGATGATCAGGTGCAATTGGGAAATACCGATGCTTGTGATGCTGCTGATGATGCTGATGCTGCTGCTGATGATTCTGATACTGTTGTATGTGATGACGCTGGTGACGTTGATGATGATGATGATGATGATGATGATGATGATGATGATGATGATGATGATGGTGATGGTGATGGTGATGGTGATGGTGATGGTGATGGTGACGATGATGATGATGATGATGATGATGATGATGATGATGATGATGATGATGCGTATGCTGACGATCGTGCTGTTTCTGACGATGATGATGATGGTGATGATGCTGATACGGATGATGATGCTGATTACGATGATGATGACGACGATGATGATACTGATGATGATGCTGATGATGGTCATGATGATGATGATGATGATGATGATGATGATGAGGATGAGGATGAGGACGAGGATGAGGATGATGATGAGGATCATGATCACGGTCCTGATAATGTGAATGATGATGCTGATGGTGGTGACGATGACGATGGGGATGTTGACGACGATGACAATGGCGATGATGGTTGTGTTGATGATGGTGAGGAGGAGGAGGAGGAGGAGGAGGAGGAGGAGGAGGAGGAGGCTGCTGCAGCTGCTGCTACTTTGGATGATGGTGATGATGGCGATGATGGTGCTTCTGCAGCGGCTGCTGATAAATGTGATCTTGCTGCTGCTGCTATTTATGATGATGTCGATTATGATGTTTCTGATGATGATGCTGCTGATGATGCTGATGATGATGATGGTGATGATGATGACGATGATGATGATGATGATGATGATGATGATGATGATGATGACTATGATGACGGTGATGATGCTGCTGATGATGATGCTGATGATTTTGACGATGATGAGCCAGAGGATGAGGAGGAGGAGGACGAGAGTAGTATCATGATGAGGAGGAGGTGAAGAAGGAGGAGCAGGGGAAGGGGGAAGGAGGAGGAGGAGGGGGACGTTTCCGGAGGCTTTCGGCGGTCTCCGGGTCCCGGGGTTGTTTCCGTGTGCTTCGTCTCGCCCAGAGCTTCTCTGGAGATGCCGGGGTGGCCCGAACGATCACATGCGGCCCGAGCTGTGGTCCGAATGGGAGAAGGGCGGGCGAAAGGGGCGGCTTGCGCCAAGGAGTGTGGCGGGCGGGGGGAGGACGAGGAACAGTAGAAGCACGGGGTGCTAGATGTGGTGGAGGAAGAGGAGGCGGGGCGGGGCGGGGCGGACGGACAGCACAGTCGAGCGCGGGGCGAGCAAGCAGAGCGGAGCTGGGGCGGGGCGGGCCGGGGGGGGGGGGGAGAGAGAAGGGATTTGGGTGGGGCGCGCGACGTGTCACAGCAGTGCCAGCGCTTAGTGGTTTGTTTTGATCGGGAAGGCGTGGCACATGCGAACTGTCCGGTATGTGTCACAGCCGCAAGCAGCCTTGCTCCTTTGCACGGGGCGGCTTGGCACAGCGTGTTCGTGGCGCGCATCAGGGTCTCAAACCATTGTTCGCGCTATTTCTGTTTTGTTCTCCTCCCAGTAGCTCGACCGCTCGGCTCTTCGTGTCGGCCACGCGCTGTCCAATGCTCGGGTGTGGGTTGCCCAGGAAGCCCACGGGAGGCGGTGAGACATTGGTCCCATGTGCTGGCCGCGCGGGGGACACCTTGTCCTCCTGACCACCTCGCGGAGTGGGAACAATAATCGAGCAGTCTGCGGAGAGAGAGAGAGAGAGAGGGAGTGCAAGAGTAAGCAGGAGCTGTCGCCGCCCAGTCGGAGACTCACCACGTCCGGCTTCACCGTGATCGGCACCCAGTCCTCGGCGTCGGGTTCATTGCCGCACGTCACGGAAGGTGCCTTCCTGCTGCCGGGCGCCTCGGTGACGGTGTACGAGGACTCGCAGAGCCTCGAGCACACGATAAGCATCGAGGCTGCCCGGGCCTGGGGGGCACCCGCCCGATGCGCCCGCACCCCGTGGCAGAACAGGTGCCGGCGAGAGCGGAGGACCCTCCGCGAGCACGCGCATCGGGTGTTTCCGGAGGAGCAGGAGGAGCAGGAGGAGGAGGAGGAGGAGGAGGAGGAGGAGGTGTCCCCAGATCTTCGCGCCATCTTGGGGCCCCTGGGGCCCTCGGACTCGTCTGGGGTGCTCGTCGTTGGGGCCATCGTGGGCCTCCCTGGGAGTCCTGGGGGGCGCCCTGGGCCAGGGCTCCGGGTGGCAATTCCTCACAGCCTCGTGCTGCCCCCCCAGGAAGGCCAGACGACGGGACGAGAAGGAGGAAGGGCCAGTGCCAAGCAGGGATACGATGCTGCAGCGCGCCCTTGCGTCTTGAGAGTTCACTCCCCAGATGCCCTTCCAGCATTCTGTTCAGTGTGGGGAGCACCCCTCTCGGGGACGAACGCCCCACGAACCTCCGCCTTCGCTTCCCGTCCTCGAATCTCGATTCCCGTACCTATACGACCACTCTTCGGGCGATAAGGAGTTTGGGTGTGGGGGAGAAAGAGCCTATTGATCTATCGATCTCTCCATCAATATCACGATCGACATCACTATACATTCACCTCTCTCGATCTCACTATCGATCTCACAGCCAATGTCACAATCAAACTCACTGCCGATCTCACTTCTGTTCTCACCATACATCTAACTCTGGCGACCCCAATATCGATCTCACTATCGACTTCATTATCGCTACCAAGGTGGGACACCCCCGGCCACCGCCCGCCCACCGCCGACGGAACACCGACGGGACACCAACGGGACATCAACGGGACACCACAGGACACCTTAGCGGGACAACCAGGGCCACCGCGCGCCCACTGGGGACGGCGGGGTCATTCCTCTCGCGCGCCCACGCAGCTTCGCCTCGCCCGCACGCACGATGCGAACACGAAGCCGAAACCCATTTCCCGGCGGGGAGCTCTCCGTTCCATTGCGATCTCACCGCCCAGCCTTCGCCTTCCTTTGGGGGGGGGGGGCCACAGTCCCCTTCGTCGAAGACGTGTGAGGTCGCCCCGAGGGCCTTCAGGGGTGCCTCCAGTGGAGCCCGCGGGTCATCCCTAGGGCCGAGGGGGCGCTCTGAGATGCCGCCATGTGGAGGGAGAAGGGGGGTGCAGCATCGAGGGTCTGGAGCGATTTTGTGTCCCCCCCTTGGGGCCTCCAGAGGCTGCCTGGGAGTGAGGAGTGAGGAGTGAGGGGTGAGGAGGAGGAGAAGAAGGATGAGGGGTGAGGAGGAGGAGGAGGAGCAGGAGGAGGAGGAGGAGGAGGAGGAGGAGGAGGAGGAGGAGGAGGAGGAGGAGTGAGGGCCTTCCTCAGAGCTCCCCTGGAGGTCCCCCTGGAACGCCCCGTAACTGACTGGGGCACTCCTCCAGCGGAGGCGCTCCGCGCGGACCGCAGTGCGAACATGCTATTAGGACGGCGGCCAGAATGCCCGTGTTGGGAAGAGTCGGCGGGGAGACCCCTATCGGGGGCTCGCAGTGGGTGGGATATCCCAAGTGGGGTTGGTGTGGGGAACGAACCCAGCTGGATGCTCACATGTCTTTCTTCCAGGTGCCGTTTATCTGCGATTTCCCTCCCAACCCCACCTCTGCCCCAGCCCCCACCTATCTACACACGCCGGTCGTTGAAAGTAGGTATCTTTGGAATCGCAGATCCCAATCTACTTCAAGCGCCTTCCTACTTCAATAATCGACACGCTTTTGCTGTGTTCTGTCATTCTCTGTGGGGGCCTGGACCCAATCAACTATATCCGCCTTCCTACTTCATGTTTCTACCTACTTCTTCCGACCGACGTGTACGCCCTCCCGATCCTACATCGGGGCACAATCAGTGACATAGACATACAAATATTCGGAGGTCCGCGCGGCTTTCTCGGATCGGCGCTGGACCCCCTCCCCCTCCCTGGCGCGCGGAGTGCGCCAGGGGCGGTGCTGGAGGCGCCGCCAGAGGGCCACAGCGCCGAGGCGAGGAATCTGCGCGGACCCCGATTTGGTTTGAGGTTTATGGCATTGTTTGTCCCCTACTACGGCCCTCCCCCTCTTCATTCACCGCGTGTCCACTCGACGGTCTGGGATGTTTTTGGTCCTGCTGGGGTCTGTGCAGTCCTCTGGATACCTCCGAGGCTTCTGGAGAGCTCCGGGGACTTCTGATGACCTGGGGGGGGCATGTGCTTCTCGGGGCCCCCCAAACGGGGTGGTGACCACACCGTGCGGTGAGTCGGTGGGGGTTCGGGGTCACCGCACGGTTTTGGGACTCGGGTCGTTCTCCGAGGATGTCTCGGGCGACAAGGGCCTCCGGGGTCCCAAGACCGTGCGGTGACGGACCGCGCGGTGAGGTTTTGGGGGGATTTCGAGGTCACCGCACGGTCTGTCACCGCACCGTTTTGGGGCCCCAAAGCTTCCCTGCTCAGTCCCTTGTCCCTCCTTCCTGCTTCCTGGATGTCCCATGGTGTTTTCCTGGATGCCGACGCTCGGAGGGGGGGGGGCGGCTCCAGGTTCTTTGTTCGATTGTGTGTGGTCGTTCCCGAGAGGTTTCGAGGTCCCTCGAGAGTTTTTCTCGAGAGAGTTTGCGAGGTTCTCGAGGTTCTCGAGGGTAGTTTTCGAGAGGTAGTTTTCGAGGGTAGTTTTCGAGGGTAGTTTTCGAGGGTAGTTTTTTCTCGAGGTTCTCGAGGGTAGTTTTCGAGAGAGTCGTCGAGGGCTCTCGCGAGTTTTTCCCGAGCTCTTCGGGGCAGCTCCCGGCAGCTGCGCCTCGTCGAGGGCCTGCAGTGGTGCAGGAAGCGCCCCGCGCGGCCGTGGTCCGAGAACCACCGGGGAGGGGGAGAAGACAAGGGCCTGGCATCGCTCGGACGTGTGCATTTTTTCTCGGCGAGGGCCATCGAGGAGCATCCTGGATCAATCGGCGAAAAAACCGCGCACGAAGCCGAAAAAGGCACAGGGAATGGACGTCCGAGCGATGGCCAGAGGGAGTGAGCTGGGGCAGGAGGTCGCTCCCTCGTCTGCTCAGCTCCCTCCCGCCCCAGACGGGAGCGCGTCGTGGAGATCTCGGGGCGGAGGTTCTTCGAGGTGGTCGGCCTCTGGAGGCCCTCTCCGGGCCCTGGGGCCGTCGAGAAACGACTCGGGGTGGGAAGTCGGTCCCGGGGACAGGGTGGGGACTTCTGGGGACCGCGTATTGTCGGGGGCGGCAAGGAGGGGGGTGATGACTAGGGGGGGGTGGATATCATGGCGTGGGCCATGATATTTCTCCAGACTTCATGGCGCCCCTGCTTATTTCATGACGTCCCTGGCCCCCCCCCCCCCTGGGCCGCGCACATGCCGCCGGCCATGGTTTGCACCCCCCCCTCTTGGACGCCCCCCTCTTTGCCGCTCCCGATATGGAAAAGATCGGGGCGTCGCATGTCTGGGGCTGTGTTCGTCAGGGTGGGCAGGGGCAGGCGGGCACCTCTGGGCTCGCAGGCAGACGTGGCCGGCGCGGGCAGCCTCAGCGCCAGCAGCGTCGAGGCGCTCTTCGACAAGTACAGCGTCCGGAGTCTCATCGAGCAGGCCCTGTTCGATGGGCTCACCACGCGCTGCAAGGTTGCTATGATGGGAGTCACCGCAACGCAGTCCTCGGGGGCGAGCCCGTCGACCTGGTCGTTGGCGATCACATACCTGGGCACAGTCGTAGCCCCCACTGCTTCGGCATGCTTCATCCTCGAGGGCCTCGCGAACGAGATGGCAGACCTGTGCACGAGTGGATCCACTGCGATGCAGACTTTCAGGGACAACTTCGAGACTGGCATGGCCTCCGTAGCTGCAACCGACGGCACTTCATTGTCTTTTGTGCTGGAAGGGTTCTCGTCGGGAGTAGGGATCTCATGTGGGACCTCTGAGCCGTCCTACTCAGGTGTGACTACGGAAGTGCTGGATGCTGCTGTGGGTTCTCTCGACTGCTTCCCGATCTTCCCCTCGATCGACAATTGGGTCCCGCCCTCCGACTGTCCCAACGAGCACGGGACATCCTGCGCTTTCCAGTGTGCTAGCGGCTACTCGCTCTGGTGCTTCGGGGACGTCACGCTCGACCCCGTGCCCCGATCGGCCTGCTACGATGGCTTTCCGAGCGTCGAGGCGGCCTGCGGCCGGATCGAGTGCCATGCCGCGGAGCACTACGTGCTGGCAGGGGAGTGCAGGCCAGACTGCGGCGCTGCGCCCAGCCTCTCCATGGTCTGGGACGGCACCGAGAGCGTCGACAACGACTCGCTCGCCCTGTGCGCCGGCAGGTCACACGGAGCACTGTGCGAGCTCGTGTGTGTCTATGGCTTCCACTCGCAGGACAGAGACGGCAACAAGCCAGGGACGTTCATGTGCGTGGACGGGGCCTACGAGGGGGAGCTGGCCTGCATCGGAAGCACGTGCGAGGGCCTGTCGCCGAATCTGCTGTACGATGCTGCCAGTGATGAGATGGTTGACGCCGGTACTAGCGACACTGGCCACGAGCTGGCGTCGATGACAGATTGTACGGACATGCCCTTCTTGGGCCAGTGTTCAATCTACTGTCAGGCTTCGGGGCTCTGAGGCAAACTCGTGCCCGTGCTTTCCACCCCGCCGTGCCCCTCTCCCCCGTCTTCCTCTCCCTGCACGCGTGCGGATACGGATGCTTCTTGAATCCTCAAGGCTGGCTTGACGCAGATCTGCGAGGAAGACTATGCTAGGACCGTGCCCCCCATGCATAGTCATACGGCTCGGTCCGGATGTCAGTATCTCTGCACGTTGGATGAGGGTCACGGTTATTTGCGTACGTGCATCTTTGGAGACCGAGGCCCTGGGGGTCAACCAGACGTCCCCCTGGCAATTCGGGTAAGGAGGGGCAGGCAGGAAAGGCTGGAGGAGGAGGAGGAGGAGGAAAAGGAAATGGAAGGGAGGGGGAGGAGTAGGAGGAGCTGGAGAAGGAGGAGGAAGATGGAAAGGAGGAACATCAACGATTATGGTGATTATGATGCTGATGATAACGATGCTCGTGAGGATGCTGCTGCTCATGATGCTGCTGATGATGCTGACGATAATGATGGTGGTGATGATGATGATGATGATGGTGATGGTGGTGGTGACGACGGCGGCGACTGCGATTCAGATGATGTGGATGATGCAGATGAAGGTGATGAGGTTGTTCATGATCACGAGCTTGTTGTGGATGATGAGGTTGTTGATGATGATTATGTTGATGGTGGTGTTGATGTTGATGTTTATGGTACTGCTGCTGTTGGTGATGATGATGAGTGCTGAGGCTGATGGTGTTGACACTTTCGCAGTTGTTTCTGTGGACTGTGAGGATGATGAGGATGTCGTCGGTGATGACGATAATGATGGTGATGATGATGTTGGTGATGCTGATGAAGCTGTCGGTGATAATTATGATGATGATTATGCTAATGAAGATGGTGGCGATGATGATGCAGATGCCAATTCTGATGATCTGATGATGCTGCTGCTGATGCTGATGCTGTTGTTGATGATGATGATCATGCTGATGATGCTGAGGATGAAGAGGATGACGCTGACGCTTATGATGCTGATGATGCTGATGATGCTGATGATAACGATGTTGATGATGATGATAACGCTGATGACGATGCTGATGATGTTGATGCTGATGATGATGACGATGATGATGCCGATGCTAATTATGATGATGCTGATGATGATGAAGTTGATGATGAAGTTGATGCTGACGTCGATGACGATGATGATGATGATGACGATGATGACGATGATGCTAATGATGATGACGAGTATGATGATGATGCTAAAGTCGATGGTGACGATGCTAATAATGATGATGATGATGATGATGATGATGATGATGATGATGATGATGATGATGATGATGATGATGATGATGATGATGATGATGATGCTTATGATGATGATGATGATGCTGCTGCTGCTGATGATGATGATGATGTTCATGCTGATGATGATGATGATGATGCTGATGATGATGAGAATGAGGATGAGGATGAGGATGAGGATGATGATGAGGATGATGAGGATGAGGATGAGGATGAAGATGATGATGATGATGATGATGATGAGGATGATGATGAGGATGAGGATGAGGATGAGGATGAGGATGATGATGAGGATGTGGATGAGGATGAGGATGATGATGATGATGATGATGATGATGATGATGAATGATGATGATGATGATGATGATGATGATGATGATGATGATGATGAATGATAATGATGATGATGATGATGATGATGATGATGATGATGATGATGATGATGATGATGATGATGATGATGATGATGATGATGATGATGATGATGATCACGACGATGGAGACGGACGAGGAGGAGGAGGAGGAGGAGGAGGAGGAGGAGGAGGAGGAGGAGGAGGAGGAGGAGGAGGACGAGGAGGCCGGCCGAGGGTGATCCTGCGTCCATGGCAGGGCGAGGGGATGCAGGCACCAGGGCCCTCACGTGGGCCCCCCCAGAGCATGTCCTGCGGCCTCCCGGCGGCCCCTGGGCCTCGCGGGCCGTCGACCCCCGCGACCGTGCGGTCGCTCCGCGCGGGGGCCCTCGCCGAGCCGTCGTGCGGCGTGCCGCCGACTCCCGGGCCGGCGTGCCCCGCGCGCGGTCGGGCCCTTCGGGGGCCCGCAGGATCGAGATCAACGGGGTGTCGTACGGCCAGCCCTCCGACGGCAACGCAAACTGCGAGACGATCAAGCGCCGCTGCCCAGCCCGCCGTCGATCGCCCTCTCGCGCTCCTCGTCGTCGTCGTCGTCGACCTCGACCTCCTCCTCGTGGATACTCGGGCGCCTTTGAGCCCTTTTGGAATCCGAAGCCCTTCGGAGGCTTCCGGGGACCTCCACAGAGCTCGGGGTACCCAGATTCTGGCGACTCTAGGTTTTTGCCTCGTTAGTTCCAGCGCATTTGGAGGCGTTCCCTACGCCCCGTGACCATCTGAAAGTGGCTCGGGCTGAACATGTGGTCCCAGGGAAGGGCTCGAGAGCTTGGGTGTCAGCGGCTCAAAGAAGTAAGTTCGAAGGAGGTGTGATTCGTCTTCGATCGATCTCATCGCCCCCCTCGTCCTCCCTGTCGTCCTCGGTTGCCCTGTCTTCGCGCTCCTGCTGCTGCTGCTGCTGCTGCTGCTGCTGCTCCTGCTCCTGCTCCTACTCCTTGCGCTGCGGCTGTCTGGCTCGCCTTCCTCCGCTCCCACTCTTCGCGAAGTGAGGGTGCACGGCCAACAGAGACCCCTCCAACTCCCCTCCCCTCCCCTCCCTGCCTCCATCTCGAGAACGGATAGTGCATGCACGATGCGGCGCTTGGTGGTCCTCCACTGAGCAGCCCAGTGCGCTCCACAACCTGCCCTATCGTGGCATGTCGCCTGGCTGGGTTGGGCGCCGCATGCCAGGGGTACTTGGTTTATATCTTACATGTATGCAAGCATATTTATGTTTGTAATATATATATATATATATATATATATATTATATATATATATAGAGAGAGAGAGGTATAGACATGTGTACATATACACACATATATATATATATATATACGTGTGTGTATAATACAAGACTGCATGGGCGTTTCGCGCCATGCGTTCTTGACGCTTCCCCGCCAAAGCGATACATCATCGCTTGCTTCAGCAGGGGGACCTCGAGGCCTGGACGGGCGACCAGCTCATTTTTCTGACATCCCTGGTGTCTGCTGACACCGCGTTCACCCGATGCGTTTGCACGCTTGTGCGCAAGAGTGGGGAAGAAATGCTGTTTTTTACCTAACAGCTCTTGCTGATAGGTTTCTAGTGGGGTCAAAAGAGAGCAGCAGATGTCTCCACAGGGGGGTCTGGGCGGCATCCGGGGAGCTGTGTCCGAACTCGTGTCCGAATTTGTTTTTCGCAAACAATCACACACTTTGTGCTCTTCGATCTCCCAGAATTCCATTCCTGGGCCACATTTTGGATGCCCGGAGCCAACTGTAGGCCACTTCGTGCTCTTCGACTTCCCAGAACTCCATTCCCGGGCCACATTTTGAATTCCCGGAGCTAACGGTAGGCCACTTCGTGCTCTTCGATTTCCCAGAACTCCATTCCCGGGCCACATTTTGGATGCCCGGAGCCAACTGTAGGCCACTTCGTGCTCTTGGACTTCCCAGAACACAATTTCCGGGCCACATTTTGAATGCCCGGAGCCAACTGTAGGCCACTTCGTGCTCTTCGTGTTCCCAGAACTCTATTCGTGGGCATGATTTTGAATGCCCGGAGCCAACTGTAGGCCACTTCGTGTTCTTCTAGTTCCCAGAACTCCATTCCTGGGCCACATTTTCAATGCTGAAGCAAACTGATGCTGCAGCCGAGGCAGGCTGAGGCTGAGACAGGCTGAGGCTGAGGCCGAGGCTGAAGGCAGGCTGAGGCTGAGGCTGAGGCTGAGGCTGAGGCTGAGGCTGAGGCTGAGGCTGAGGCTGAGGCTGAGGCTGAGGCTGAGGCTGAGGCTGAGCTGAGGCAGGCTGAGGCTGAGGCTGATGCAGGCTGAGGCTGAGGCAGGCTGAGGCTGAGGCCGAGGCTGAAGGCAGACTGAGGCTGAGGCTGAGCAGGCTGAGGCTGAGGCTGAGGCTGAGGCTGAGGCGAGGCTGAGGCCGTTGCCACTGCGACTGTCATCGCGAATGCGACTACGACTGCGAGAACAGCAGAATTCTACAACTGGATTATCATTTGAATCTTAAGGGGAATGCTTCCAGATATGTTCCTACACATCGCTGTTAGGTTGCTTTGCCGGGATAATTTTTCACGCGCGAAGGTCCAGGCAAACGACGAAACATCAAACTGTTGCGATGGCACTTGTCCATGAACGGGGAACGGGGAGGGAGCAGGGATGAAAGGGGGGGCCGAGGCGGCGGAAAGGGGGAGGAGGGGGGAGACCTGTCTCACTCGACAGAGGAATCTGAACCTCGAGCCTCAAGCGTGTAACCAGGATCTTCGGGTCCGTTCGATGTATTTCGTAGGAGAATGCCGTCTGGGCGTTTTTGGGGCTCATTTGGGCCGTCCTGGGGCTCACTTGGGCCGCTCTGGGGCCCGCTTGGGCCGTCTTGGGGGGCTGGGGCCCTCCAGAGGTCTTCTGAAGCCATCTAGGGCTGGCTCTCTTGGGGGCCTCCAGTGGCCTTCTTGAAGGTCTCCCATAGTTTTCGTGGGTCTCTCTTGGGAGCCTTCTGGGGGGCATCTTGGGCTTCTTGTGACCAGTCTCGGGGCTCTCTGGGGCAATCTTGGGGCCAAACCCTCTGGGGGACCTCTTGGGCCGTCTTGGGGCGATATCGGGGGCCCATCAGCCCGTCTTGGACGCTACGCAGACCCCAGGAGCGGATATGCTAAACATATACATTTCCCGAAAGGAATAGGAGGACTTTTGCTTCTTCGGGGCTCTCTTAGCGCCCTCTTGGGGCGTCTTGGGGGCCTCTTCGGCCGTCTTCAGACCATCGAGGTTCCTCTTGGAACGCTTTTGTGTTGTCTTGGGTCTCTCGCGCGCCTTTCCGATAACCCTTCTGATCATCGCCTTGAGTCTGCTCGCAAGGCCCCGCAAGACGCCTTGGGAGGCCCGGAAGGACCAGCGGACCTTTTCCAAGTGTGTCCAGGGGGCGTCGAAACTTCCGAAAAAGGGCGTCCGGGGCGTCCTTATGGGGAGGGGTCAGGTTTAGGGGTGGGGGGTGGGGTGGGGGTTCCGGGTAATACAAATATTTGAGTAGGTGCATATACATATATATATATATATATATGTGTATGTGCGTGTATGTATATATACATATATATATATATATATATATATATATATATGTGTTTCTATATCTATGGATACACATTAACCGAGATGTTGAGAAGGTGTCCGAACACAGCTTCGGGCGTCAATTCGCCAATTCTGAAGGAAACGCACTGCTAACAAACGCGCGGCTAACCACCTGGGCAGGGCCAGCCCACGAACCAGTGCCGGACTCGACCACCGCAACCACGAGTCACAGGCCCCTTTCCGCAAGCTGGTGCCCCCTTCCCTTCCCTCCCCTTCTTCCTCTCTCCTCCAGCTTCGGCCCGAGAGGTGGCTCCACTTCGTGCGCCTGCCATGCTCGCGAGGGGCCCCATCCGATCCCGCGCCGAGACTAGCGCGCGCCTCCGGGGATCAGCCCAACGTCGTCGCGCGCGCTTCCGTCGTTCGGCGAAGCGGCGCGGCTCTGTTGCGCCCCCGGGCGGGGCGCTCCTGGCCCTGCAGGTGCAGCTGGGCGGCGCTGCGCGGCGCCTGGCTTCGCACCGCCTTCGTTTTCGTCGTCATCATCATCATCTTTGTCGTCGGCGACGTCGTCGTCGTCGGCTTAGGCGTCGGCGTCAGCGTCGCCGCCGTCGGTATCCTCGTCGGCGCCGCGGGGTCCGGCGGCGGCGCGTCTGCCGCAGCGGCTCCTCGACCTCCATGGAAAGTCCGAGAAGAGCGGCCAGTGTACGGTACGCGGCGGCTGCAGAATCCGGGTGCGAGACGACAAATAATGGGCTCGTGCGAGGGGCTGTTGTGCCTGAGGGGCGTTGCGTGGGGTGCCGGCGGCCAAAGGCGGCTGGAGCAAGTCGCTGCGGTCTGACCAGCCCGAGTGGCAGCGGACAGGTCTGACGCCAGCCGGGGCGAAGAGCGACGGCGGCCTGGAGGCTGCGCCGGCGGTGCTCACCAAGCTCAAGCCCGGACCTGGGGTTAATCCCAGATTCTTGGTTCAGAAGCACCCGCGGCCGCCTTCCCGGCCAGCCGTGCCGACGAACCCCAGCTGTCAATTGCTCGCGGCGGCGCAAAATGCCCACTCCCGCGAGCAGGCCACCCTCTTCTGGGCGCAGGAAAAGTTAAACTGCTTGGAGAAGCTACATGCCGAGGCTGAGCAGCGCCGTGGGAAGGCACCAGCCGAGGCACTGGCCGAGGCCCTGGATGCCGAGCTTGAAGTGGTGGGCGGCGCCCAAGCGGTGCTACCAAGGCCTCGCCAAGGTGGAGCTGCAAGCCGAGGAGCCGTCCGTCTCCGTCCTGGGCTTCGACTTCGCGGAGGCCTTCCGGGGCGACTTCGGCGGATGCGAGGACGGGCCCGTCAGGGGCGATGGCATCTGGGTCCGCGAGGCGATGGCGGGCATCCGGGAGCAGGGGCGGACAGCCAAGGCTGCGCACGAGGCCGCTCAGGACCAGCGCAAGGAGGTGGGGCGGCCCTTTCGCCACACGTAGGCTTACAAGAGGGAGCTGCTGGCGAGGGCCGCGCAGATGACCAAACGGCGCACCCTGCGGCAGAAACAACGCGCGCAAGGTTTGTACAGCAAGCGCAAGGTTGACGCGGTGTCTGCCGCAGTTGGGGCCCCGCCTGCGCGGGGGGCCGCGCAGGGGCCGCGGCCGCAGGGGCTGCCTCGGCCGAGCCCGCGGCAAACACGGCCGCGCCACCGCCCAGCGAGGAGGAGCGGCGGCTCCGATCGGAGCAACTCGCTGAGACTCGCGCGCAGGCGGCGGCCTGCGTGGCCATGGGCGCTGGCGAGGGCCATGCTGGACGCTCTGGTGCTGATGGGCCCACTGCGGCGGCTGCCGCAGCCGCTGGAGGCCCCGCCTCGAGCCGGCCGCAAAGGGGGGGCCCGCGCGCGGCGGGCGGGCCCCGGCCCCGAGAGCAAGGCGGGCGTGGCAGAGATCATGTAAGTTGTGCGCTTCTAGCAACCCGTGGCTACCCAGCCCTCCGCAAACCTTCCCCGCGGAGGGCGCGATCATCATGGGCGCCGGCGTCAACGACGGGATCAGCGTGTCTGAGCTGCTGCAGTGGGTGGGCGCCGAAGACGCGGCGAGCAGGCTCCATGCGGGTGAAAGTTGGGCTTCAAGAGGCTCGTCGGCGCCGCGGCCTCTGCCTGCAGGAGGCGGGATCAAGTCGGATAACAAAGCGCTGTCTGCTCATACCCTTGCCACGAGGGAGTAGATGCGTGCCGCGCGCGTCTGGGCGCGCTCCGCTGGTTGCTTGGCCTTGAATAGCTCCGGCGGCGTCTAGGTGTTAGTGCTCCGCGAGTTGGCTTCGGATGCTTTGAAGGCCGAGTTTTCGTTTTCGCCCGGCGAGCGCCGCGCCGTGACCATGCCCGATGGGGTCTCCCTGCTGTCGTTTTTTTTTTTTTTTTTTTTGTTATTATTATTATTTTTTTGTTTTTGTTTTGTTTTTTTTCGGTTCCCCACATTCTAAGTGGGTTTCTTGTTTTCTCTGCACACCCTCCGCGCAGGATCTCCTCCTTCTCCTCCCTCTCCTCTGCTTCTCTTTGCTTCCTCCTCCGTTCCTCCTCCGCATCATCATCACCATCACCATCACTCCCCACTCATCATCATCATCATCATCATCAGCATCACCATCACCATCACCATCGCACGATCACTCACCATCATCGGCACCGAACGATCATCATCATCATCATCATCATCATCATCATCATCACCATCATCATCACTACTCGCTGACTTGAGGCCTGAATATGGAGGAAGTCTCGAGCGGGAGCCTCGTTTGCGAGTGAATTGCGAGGAAGTCTTAGGCGGGAGCCCCCTCCCTATGGGGCCCGCGCATCATGTTGGTAATCCGAGCGGGTCATCCGCAACGTGTAACTGTCGTCACTTTTGGGCTCTTGAGGCCTGAATATGGAAGAAGTCTCGAGCGGGAGCCTCGTCTGTGAGTGAATTGCGAGGAAGTCTCAGGCGGGAGCCCCCTCCCTATGGGGCCCGCATTTCATGTTGGTAATCCGAGCGGGTCATCCGCAACGTGTAACTATCGTCACTTTTGGGCTTTGGAAGCCTGAATATGGAGAAAGTCTAGAGCGGGAGCCCCGTCTGTGAGTGAATTGCGAGGAAATCTCAGGCGGGAGCCCCCTCCCTATGGGGCCCGCGCATCATGTTGGTAATCCGAGCGGGTCATCCGCAACGTGCAACTGTTGTCACTTTTGGGCTCTTGAGGCCTGAATATGGAGGAAGTCTCGAGCGGTAGCCTCGTCTGTGAGTGAATTGCGAGGAAGTCTCAGGCGGGAACCCCCTCCCTATGGGGCCCGCATTTCATGTTGGTAATCCGAGCGGGTCATCCGCAACGTGTAACTGTCGTCACTTTTGGGCTCTTGACGCCTGAATATGGAGGACGTCTCGAGCGGGAGCCTCGTCTGTGAGTGAATTGCGAGGAAGTCTTAGGCGGGAGCCCCCTCCCTATGGGGCCCGCGTTTCATGTTCGAATCCGAGCGGGTCATCCGAAACGTTTAACTGTCGTCACTTTTGGGCTCTTGAAACCTGCATATGGAGGAAGTCTCGAGCGGGAGCCTCGTTTGTGAGTGAATTGCGAGGAAGTCTCAGGCGGGAGCCCCCTCCTTATGGGGCTTGCATTTCATGTTGGTAATCCGAGCGGGTCATCCGAAACGTGTAACTGTCGTTACTTTTGTGTTCTTGAGGCTTGAATATGGAGGAAGTCTCGAGCGGTAGCCTTGTTTGTGAGTGAATTGTGAGGAAGTCTCAGGCGGGAGCCCCCTCCCTATGGGGCCCGCACTTCATGTTCGAATCCGAGCGGGTCATCCGCAACGTGCAACTGTCGTCACTGTTGGGCTCTTGAGACTTGAATATGAAGGAAGTCTCGAGCGGGAACTTCGTCTGTCAGTGAATTGCGAGGAAGTCTCAGGCGGGAGCCCCCTCCCTATGGGGCCCGCTTCCCGAGGCTATGGCCGAGGCGGCGACGGCGCTGAGGAAAATTGATGTGCTTGCCCCGACGAGGGGGAAGGGGAGGTGCACATGGAGAAAAGGCAGGGGGATTAGGAGGGAAGGGACATGGGGGATGCCGACGACGAGGAGGAGGTGGCGCGAGAGGAGGAGGCCAGCATCACCATCACCATCGCACGATCATTCACCATCATCGGCGCCGAACGATCATCATCATCATCATCATCATCATCATCATCATCATCATCATCATCATCATCACTACTCGCTGACTTGGGGCCTGAATATGGAGGAAGTATCAGGCGGGAGCTTCGTCTGTGAGTGAATTGTGAGGAAGTCTCAGGCGGGAGCCCCCTCCCTATGGGGCCCGCATTTCATGTTGGTAATCCGAGCGGGTCATCCTGAAACCTGTAACTGTCGTCAGTTTTGCGCTCCTGAGGTTTGATTACTGAGGAAGTATCAGGCGGGGGCCTCGTCTGTGAGTGAATTGCGAGGAAGTCTCAGGCGGGAGCCCCCTCCCTATGGGGCCCGCGCATCATGTTGGTAATCCGAGCGGGTCATCCGAAACATGTAGCTGTTGTCACTTTTGGGCTCTTGAGGCCTGAATATGGAGGAAGTCTCGAGCGGGAGCCTCGTCTGTGAGTGAATTGCGAGGAAGTCTCAGGCGGGAACCCCCTCCCTATGGGGCCCGCATTTCATGTTGATAATCCGAGCGGGTCATCCGAAACGTGCAACTGTCGTCACTTTTGGGCTTCTGAGGCCTGAATATGGAGAAAGTCTCGAGCGGGAGCTTCGTCTGTGAGTGAATTGCACGGAAGTCTCAGGCGGGAGCCCCCTCCCTATGGGGCCCGCATTTCATGTTGGTAATCCGAGCGGGTCATCCGCAACGTGCAACTGTCGTCATTTTTGGGCTCTTGAGGCCTGAATATGGAGGAAGTCTCGAGCGGGAGCCTCGTCTTTGTGTGAATTGCGAGGAAGTCTCAGGCGGGAGCCCCCTCCCTATGGGGCCCGCGTTTCATGTTGGTAATCCGAGCGGGTCATCCGAAACGTGCAACTGTCGTCACTTTTGGGCTCTTGAGGCCTGAATATGGAGGATGTCTCGAGCGGGAGCCTCGTCTGTGAGTGAACTGCGAGGAAGTCTCGGGCGGGAGCCCCCTCCCTATGGGGCCCGCGTTTCATGTTGGTAATCCGAGCGGGTCATTCGCAACGTGCAACAGTCGTCACTTTTGGGCTTTTGAGACTTGAATATGGAGGAGGTCTCGAGCGGGAGCCTCGTTTGTGAGTGAATTGCGAGGAAGTCTCAGGCGGGAGCCCCCTCCCTATGGGGCCCGCTTCCCGAGGCGCTGGCTGAGGCGGCGACGGCGCTGAGGAAAATGGATTTGCTTGCCCCGACGAGGGGGAAGGGGAGGTGCACATGGAGAAAAGGCAGGGGGATGAGGAGGGAAGGGGCATGGGGGAGGCCGACGACGAGGAGGAGGTGGCGCGAGAGGAGGAGGAGGAGGAGGAGGAGGAGGAGGAGGAGGAGGAGGAGGAGGAGGAGGAGGAGGAGGAGGAGAGAAAGAGGAGGAGGAAGAGAAATAGAAGGGGGAAGAGAGGGCAGTGCAGGGGGCGAGAGGAGAGGGTGTCCGCCAGGGGGAGGAGGAAAAGGCAAAGGGTAAGCTAAACAGATTCTCGTGTGGGGTCCTACCGTCGGAGTAAATTTCTTCTTATTATTCTTCCGGTGCCGGCGTCGGGGCTGAGGTCAAAGCTGAGCTGCTGAGCTAACTCGCGAAACTCGTGCTGGGCCTCGATGCGACGTGGGTCGTCCAGGCCGACTGGAACGCCGCGTCCGAGGAGTTCATGGAGTCAGGTTTCCTCTCCCTTCTGCGCGGTGCGATTGCAGCGCCAGGGGGCGCGGCGTTCTGGGCTTGCAGCTTGGAGGGGCAAGGTCGGCACGGAGGCCGGAGTGGCGAATGTAGTCCGCCCGCTTTGGGCGCAAGTTGATGCGGGGCCAGGGCGCGGGCCAGGGCGAGAGCCGCGAGCGCGCCGGCAAGGGCCGAGGGCCGCGGGCCGCGGAACCCTTCCTGCCGATCATCGGGGCCGCGAGGAGCGCGGCAGGTACGCCGAGGGCGCGGCGCCTCGGCTCAGCGCGCGGCCTGCCGGAGAAGGCTGCGGCGGCTGGGGCCGACCGCCCGGGGGCGCGCGGCGCGGAAAAGCTGGCGCGGTGGAAGCGGCAGGTGCTGGGCAGGATCGAAGCCCTCGGCTTCCCCGAGCTCGCGCTCGCGGCGAGGCGGGAACTGTTCGACCGAGTCGAGACGGCCTCTACCCTGGGCGGCTGGGCAGCTGGCGGTTCGACTTCGGTTTCGCTTCTGGCGCGGGGGGTCGCGGCAGCGCCGCCTGGGGGCCGCGGCGGGGGCGCCCCCCCTGGGCGGGCGGGGCAGCCCCCCGGCGCGCCCCTCGCACCCGGGGCTCCCGCCCGGCGGCCCCAGCCGTTGATCCAGGGCCCGGCCGCGCGCGGGGCCGATGCTGGGTCGCAGCGGCCAGAGGGGGTCCGCCAGATGAGGGGGGGGGGGGGGGGAGCCCCTGGCGAAGCTGCGGAGGCCGCCAACCAGGAGCGGGGCGCGCGGCGCGGCGGCCAAGACGCGCCGGCCCCGCGGCGGGCGGGTCAGAAGAGCGGGCGGCCGGCCCGCAGATGCACAAGGGAGAAGCTGGGGGGCGACGACGCCTCGCTGGCGAGGGGCGACTCTGAGGCCTGTCGCCCTGTCCAATGACGGCAGGCGGCGCGGCGAATCCTCGACGACTGGGAGCGCCCCTGAATTCGCTGGCGCGACGGCGATGCGCGCCCCTCCGAGTTGGGCTTCGGGGGCGCGGCGCCCCCGCCCCCCGTGGCGCGGCCATTGAAAGACGTATGCGGAAGCGCGCAGATTCTGCAGGCCTGGGGCGGGGTGGTCCCCAGCTGCGGGCGCTGCTCGAGCTCGAAAACGAGGCGCCTCAGGGGCTCCCCGATGGCGACCCTCGAGGCGCGGCCCGGCGCTTTGTTGGCCGTCAGGCGCAGATGGTCTTCACGGCGCGGGCTCACGGACGAGTGCGGCCCATTGGACTGTCAGTGCTCTTCGCGCGCGCGCGCGCGGTCGCGGCCGCGGCGGCTGCTCTGCGCTGCCAGGGGGCGAGCGCGCGACGGCGACTTCTTCCGAGGCTGATCGACTGGGCCGGATTCGCCCACATCCTGATGGCGGGGTTTGCGCGGGAGGTCGGGCCCCCCGCGATCTGCTGGCGTTCTGCGAGAGTATCAGAATCAGCCACTTGCGCGACGCCGCCGAGATGTATCACTCCCCCTCCAAGAGCTAAGGAGGCCCTGCTGCATTTGTGCAGGATGGCGGGTGCGTCGTCGCGCGGGGTGCGTCGCTGGCAACGTTGAAACGCCGGCGGCCGCCGTCGCGGGATGCAGCAGCGCCGCGTCGCTTGCCCTGCTCTTGTTCCTCAGTCTTCTGAGGGGGGCGAGTGCCGTGGGCCCCTGCGTTTCGCTCAGCAATCTCGTGGGCGACTTTCTCGTGGGCGCGTCAGGCGCCAGTGTCCTTGCGGTGTTCAAGCGACCGCCTGCGTCGACAGCCTGTTCAGAGACCTTGGCGAGCTGGGCCCCCCGCTCGCCCGCGCCAAGTGCAAGTGCCCCGCCTCCGACGCGGCCTGCGATGTTGATCGGGATTTACCTGCGCAGCGAATGGGTCTTGAACCGCGTATTGTTCTCGATCGGATCTTCGACCAAGCGCAACGGGCAACGGCATGGGCAAGATCCAGGCCTTGCCGCTTGGCGCGGGCATCGACGGCCGTGCCGTCGGGACTCAGGCATGGGACAACACTATGTTTCATCCTTTTCTTGCGGCCAGTATCAGCGATGACGGCAGGGGCGCAGCGCTGGGATTCGCAAGGGTTTGCCTTCGCCGTGCTCGCAGCTTCGCCAGCCATTTCGGCTCAGAACCCGAGGGCGCCCTCTCGGCCTCTCCTTGCTCATCGTCGTTGTCATAGTCGTCGTCTTTCGGCTTCTCAGTCGTCGTCGTGTCGTTCCCGCCTTACCTTTCACGATGAGGCCCAGTCAGGTCCCGCGTCTCCTTCTGCCTTGCTCCGGTTCTCCCCGGCGCGTCGCGCACCATTCCGCTTTGCTCCTCCCTCTTTCCTCCTCCTCGTTCCTTTCTCCGCCTCTTTCTCCCTCTCGCCCTCTCTCTTGTTTGCTTTCTTCCCCCTTCCCTACCGCGTTCCCGTCTGGCAAGCGAGGAGGGTGACTTCGAGGAGGCGGGGATCAAGGAGGAGGGTGGCGACGAGGACGACGACGACAACGATGACGGGGAGGCGAGGAGGGTGATTTCGAGGACGACGACAACGACGAAGACGCACGCGACGAGAGGGAACTCCAAAGGGGTTGGCGCCGAGGTGGGGCCCAGCACAAGAGCCGCCTGTGGTTGAGGATCGAGGTTCTCGTTGGGGGCGCCCCGGGCTAATTTTCAGGGTGGTGCTAAGTTGGGCATGCCCCTTTACAGGACGAATCTTCAAGAATAGCAAGAAAAAAACGATGGTTCGATATTTTTTGCCATGCTGGAGCATTTGTTGCTTATTTTCCAACGATCCTGTGGTGGGTCCTCGTTTTGAAGAAACGGTCGCCGCGTTCCCTTCTTCCTTCCCCCCCCCTCCCCCCTCCTCCCTCCCTGCGTTTCACCCACCCAGTACAGCGTTTCGTGGCCCCATAGGGAGCTCCATCGAAGCCCCCAATGGACCGTCCGCGTGCGTCCCGGAACACCCAACCTGGCATTTTCACCCACCCAGTACATCGTTTCGTGGCCCCATAGGGAATTCCACCGAACCCCCCAGCGGGACCGTCCGCGTGCGTCCTGGAAACCCAATGTGGCATTTCCACACGGGGGACCCAGCACAACGTTTCGTGGCCCCATAGGGAGCTCCACCGAACCCCCCAGTGGGACCATCGCCCAGTGCGACCGTCCGATGCGTCCCGGAAGCTCAATTTCAGCGTTCTGTGGCCCCATAGGAAGCTCCACCGACGGCCACAATGCTACCGGCCGCATGCGTCTCCACCACCCAGTGCAGCGGTTCGTGGTCCCGTAGGGAGCTCCACCGACGGCCCCAGTGCTACCGCCCGCATGCGTCTCACCCACCCATTACAGCGTTTCGTGGCCCCATGGGGAGGTTCACCGAACGCCCCAGTGCTACCGCCCGCATGCGTCCCTCCCACCCAGTACAGCGCTTCGTGGCCCCATAGGGAACTCCACCGACGGCCCCAGTGCTACCACCCGCATGCGTCCCACCCACCCAGTACAGCGCTTCGCTGCCCCATAGAAAGCTTCACCGAAGA
The DNA here is from genome assembly GCA_963575745.1 of Prorocentrum cordatum. Lineage (NCBI taxonomy): Eukaryota > Dinophyceae > Prorocentrales > Prorocentraceae > Prorocentrum > Prorocentrum cordatum. The sequence goes on along the minus strand of CAUYUJ010017551.1, from coordinate 201,877 downwards.
AAATATTCACAATTGCGGTACCCACAACTGCATATGTTTGGGTCTTTCGCCAGGATAATTTGGATTTTTCATTCGAAATCTGCCTGTGGGGGGACATGCCCGACCTAAGGTTCGCGCCTGGAGGCTGCCACGGCCTGCGGGGGCCATTGCTACTACTACTACTACTACTACTACTACTACTACTACTACTACTACTACTACTACTACTACTACTACTATTACTACTACTACTAATACTATTATTACTACTACTACTACTACTACTTTTAGTACCACTACCACTACTACTACTACTACTACTACTACTACTACTACTACTACTACTACTACTACTACTACTACTACTACTACTACTACTACTACTACTACTACTACTACTACTACTACTACTACTACTACTACTACTACTACTACTACTACTACTACTACTACTACTACTACTACTACTACTACTACTACTACTACTACTACTACTACTACTACTACTACTACTACTACTACTACTACTACTACTACTACTACTACTACTACTACTACTACTACTACTACTACTACTACTACTACACTACTACTACTACTACTACTACTACTACTACTACTACTACTACTACGACTACTACTACTACTACTACTACTACTACTACTCTACTACTACTACTACTACTACTACTACTACTACTACTACTACTACTACTACTACTACTACTACTACTACTACTACTACTACTACTACTACTACTACTACTACTAGTACTTCTACTACGACTACGACTACGACTACGACTACGACTACAACAACTACTACTACTACTACTACTACTATTACTACTAGTATTGTTACTATTATTACGACTACTACTAGTACTACTGCTATCACTACTACTACTACTACTACTACTACTACTACGACTACGTCTTCTTCTACTACTACTAGTACTACAACTACTACTACTACTACTACTACTACTACTACTACTACTACTACCTACTACTACTACTCTCTCTACTACTAGTACTACTACTCCTACTACTACTACTACTACTACTTCTACTACTAATATCATTTTCTACTACTAGTACTAGTGTTAGTACTACTAGTACTACTAGTAGTTCTACTGCTACTACTATTACTACTACTACTACTACTACTACTACTACTACTACTACTACTACAACGACGACGACGACTACTACTACTACTACTCTACGACGACTACTACTACTACTACTACTACTGCTACGATGACTACAACCATTACTACTACTACCACTACTACTACAACTACTACTACTACCACGACGACTACTACTACGACTACGACTACTACTACTACTATTACTACGACTACTGCTGCTACTCCGACGACTACTACTACTACTGCTACTACTACTATTACTACTACTGCTACTACTACTACTACTACTACGACTACTACTACTACTACTACTACTACGACTACTACTACTACTACTACTACTACGACTACTGCGACAACTACCACTACTAGTACTACTACTACTACTACTACTACTACTACTACTACTACTACCATAACCATACTACTGCTACTACTACTACTACTGCTACTACTACTACTGCTACTACTACGACTACTACTAGTATTCCTACTACTACTACTACTACCACGCACTACTACTACTACTACTACAATTAAAACTGTTACTTCGACTACTACGGCTACAACCGCGACTATTACTACCACCACTACTACTACTACTACTACTACTACTACTACTATTACTACTACTACTACTACTACTACTACTACTACGACTACTACTACGACTACTACTACTACTACAACTACTACTCCTACTACTACTACTATAACTAGTACTGCTATGACTACTAGTACTGTTACTAGTACTACTACTACTACTACTACTACTACTACTACTGCTACTACTACTAGTACTACTACCACTACTACTACTACTACCACTACTACTACTACTACTACTATTACTACTACTACTACTACTACTACTACTACTACTTTCTACTACTAGTACTGGTGCTACGACTACTATTGCTATTCCTACTACCACTACTACTACCATTACTACTACTACTGCTACTACTACTACTTCTACTACTACTACTACTACTACTGCTGCTGCTACTACTACTACTACTACTACTGCTATCACTACTACTACCACTACTACTACTACTACTATTATTATTATTATTCTTTCGATTACTACTACTGCCTCCATTGGCGACTTGGCAAGAAAAAGTCGCGATGGAGCTGTTCCCGAGCCTGTGACGTCTGGGGACCGTGTTCGGTCTCTCGCTAGCGGCATCAGAGAGAGATCCGGGACGACCCAGCCATCACCATCACCATCACCACTACCATTACCAACACCATCGCCATCACCATCACCATCATCATCACCAGAACCATCATCACCACCATAACCACCACCATCACCAGCACGATCATCATCACCATCACCATCACCATCACCATCACCATCATCAGCATACTTACCATCCTCATCATCCGCATCATCCCCATCACCATCATCATCATCACCACCATCGTCCCCATCATCATCAGCATCATCGTATCATCGTCTTCATAATCATCATAATTATATCTATCATCATCATCATCATCATCAGCGTCGTCGTCATCACCATCACCATCATCATTATCATCATCTTCACCATCATCATCATCATCATCATCAGCATCATCATCCTTATCATCATCGACAGCCCTGAGGACGCCGTGTTGAGAGGAACACAGAGTCGGAGGTCTGGTTGCGGAGACCTCATCCTCGCCCTCCTCGTCTTCCTTGTCCTTTCTTGCGCGGGGCGTGGAAGGAACGAGATGCACAATGCTCATCACTGTCACACAGATCGGCTCCTGCATTCGAGGTTCACTTAGGCTTGCGGCTTGCATCGTCTATGGTTCCTTGTTTGATCGTATCTCTGCGATGGGCTCACCATGTTCGCTCATGTCCTTTGCACTCCTCCCTCCTCCGCCCACTTTCCTGCTCGCTGTAGCGCTGCCAGCTGCATCTGCACGCCGCTGCTGCTAACCGTCCCGCCTGCATTCGGCATATTGCACGGCTTGTACCATGTGGGCAGTTCCACACCTACGGCCTCAATGAACTCCCGCATGCGGTCCGCATATCTCATGTCAGCATGCCCCTTCACACGGACCGTGCCCTGCAGGGCGTTTTCCCTGTGGGCCACAGTGAAGGAAGTTCGCAGGCGGTTCCCCGCCCCTGCCGGGATGACCCATCACGCGGACCGTGCCCCGTGAGGATGTCCAGCCGTGCCCTCAGCCGGGGGAATCGCAGTCGGTCCCCCGTCGCTTTCGGCACGCCCTTCACGCCGATCGTGCCCCGTGGGAGTTCCGGCTATTCGGCTTCCATGGGGAATTCGGATGTCCCCGGCCGCTTTCGGCACACCCCGCACACGGATCGTGCCCCAGAGAGAGTTCCGCTTGTGGTTCCAGAGGGGAAGTCAATACGCAATCCCCGCCCCTTTCGGCACACCCCACACACTGTTCGTGCCACGTAGGTAGCTCTGCCAACGGCATCAGTGTTCGCCACAAACATACACGCACGCTGTTCGGCCCTTCGCTAGCATGGTCCGAACTGTGTTATTTCGCCTCTCTTCGAGATCAGTTTCGATGCCCCTGTGTTTGGCATCCCTCACTATTTCTTTCCTCCTGCCCCCTCCACCTGAGACGTACCCAGCCTCTTCTGAGTGTGAGATGGCTCTTGATGTGACCGCTTTATACAAACGAGCACGCTGCGACATATTCAACACTCAGGAAGGCGATATAAGACATGTCGAGCCACGCACGTCGCACACCTGCGCAACATAGAACGGGGGACGAAAGTGAGGAGGAAGAGGAGGCGGAGGAGGCGGAGGAGGAGGAGGAAGAGGAGGAGGAGGGAATAGGGGGAGCAGGGCATGGAATATTGCGAGGGAAGATGGAGAAACGCCAGTGATAGTAAGAACGCCATGCGCTCTATCTGCTCGATTCGCCGCACTGCCGCTGCAGGTAACGGGCGCCTGAGGCGGGGGAGGGGAGTGGCCCACTGAGACCAGCGCCATGCGCTACAGGACGCTCCAGCGCCCTGCACTCTGTGACGCAACAGCGCCGCGGGCTGACTGAGGGCAGCCACCCATGGGGCAGCGAGGTCCCGTCTGGGTGCGCGTGGCCCCCGACTCCGCTGGACCTCCCAGGAGCCCACGGAAGTCGTGACAGCTGCGCAGTTCGCAGCCGCCCAAGGAGCAGCGAGGTCCTGTCTTGGTGCGCGCGGCCCCCGGCGCCGCTGGACCCCACAGGTTCGGATTGGGTGCAGCTAGGTTCTGTCTGGGTGCGCGTGACCACCGACTTCGCTGGACCTTCAGGAGCCCACGAAAGTGGTAGCAGCTGCGCAGTTCGCAGCCGTTCAGAGAGCAGCGAGGTCCTGTCTGGGTGCGCGTGGCCTCCAACGCCGCTGGACCTCCCAAGAGCCCACGAAAGTGGTGACAGTTGCTCAGTTCGCAGCCGCCCAGGGAGCAGCAAGATCCCCGTCTGGGTGCGCGTGGCCACCGATTTCGTTTGACCTCCCAGGAGCCCACGAAAGTGGCTACAGTTGCTCAATTCGCAGCCACCCAGGGAGCAGCGAGGTCCCGTCTGGGTGCGCGTGGGCCCCGACCCCGCTGGACGTCCCAGGAGCCCACGAAAGTGGTGACAGATGCGCAGTTCGCAGCCATCCAGGCGGGAGCCCACAATTTGGTGACAGCTGCGCAGTTCGCAGCCACCCATGGGGCAGCGAGGTCCCGTCTGGGTGCGCGCGGCCCCCCGACTCCGCTGGACCTCCCAGGAGCCCGCGAAAGTGGTGACGGCTGCGCAGCTCGCACAGCTAGGTATTGTCTGAGTGCGCATGCCCCCCGCCTTCGATGGACCTTCCAGGAACCCACGAGAGTGGGGACGGCTGCGCACTTTGCAGCCACCGAGGGGGCAGCGATGTCCCGTCTGGGCGCGCGTGGCCTTCGGCTCCGCTGGACCCCCCAGGAATCCACGAGCGCGGTTGCGCAGATCGCATCCACCCAGGGAGCAGCGAGGCCCCGTCTGGGTGCGCACGGCTCTCGACGCCACCGGACCTCCCGCGAGCCCACGACCATGCCGACAGTTGCGTAGTCCGCAGCCACCCAGAGAACAGCACAGGAGAAGGCAGGAGGAGGGGAGAGCATAGGAGGAGGAGACGAGCAGTGGAAATCTCAGCGCTCTTTTCAAACCGAAGACCCAACATGCAAGGGCAAGGAAAAAGCAGGAACACATTGCATCTCGAGGGTCAGGAGGATAAGCGGGATCACAGGAGTAGCAATGCGAGTACATAGCCCTGAATCGCAATCGTGCGGGTACGTTGTGCGTGTTTCGAATTTGCATGTCCACGTTGCGACCTAAGGTGTTCGCAAGGAGACGTCGTCGTTCCGAGACATCGCTGCTTGGCGCCCTGTACGGTTCCGCCCTTGAATATTGCGTTTTCGACCACGGACTTCTCTCAGACTTGCACCTACGGGGAGCATGGAACGACTTGCTCGTTCGAATGCCAGACTGGTTATCACCCTAGCGGCCTTGTCGTTTGCGTGGAGGGTTCGTTCCTCAACGACCAGACATGTCTGCCGGATGATTGTGTGGGGGCGCCGATCACCGGCTCGAACTATCTTTCCGGTTCGTCTTCCCCGTGCTGGAACCTCGAACATGGCGGAGAGTGCTACGTGTCCTGCGACAGCGGCTACACGATCGCCTGCGGAACGCCAAACGATGACCCACAGATCCACGACGCTCTGACCTGCGCCAGGGTAACCTGCAGCCTTGGCCAGTTTGTCATCCATGGCACGCACTGGTGCGCCGCGAAATGCTACATCGAGCCGACATTTTTCGACCGAGTCATGCCAGCATATCTGGCTGCCTGCGGCACGCCCCGCCGCCGCGTCCGCGAAGCAGTGCGGTAAGAGGGCAGCCGATTTTGAGACCCGCCGCAGTCCAATGCGTTGTCTGAGTTGGCGTGTGTGTTAAACGCCCCCCCTCTCAGAGATGGAAGGGGGCACCCACATCGCCACGCCTACCTCGTTTTTCCCTTCTTGGGCCTCCTGGGAGGCCCTCGTCGCCAACGCTGGATTCGCTTCGAAATCCTGATCCAGAACGCACCCCGTGAGAGGTCAGGGGAGTAGCGGTAACGGCACCTGTTGATCTTCGCACGCCTTGTCCGCAGCGTCGTTTTCCCTTCTTCCTGTATCTGGAAGGATTCTCAGGAGCCTCGTCGGGGCATCTGTGGGGCCCTCTGTGGGGTCCTCTTTGCGCACGTATTCGGCCCATGGCTGATGTTGTCCTGGTTGCTTTTGGCGGCGAGCAATATTCAAAGACCTTCTTTTCATTTGATCTGCTTAACAGCACCCCTCGGGGGCTTCCGCGATCCTCTTGGGGGCCTCTCCGGGATCTCTTGGGGACCTCTTGAGCACTCCGTTCTCAGGGTATCTTGTGGCCTCTTCGGGCGGCTGTTGGCCAGCTCAGAGCCGTCTGCGGGCCGAGGCTGCCGACTGGAAGCCGAGCATTCCGAGGAGTGGGGGACGTGCGGATGACGGGCGCGGCAAGCTGGTAAATACCACGAGCGAATATTCTCGATCCCTCTTCAACCTGATTCGTGCACACGCACAAATATATATATATATACACATACATACATACATACATACATACATACATACATACATACATAATTACATACATACATACATACATACATACATACCTACATATATACATACACATATATATATATATATATATATATATCGATGTGTGTATACATGTATATGTGAAAATGTACATGTGTGTATGTACATATATATATATATATATATGGGGGCGGGGCGGTGTGCCCTCGGTAACTGCAGAAGCAGCACCATACATTCAACTATGGTGGGGGCGTTCGTGCAGGAACGTGCCCAGGAGGCTTCAGAGCCTGGGGGGGTCCTCATCTGAGGAGGGCGGCGGTGATATCCATGGCCAGTCCACGACTGGCGTTCCACTGGCTTCCGGACCCCTGATTCCTTATCGAAGGTTTCCTTATCCAGTGCCTCCACCGTAGCTGGCGAACTCTCCAGTCGCGCAGGCGCGGTGGCGGATCCTTACAGTAACGGTTGGTACCCGTGCCAGCCTGCAGTCCACGGGTACGTCTGCAGCTTCGGCTGTGTTGAGGGAGCCTCTCCCGCGGGCGAGCTTGTGTGTAATGATGGATATTTTGTTGGCGGGTCCTGCAATGAGGACGGATGCACAGGTGTACCAGCCCTGACCTTCGATCGCACCCGTGGTGATCCTTGGATGTATCCAGGCTGGGGTGCCAACATGGACACAAGTGCAATGAGCGATTGTGAAAATATGGGGTCGAACACTAGTTGCGAAATCAGCTGCGTGGCTGGGAGTACGCTATACTGTGAGGACACCAGCGATCCTGCGGCCGGCGTGGTCAACCCAGTAGTCGACGACATCAGTTGCGACATCATTCATTGCCGTCGCGGCGTGAGATACATTCCAAACGTGCGATGCGTCGAGGACTGCACTGGCCTGCCCGTTACCGAGTTTGCAGTTGCCGAGACCGTCGCTGCTTGCGACCCAATGTGGCACAACTACGAGCCTTGCGAGTGGGAGTGCATCGAGGGAGCAGATCCAGAAGAACCCATCTTGTGTTGGGAAGGAGACTACACAGTCACCCCCACATGCATACCACGCAACTGCTCTGGATTTCCAGACCTGCAGTCGGCGCAGACGCCAGTGAACGCGTGGCAGAGTACATTCGCGTACGACTACGACGCCATGGCCGACTGCATCGACCTTGTACATACTGGATCTTGCGAGATAGCATGTGCACCTGGGTACTCTTTCACTTGCGGCTCCGATGGCCTGGGCGACCCTGCGTCGTGCCTGACAATCGGCTGCTATCTGGAGGTGATCGACGTCCCGCAGCACAAGTGCGTGGAGAACTGCTGGTACTCGCAGATCGCGGACATCGCGCACGCGACCCTCGAGTCGCTGCTCGCTTGCAACGACACCGTACACACGGGCACTTGCCCCATGGAGTGCGTCGACGGCTGGCACAACGAGGGCAAGGGGGTCTTCACGTGCACGCTCAGCTTCTTCGAGGCGGCGCGCCGCCCGTCTCCAGTGCCCGGGGGGCTGGATCCTGGCCCGATCCGGCAGCGAACCGTGATGTCTGCAGCGGGCTTCGGCATTGTCGCGTTTCCCTCGCTGCGCGACGCGGTTCTCGTTCGGGAATGCAGACATGAGGAGAGTGCCTGAGAGGGAGAAGCGCTCGGGGTCGCCGAAAACTGCCGCTTCGGTGAAATCCCAAGCACGGGCGTGTCGCGTGAGACATCCCCCCAATGTGGAACCTTGTGGTGTTCAGTGATGTTTTCGGGACGTGGCGCGACGCCGTCGTTTTAGTAGTTGTCCTTGCGACGGCATTTCAAGCGGCCCTGTCGTGTTTGCTGTTGTCGTCGTTTCGAATACAGCCCAAATGTGATTCCAGGTGTCTTCCACAATGGGACAGGAAACCACGACGGGATTCCAACAGGTACCAGGAGAGGAGGAGCGAGGTGGAGGAGGAGGAGGATGAGGAGAAGGAGGAAGGAACAACGAGGAGGAGGATGAAGAGGAGGAGGAGGAGGAGGAGGAGGAGGAGGAGGAGGAGCAGGACGACGAGGGAAGATGAGCGAGGCATCGGTGGGAAAACGCGATGGGATGAGCGCGACGATCGGTGCGAGGGTAATCTAGGAGACGGATGAAGATGAGGAGGACTGAGGAGAAGGCGCAAGGAGCAAGAGTGATGACGAGCGAGACCACGCAAACGGAGGAATAGGATTGGCAGCATGGAGGAGGATGAGGATGGGAACGAGTCGAGGAGGAGCGAGGAGGATGAGTGAGAAGGGGGAAAAAGAAATGCGAGAAAAAGACGTGATGATGATGATTGTGCTCACGATGCTTGTGGTGATGACGGTGTTGGATGGAGGAGGAGGAGGAGGAGGAGGAGGAGGAGGAGGAGGAGGAGGAGGAGGAGGAGGAGGAGAGGAGGAGGAGGAGGAGGAGGAGGAGGAGGAGGAGGAGGAGGAGGAGGAGGAGCGATGACCGAGGAGGGTGAGCGAGAAGGAAGCGTGAGGAGTGGAAGGGGAGGTGTGATGCAGAGGAGGAGGATGCCATGGAGGAAACGCGACGACCAAAGCGAGAAGGAGATCGAGGAGGAGCCGGATGAGGAGGAGCGGGGATAAATATGACGAGAAGAGCGAGGAGTGAGGAAGACACGACTGTAGGAGGTGGAAAGGAAAAGAAGCGAGGAGGGCAAAGATGAGTGAAACAATTGAGCAGTGAGAAAGAATACAGTGCGGGGGTAATGAGGAACGCGACGGTTGATGTAAGGAGGAGTTGGAGGAGGCGCGACGAGGAGTAAGGAGGAGGAGGAGGAGGAGGAGGAGCGATGTTGCGCGATAGTGGTGATGATCTTGAGGATGCTGATGATGATGATGCTGCGGATGAGGACGATTATGCTGATTATGCTGATGATGAGGTGTTTGCTGATGCTGATGCTGATGATGATGACGATGCCGATCACGATGGCGATGCTGATGCTGCTGATGATGACGATGGTGATGATGCTGATGCTGATGCTGATGATGATCATGATGACGACGATGACGGTAACGGTGACGATGAAGATGTTGCTGAGGATGTTGATGATGAGGAGGATGAGATCGACAATGCTGAGGACCGGACTGCGCGAGGAGAGGCGAGGAGCAGGCATGGACGAGCGCGACGAGCCCAGTGCAGAAGCTCGATGGGCACGGCGAGTACGGAGGGCGTGACATACCAGGCGGAAACGGATGAGCAGGAGGAGCGATGAGCGATCTAGAGACGGAGGAGAAGCGACTACGACGAGGACGAGGGTGGAGATGATCGAAAGGGAGTAGGAGCGAGGAGCGATGAGGAGGAGGAGGGCCTATGATGAGTTGAAAAGGTGGGACGGATGAGAGAGAATATGCCGATAACGAGTGTGGCAGTGGACGTATGAACCTGCAGTATGCAAAAGCAAGCAAACACGTGCAGCACCATGCAGCATCACGCACCACCGATAAGCATCGAGCAGACGCAAACGACGGCAAACAGCAGCACCCCCAGCACACAGCTCAATCAGCAGCGCTCCCCCTTTGTGCCCGAACTAGGTTTTACAAACTGCATCTTCGCGTGGAACTTCCCCCAACGGAGGCATGCCGTGTTACTTGTCGTCTGGAGATGGCGGCGCGTCGCCGTCGTGTTGAACGTTTTCCCCATGGCAACGTTTAGCGCTGCCTCACAGTGCTGTTGTCACTGGTTCCAGGATATACAAAATACGCCCCCCCCAGGAGGCATCCAAGATGGCCCAGGCATATCAGAGGGATTCCAGCAGGCACCATGAGGATCGGCGAAATGAACAGGGATAAGGAGCCATGCGGACGCGGAAACAGACATCACAAACCAGCGAGGAGGATGAGGACGAGGATAAGCGAGGAGAAGTGTGGGGGAACGAGATTAGGAGAGGGGAGGAGCGCGACGACGAGCTGTTTGAACACGATCGAGGAGTAGTGTAAGGAATCGGTAGGAGGAGCGAGGAGGAGGATTGATGATATTGTCGAATGCTTCTTTCTATAAGAAGATATGTTGCCGCGCCGCTCGTTCCGACGCATGGCCCTACATCTTGGGGAGGGCGCCTCGACCACCAGGGCAAACTCCGCCGGGGACACAGGAGTCCGCCGTGGGACTGCCGCGGTGTCGCTTTCGCCTGTCTGGACGCGTTCAGAATACACAGCGCGGCGACATATTCTTGTTGATCCCTCCCCCTCCGGTGCACATCTGTTCAATCAGCGTGGCGACATATTCTTGTTGATCCCCCCCCCTCCGGTGCACATCTGTTCCATGGAAGTGCCCCTCCCGGGGCGCGCACCCTGCCCTTTTGCAAGGGGGAGCGTCTTGCACCTCCCAACGGGCTGCTGGCCCCCCAAGTGACAAGAACACCAGCAGCAGCAACAGCAATCAGGCTGAGATTGTTCGCTCTTCCCCTGCTCGCGTGCCACTCAACGCGTATCTCCCATACCATCGATACCCGCCTTCTCAGTTTTCAATCGTACCCCCTTCGTAGTGTGTCTTTCTTACCTGCAGCGCGTGTATTTCGTGCAGCCCCTAAGGCAGGGAAAGAGAGGACGGGTGGAAGGAAGGGACAAGGGGACGGGAGGAACATGGAGCACGAGAGAAAATAGCAGGAGGGGGGCTACGGAGGAGCGGAGAACACGTGGCAGGACCAGACGGGCAGATCGGGCGGGTAGACCTTAACGGGCGGGTCGGGAAGGCGGGCCTATACGGCCAGGTCGAGCAGGCGGGTTGCTAAAGCGTGCGTCTTGCATGAGTCGCGAGGAAATCTCGAACGATAGCGCGATTTCCTAATACATCTTTCAGAACACCACAGCGAGAGCGTGATTCATGAGTGTCGAGGGCGTGGCGTCTGAGTGAATTGCAAGGATGTCCCACGCGAAAGCGCCATTCCTGCATTCAAATATGAGAAAGTCCCTCGCGAGAGCGCGATTTGGGAATTGATTGTTAGGACAAAGCCAGGGGCACAGTTTGAGCAGGAATACTTTCCGTTGTAAAAACACAGCGAGCCCCGGGAGGGGCACTTCAATTCAATAAACACTTATGTTACGTGAATTCGTGAGTCCTGCGCAATTCGCCAGGAAGTCTTGGGCGAGAGTGTGATTCCTATGCCAATAATGCTCAAGTCCCAGGCGAGAGCGCGATTCCTGAATGGCGAGGGCGTGGCGCCTGAATATATTGTGGGGAAGTCGCAGGCAAGAGCGCGATTCGGGGATAAGTTGCAAGGAAGTCCCTAGCGAGAGCGCGATCCCCAAGTACATTGCGAGAAGGTATCTGGCGGGAGCCGCTGTTGTTGTAAACTGGGGGCCAGGGGCGGAGTTTGAGAAGGAATATTTTTTGACTACAATCATGGTGCGAGCCCTGGGGGAAGCACTTCAATTGAAAACAGCATAATGGTACAAGAGGCTCAGCGCCGCAGCTGCGCGTTCCCCCCTCCGCCGAGGAGGACTCCTTCCCGTACTGCGAGGAGGACCCGTGCCTGGACTCGCCCGAACCGCTGGGCCTCTTCCCCACGTACGCCTCGGGCCACACGTGCTTCGATTCCGGCAGCCCTCGAAGACCTTTCCCCAAACGACGGGGGTCGCTAAAAGTGCCCCTGGCCCAAGGTGCCCCCGGCTTTTCTCGCTTCATTCTTGGCGTCCCCGGGGCCCTCAGCGCCTCGCGAGCGGTGCCCTGGAGGCCGTGGGGGCCTCCCTGGAGATGCTGGGGGCGCCCTGGGCCAGGGGGCACTTCCGGCAGCACCCGACCCACACGACGGCAGCACGTGCTTTTGGAGGCCCGCGCTGCTTTTCACTGCGCCAGCGCCTCCCGGCACCCCCGGCGGCGCCTTCCTGGCGCGTCTCCGCCGGCCGTCGCGACCTCTTCTCACCGCCCCGCCCGGGAAGGGCCTGCGAAACGCGTACATGAGCGGCCCTTCGCTGGGGTGGCCTTATGTCGGGCGTGTCCCCCTACAGGGGGATTTTCGACGAAAATTAAACAATACCCCCAAAATGCCCCAAAAAGGCAACACAAATAATCAAAAAATAGTCCCAAGACTATTTTTAGATGATTTTCTGATTTGTTTTGGGTATTTTCTATTTTTCGTCGAAAATCCCCCTGTAGGGGGACAGGCCCGACTTAAGGGTGGCCTCTGGCGAGGTCCCACATCCGAGGCGGGGGTTTATTCGGAAACTGGAACAGATACATTACCAGTGGCGGGCTGTTTCTCAATCCCAGGATTTCTTGAGGGTCGAGGACGACGCTGGGGTGGTGTGGTGCATATTTTTTTCCCCGATGTCCTGGGGAAGCGGCGAAAAATGTATGCACCAGGATCCCGTATACACCAGAATCCGCGTTCCTGTGCGAATTTCGGCGCAGGGTCGGGAAAAGCGTCGGTGTATAGAGTTCGATTCCCTTACACATACCCACCGCGGTGGATATGGATGCATATTGCCCCCCATGGCCCACATAATCATATCCATATCCACCGCCCCGCTGGGTGCCTAGGGCGTCGGCTCCCAGGCGGTGGATATGGACAACCCCCCGCCTCGCACCACAGGGCTTCGTCGAGAAGAAGGACAAACGGCGTGCGCATAAACTTTCGCGGCGCTCCGTGCGGGTTGCTTGGATCTCCGCTGGGCCCGCGCGGATTTCTTGGATCTGCGCTGGGCCTCCGAGGCGGCGCCTCCAGCGCCGCTCTTGGCTCGCTCCGCGCGCCAGGGAGGGGGGTCCAGCGTAAATCCAAGAACTCCGCACGGAGCGCCGAATGTTTCTGTTCATGCCATTGTTTCACCTTCTAGTCCAGAGGTTGGCAGAAACGAGGGGTCCTCCCGGCGCTGGGGCTTGCCCCATCCTCATTCCCCGCCCTCCCCCCCCCGCGGCCGCCCCCTGAAGCCACGCACCAGAGGCCAGTCTTGCCCAGGGTCACGCTCTCTCGCGCGCAGTGGCCGCGCAGGAGTGCGGCGAGCGGGGGCCCAGCGCCGACCCGAGGAATCCGCGCGGACCTCCGAAGGGCTGCGTCTGTGCTGATCTATTTGTACCCTCCGCAGGCACGGTGCACTGTGGCTGGCCTCAGCCCTGCCGCCCACGCGGGGATCGGGATCGGCCGGCGGGGAGGCCGCACTGGGAGCTGCACCGTTGTCCGGCTCGGCGGGGACCGGGAGCGGGAGACGGAGGAGGGCGAGGAGGAGGAGGAGGAGGAGTAGGAGGAGAAGGAGGAGGAGGAGGAAGAGGAGGATGGAGGGCGAGAGGAGGGGGACAACGATGAGTGGGGGAGGAGGAAGAGGAAGAGGAAGAGGAGGAGGAGGAGCAGGATGAGGAGGGAGAGGACCAGTGTAAACCCAAGAGTCATCAATGATGTTGGAATAAACCCTCCCTCCAAGCTCCCTCTTCATTGGCCCCTACAACGGTTCACTTCCATTTAGGGAACTTCCACGTTGGAAGAGAACCGTTTGAAGACCCTGAAACATACCAAAACATTGATCTCGGGATTCCAACGCCACGGATCAACCTGACTCTTGCGTCTTGACGATCCTCAATCGTGCCAGAACGCCATTCTTGGGATTTCAACACCGCGAATCAACGTAACCGTTGCGCCCGCAAAATCTCGAATCCTCCCCAAACAGCATGTCTTGTATTTTGATCATGGGAGTCCGTGAAGCTCTTGCAAATGCTTAAAGCGAATGTGCGCGGCGCTAAGGCGAGAGTCACATTTTGAAAAAGGGTCGCTCTCAATCCGTGAAGCACTTGTTGCAATGTTTCAATGCGAGTGTGCGTGGCGCCACGGCGGGAGCCACATCTTGAAAACGGGTCGCCCTCAATCCGTGAAACATTTTGTCTAACGCATGTGCACGGCGCTAAGGCGAGAGCCACATTTTGAAAACGGGTCGCGGTCAATCCGTGAAGCACTTGCAAACTTTTAGTAAGACACATGTGAGCGGCGCTAAGGCGAGAGCCACATGTTGAAAACGGGCCGCCCTCAATCCGTGAAACGGTTGCATTTGTTTGAAGGAATGTGCGCGGCGCACAGGCGAGAGCCACATGTTGGAACACACCCGCCCCCCATCTGTGAAACTTTCAGCTTCAGGGCCGTACATGGTGAGGAAGTCTAAGGCGAAACGCCCGGCCCGCCCTAAAAACTGGCCTCGGGGTGCGACAGGAAGAAGTTATTCATAAGAAAGAGGAATGCAGGAGGAGGAGGAGGAGGCGGAGGAATACGAAAAGTAGAACAGAGAGAACAGCCGTAGGAGCGCAGCCAGGTCGCCCGGCCACGCCCCGAGCAGGAAAGAGAGAGGCCCCCCCCTTTACCCCGCCCGTCCGCCCGCGCGGCGGCCTCGAAGCCGCTGCGCACCGCCACCACGCCGAAGACGTATGCGGCGGGAGGGGGGGCAGGCGACGACAGACGACGCGGGGGGAGCCAATCAAAACGAACCACTGAGCGGGACCCCCGTCTCAGGGTGCTTGCCCCCTCTAGTGTACGGAAGGGCCCCCCCTGGGAGCCCCGGGACGAGGCTCCAGAGGCCGGGGGCATAGACATCTGCCCCCGAGCTTGGGGCCCACTCTTGTGGGCAGAGCCGCACGCGGAGCGCAAGATCTCCAAGGGCCCGGCCCTCGCCAGCGCGCGGCAGCTGTGCGGAGAAGCAGCAGAGCGCCGCCTCGCCCTCCCCAGGCGCCGGCTCCGAGAGGGCCCCAGGACTTACCAGTTTGAAGCATATCCCTATCCCTACGTTTGACATCACCTCACCTCGATGCCGATCTCAAGGATTCCCTCAGTCTCTGAGGGCCTATCCCTAAGATTGTCCTCGCTTTTTGCTCGCCCATCTTAGGGATAGGGATAAGTTCGAGGCTGGTTAAGGACCAGGATCCCCCGACTCGGAGCCCGCACCCGGGACCACGGCCCCGGGGAGCCACGAGCCACCCGCAGACGCCATGGCCGCTTGGATCGCCTCGGGTCGCGCCTGAGGGGTCGCAGCAGCGAAAGCCCCCCCCCCCCCCTGGACTAGACGCCACTCGGGCACGCCCACGCCGAAGGGGAGAGCGTTAGCCCGTCCTACAGCTGCCTTGCGTCGCGAACTTCATACAGTGGCGACGGTCGTTGTTTTTCCGAGGCAGCGCCTACATATGAGGGCATCACCGAACACATGGGCAATGCCGTGTTCCTGGAATCGAAGCAAGGCCGAGGGAAGAGCAAGGCCCACAGTGGCACTAGGAAGCGCACGGACGACCTTCAACTGCCCCCTCACAACCTCCTTATGCGCAGCATTCTGGACACATGCCCAGCCAGACAACTTAGCACTCTGACGCGAGATTTGCAACCTGTCGGCCTCGCTGTGGACCAGCACATCAGTAGAAATTTCGTGAGATCTAGCGCCTGCCTTGGCGAACAAATCCGCCCACAGATTTCCGAACCAGAACGAATCAGGCTAGGCCCTCTCTTTTCAAGACACTTAAGCAGAGAGAGGTGCGCTGGCACCCACACAAACAGAGGAGGGACCCAATTTGCCTGGCATCAACAACATAGAACATTTGACGCCAGATATCAGCATGCACTCCCGTGGCTGACGCGTGAACGTGAGACCATTCAGCCCCTCACGCACAGCCCCAAGAAGATCCGAAACCACAACCGTCACACACGGGAACAACTGAAGCCCCCGCAGCAGCGTATATCGCTCAGAGCGGCCTAAACTCGGGCCAGACACTATGCATACCCGACCCGTCAAAAGCAGGAGGAGGAGCAGGAGGAGGAGGAGGAGGAGGAGGAGGAGGAGGAGGAGGAGGAGGAGGAGGAGGAGGAGGCGGAGGAAGCCGCCTGCGAACGCCGTCAAGGACCAGAACGAGAATGGGGACGACCCTGGCTACGACAACATGGATGACATCCAGACGGACGCTTACCCAGAGACCAGCGCAGCCAGCAGCCGACAGCGTGATCGACCACGCCACGACGCCCACCCACGCGGCCCCATCCACAGTTAGGCCTCACCGCCAATCTTCTCCAGGCAGCCCACGGCTAAGAGGCGAACGCCACTCTCGTGCGGAGACGGGACCTGCCGCGCGGAGGCCCAGCAGTGCGTCAATACTTCTCCGATGCAATTTTTGACCAGCGACTGTAGAGCCTACCCATTTCTGCTCGCGCAGCGCAACGCGCCATCATGTGTCACATTCCGGATTCCCGGCCTTTGCACTACTCCTTACCCGCGCCGCCCTTTAATCGTTCCGACAGCAAGAGTGCATGAACCCGATTCCCCGCGGCGCACAGAACTCGACCGATCCCACCCCCACATGACGGTAGCACGGCAGCACCACGCGGCAGCACCAGCACACGCCGACATCGGCAACCACAAGAGGCGCCAAAACATAGTGCATAGTGGCTGTACAGCAGTGGATTTCTCACTCACGTTAATCCGACGGGCCGCATGTACCTACTACGGTTACATTTGCAACAGGCTATGTTACGCAGTGGGTTCACGGTCAGACAGGGCTCCCAAACCCGCCGTGGTTGTTTTACCCACGTGCGTTGCTCATCCCCAGCATTGCAAAAGGCCAGAGTTGTTTCCAGACGGGTGGATGGAGCTCTCTCGTGCACTTTCGCGGTGGTGGCCTTGATCACCAGCTGCATGCTGGGGCCTCGGGGGCGATGACATGCTCCGACACCCCCACCGCTCATCCAACCTACCCCAACCCAATCCTGTGGCGGCGGAGCGGGGGGGGGGCATCTTGGGGGAGACAACGAGGGGGGCGCGCCGACGGCTGTACTGGCAAGGGCCACCGCGGCTGCGTCACACCGCTGCTGTCAGCCAGCAGCGCTATTCTCCCCACCTTCTTCCTGTCGGCCGCTCGCTTCTCAGAGCCACCTTACCCCTGCCCAGCCCTCTTGCACCTCGCCCCTATGTCTGTCCAGTCGTCTCACCCCGAAATGCCCCTTCCCCTGCTCCTGTGCAGCAGCGGGCACTCAGACCAGCCACTTAGCAACATTGCGCCAATCCAGACTCGACCCTCTGCGCAGCCAGTTGCAAGATGGGGACGGTGCGCACATCGCTGGGGGATCGGAGGGGAGCAGCCGCCGTCGGCCGCCCTGGTGCTTGCCAGGGCCACCACGGCCAGCAGCGCCGCCAAGCTGCTGCATTGTTCTTCCGGGATGTGGGGGGGGGTCAGCGGAAGGGGGAGGAGCAACCGCCTCAACGCGGCCGTCGCTGGTGTGGCACAAACCTCCCCGCTCCTGTTGGAAGCCCCCACCAGAGGCGAGGGCCCCATTGTCCGACGAAGGCATCTATGCACCACCACCGTGCCAGGCCAGGGCCATCCTGGGCCCCAGGATGGTGTGCAGACCCTCCTGGCCTCGGCCAGGAGGGCGTATACACCATCCTGGGGCCCAGGACGGTCCTGCCTTGGCACGGTGGTGGTCCATACATGCCTTCTGCGAATGTTGGTGGGACTGGGGATCGGGGATGTGGGGCCAGAGGGGTGGGGAGATGCCCTTGCGCCCCCCCCCTTGGGCGAGCGTGACCGCGCACTCGTGTGCGTTCACCACCCCACGGCCGCCGCCACAAAGCGCAAGACTCCTCCACGCCCAGTGGAGGAGGAGGAGGAGGAGGAGGAGGAGGAGGAGGAGGAGGATCCCTTCTTCGGCCACCGGCTCAACGTTCGGGTGCCCGCTTCGGCGGCTGAGGAGGTCCCCGTCGTGGAGCTGTGGGCTGGCTCGGGAGGATTCCTGAGGCATGAAGAGAGGCCGTTGCGCCTCCAACTTCGGGCGAGCGTGGCCTGGTGGCGCGCTCGCTCTGCGTCCGCTGCCATTGCTGCCGCTGACCGCACCTGCACGCTGCCCCCCAACCACCGCCGCCCGCGCCGTTTTCCCCCCTCTTCCCTTGCCTCCCTCCCGCATGATTATCACGTGTGCCTCCTCTCCTCTGCCTTCCCCCCCGGGGCGCTGGGGGTCCTAGCTGCCCCGCCCCCTTTGGGTGGGGGGGGGGGGAGGGGGCTGGCGGTCAGTTTCTCCCTTTTTCTTGTACTTGCACCGTTTCTCGCGAGGAGGAGGAGGAGGAGGAGGAGGGGGAGGAATAATAATAATAACAATAATAATAATAATACTAATAATATTAATAATAATAATAAGAATAATAATAATACTAATAATAATAGTAATAGTAATACTAATAATACTAATAATAATAATATTAATAATACAAATAATACTCATACTACTACTACTACTACTACTACTACTACTACTACTACTACTACTACTACTACTACTACTACTAATAATAATAATAATAATAATAATAATACTAATAATACTAATAATAATAATAAGAAGAAGAAGAAGGAACATAAGAATAATAAGAAGAAGATGGAGGAGGAGGAGGAGGAGGAGGAGGAGGAGGAGAAGCAAGAGGAGGAGGAGGAGGAGGAGGAGGAGGAGGAGGAGGAGGAGGGAGGAGGAGGAGGAGGAGGAGGAGGAGGAGGGAGGGAGGAGGAGGAGGAGGAGGAGGAGGAGGAGAGGGAGGAGGAGGAGGAGGAGGAGGAGGAGGAGGAGAGAGGAGGAGGAGGAGGAGGAGGAGGGAGGAGGAGGAGGAGGAGGAGGAGGAGGAGGAGGAGGAGGAGGAGGAGGAGGAGGAGGAGGAGGAGGAGGAGGAGGAGGAGGAGGAGGAGGAGGGGAGGAGGAGGAGGAGGGAGGAGGAGGAGGGGGGGGGGTCTGGGGGGGACCCCCCTGGACATGGCCCTGTCCGCGGGCGGAACGCCGGCGGACGCCGGCGGAAGCCGCCCGTCAACGGCCTCATTTCGGCAAACGCGTTTCCAGGCGGCCTGGATGGCCCCAAGATCGGGTCTCAGGAGACGGGAGTCAATGTAAACGCGGGTCAGCCAGAGCGCCGTATCTTGCAGGATCCTGCAGGGCCAGGGACGCAATGTCCCGGGTTTGGGTGCAGTATCCTGCAGGATGTTCAAGGATCTTGCACGGCCTGACTGACCCGGGTCTGCATTGACCCGGGTCAGAAGATCCCCGACAAGATGGTCCGCAAAATGGCCGAATGGGGCCACGAGTCGCCGAAGGATCGGCCCAAGACGGCCAACATGGATCCAAGATGTTCCAAGAAGCCTCTGAGATGCTCCCGGGAGACCTCCAAGAGGCGCCCCGACCCGAGAGAGCCCCAAGAGGGCCCCAAGAGTCAACATTCATGTGTTTTCCCTCAGTTTTTGACGACTTCATTGCGTTTTCGCTTTATCCGCTTCCCGACGCTCCAAGACGGCCCAAGAGGCCCAATGATCGCCCCAACACGGCCTAAGAGGCCCCCCAAGAGAGCGCCCAGACGGCCCAAGACGCCTCCAAGAGGCCTCCAAGACGGCCGAAGAAGGCCCTACGACCGCCCCAAGAGGGGCCCCAGAGGGGAGGCAGGGACCGACATTTTGGGTTCCCCGTCCCCCCGAAAAAACTAGGAGGCCCCGAGAGGCCCCAAGAAGCCCCCAATAGTTCCCCAGGAAGCCCCCAAGAGGCCCCCAAGAGGGTCCCAAGACTGCTGCCTAAGAGGGCCCCGAGATGGTCGGAGACGCCCCAGGGCCCGCAGCCAACAGGGCTCCAAGATGGTCGGAGACGCCCCGACAAAGTGGCACAGCGTCAAGCGGACAGCACGGGAACCAGCATAATACGCCCAGCGTCGAACGGGCAACACAGGAATGGGAACCATGCGCCCCATAAGAGTCCTCTTCTTTGGTTTTCTCATCCTCGTCAGGCACGCCAACTTGTCCTCCAATGTCGGGGTTCGTGGCAATATAGGCCTCGGAAAAAATAGCGAACATGCATGCCACATTCATCTGTCAACGCCTCCCCCTCCCCCCAATGTTTAAAGTTGGCGGTGGGTCTGATGAGTTGCACTTCGGCCGCAGTCTCCCCCGCGCGTGCCAACTTTGAGTTTCGGAGAGCGGGGGAGTGTCCACTAGTTGTTTCCCCCTACCGGAACAGGTTTCGACACTTTAACCGTTTCTAGTTTGATTTCCCCCAGCGGTGGGGGGCTCAGCATCCGAGGGATCTCAACTTGCCGGCAGCTCGAAGCCCGAACGCGGCAGAGGAGGAGGAGGCGGAAGAGGAGAGCCCGGGTGAGGTGGAGGCGGGGGGAAATGAAGATGAGGAGGAGGAGGAGAAGGAGGAGGAGGCGGAGGAGGAGGAGGCGAAGGAGGAGGAGGAGGCGGAAGAGGAGGAGGAGGAGGAGGAGGTGGAGGGGGAGGTGGGTGCAGAAGGAGGAGGTGGCAGGGAAGGGGGGGATGAGGAAACGGAGACGGAGGAGGGGAGGGGTAAAAGAGGAGCGATGCTCGCGTGCCTCAACTGGTCCGCGTGATCGGCCAATGGGCGGTTTTTGACTCCATCGGGGCCACGCACAGCCCAAGATCACGCCGAGATCACGCCGATGGCAGCACCTTGAGTAGTCGTTTTGCCTTCAAGGGCAAGAGCGGGGACCATCCCATAACGGCCAGCTTCCTTGTGCATCTCTGGTCAAAACGCGGGGGTCGATGAAGGCGTTTCAGAGAGGAGTCGTCTTAGGGGAGTCGATGGGTGGACCGCTCGCCCTTGACGGTGGCCTGCGGGGGGCAGGCGGGAGCTCGGCGGACGTGGATGGAAGTGGAGCCAGGGCGGCTCTGCCAGCGGAGGCTGGCGGAAGTTTGGCGAAAGCTGGCGGAAGCCGGTCAGGGTAGGGCGACAGAAGAGGCCAACTCTCGTGCCGTCAGGGCTTCTGGATCGGGCGACGAGGTCGAGGAGCTGGATCGACCTGTTCTGACGGGGACGGTTCACTGAGGTAATGCTGACCGCTGTGCTCGAGGCATTGACCATGGTGACGGGGGAACGGCAATCTTGTCAATTTCCGTTGCCCTCATTGCGTCGGGAAGCCAGGGGAACAATCAGAGGGTGATGATGACGAGGACGAGGAGGAGGAGGAGGAAGAGGAGGAGGGGGAAGAGAAGGAGGAGGGAGGAGCGAAGCGAAAAGGAGGAGGCGGTTGAATACTCTGCATCTGCTCACCCGCAGGCGAGACGTGCATACCCGTGTGCAATGAGGGCTATTACCTCGTGGGTAATTTGGGTTGCAGCTTCGGCAACTACACGGCGGAGAACGGGCTGGATTGTCTGCCCTACGATGGGTCAGTCTGGGGCTAAACCGAGCAGGGTGTGGAGGATGGAGAGGCAGGGCAGGGGGGGAGGGAAGCGGGGAGGGGTGGA
The DNA here is from genome assembly GCA_963575745.1 of Prorocentrum cordatum. Lineage (NCBI taxonomy): Eukaryota > Dinophyceae > Prorocentrales > Prorocentraceae > Prorocentrum > Prorocentrum cordatum. The sequence continues at coordinate 179,981 of CAUYUJ010017551.1, read as the reverse complement.
GGGACGAAGGTGGAGGAGAGAGGGAGAGACCATGAGGACCAGGACGAGAAGGAGGGCGGGGATGGGGAGAGGGAAAGGGGTGGGGAGGAGGAGGGGGTGGGGAAAGGATACATATATATAGAGAGAGAGAGAGAGAGAAAAAGAGAGAGAGAGAGAGAGGAAGAGCCAGAATGAGAAACAGAGAGAGAGAGAGAGAGATAAAGAAATAAAGAGAGAGAGAGAGAATATATATATATATATATATATAGACAGAGAGAGAGAGAGTGCGATGCAGACACACACACAACACACAGACACACACACACAGTCACACGCACAGGCACACGCACACAGGCACACACAGACACACACACAAACATACACACAGACACACGCACACAAGCACAAACACAACACACAAACACATGCACAACACAAGCAGAAACACGTAAACAAACACGACAGCAAACAGACGCACACACACACCCACACACACACGCACGCACGCACGCACGAACACACGCACACACGCACACACAACCACACAACCACACGACCACACAAGCACACAAACACACACAGACAATCTCACAAGCACACAAACATAACCACACACACAAACACACTTTTTGCGTCGGCGGCTGGGCAGACGGTGACTGCTCGGGCGGATTGGCAACAGGGGGCACGCTGTATGCAACACACACACAAGCACACAAACACACAAGCACACACACACACACACGCACAAACACACAAGCACGCAAACACAACACACGAACCCACACAATTACACAGGCATGCATACACACAAACACACAAACACACAAACGTGCAGACACACAAACACACAAACACACAACACACACACAAACATGCAGACACACAACCACACACAAACACACAGCCACACAAACCCACAAGCACACAATCACACAAACACACAAACACGCAAGCACGCACGCACACCAACACGCAGACACACAATTACACAATCATGCAACCACACATACACACAAGCACACAACACACACAACACCGAAGAACCCAAGTTCACAAACACAGGCCCGTGTACCGGCACTTTAGGGTATCCTCCTCTCTGCCCGACGTCTGTGGCCACTTGGGCTCAGGCGCGCGGCCATCTGAAACTCAGGGTTGGTTGCTGCACCTGGCCCGGGTCAGCGCGACGCTCTTACTTGTTCGCCTGCCATGTGGGAGCCTGGGCCGCCCCCGCGCGCGCGTCGACAGAGGGCGAGGCGAGCGCGAGCGGCAGCGGAGCCCCTATACGACCCTTCGGGGCGGGGGCCGGGCCGACGCGCGGGCGCGCCATCCCTCCTGTCGCCCGCAGGACACGGTGATGGTGACTGGCCCGAGGTTCGCGAAGGGTGCCTGGGCCCGAAGATCGCCCCCGAGGAGAAGCTGTTTCCTTTTGGCCTGGGCTCCGACGGCATCGTCTGGCTTTCGGGCGACCGCGCCATCGCCCAGAAGCCACCCGCGTACGACTACTGCGAGAAGGGATGCGATGTGATTTCCTATTTCGTCCATGCCTAAGACAGTGGTGACGCCCCTGCCGTTGCAGCAAGTCGGCTCGATCTTCGCGCACGAGCGTCAAGAGGATGCGCGGTCCTTCGGGGCCTTGCCACAACATGTGTTACCACTGCCATGGCCGCGAGAAGCACACTGACCCGGACTACTGGCTGAGGCGTGGCACCATGAGCTTGACGCCTGGGTGGCACAAATTGAAGAGCAAGCAAAATAGTTCATCCCCGTCCCAGCAAGTTGCGACCACCTACTTCGTAATGTGCGCTGCGCTCGAAATGCATGGGGATAAGGTTCAGAAGGTCAACGTGGAGGAGGTCTACGAAACCATCTTAAAGGATGGACATCTGGTAGCTGCTGCGGCCACTTCACCATCGCACTCGGCAGTCACAGTCACATCATGTGCATCTGAACGCATCGCAAGACGGCCCATCTCAAGCCCAAATGGCGGGTGCTTTGCGCGCTACTGGCGCAACAGGATGCACCTGGGGGCACGGCGGAAGGCGGCCACCAGAGGTGCGTCAGCAAGAAGTGCTGTTTCAGCTGGGAGTCGAAAGGCACCGACATGTGGCAGTATCGTACCATCGCCTTCCCGTCCCGGGCCATCGTCAGCACAGGGCGAATCTCGGAGGCCCACGGCGAAGAGGTCGAGTCTATTAAACAGCCACAGGGGCACGAGGCGGCCGAGCAGGCGGATATGGTCTACTTTGACCACGGCAGCGTCGAGCAGGAAGGCACCCAGCCCGTGCTTAGGACGGCCAAGCTGGTTTCCGCCATCCGCGCCCGCAAAGGTGTCAGCTTCTTCATGGGCGGCGTCGTCGAGAAGGAGATCGGCGCGGCCGTGGGTGCCATCGACGCCTGCAGCGAGGAGGCCTGCAAGAAGCTGATCAAGCATGTGCCCGCGTACCCGGGAGAGGGGATCACCATGGCTGGGCTCGGGTAGATGGGCGCCCTTCCCCACCGCGAGGACCGGCGCCTTGTCCAGGACAGGTTCACCGGCAATTGCCGCGCCTTCCGCCCGCCGGCAGACTGTCCCATGCTGGGCCATGAGGAGCGCGTCCAATTCCTCGACTGCCTGTTCCCGTTCTTAGGCGCGAGCAGGAGGCCGCAGAGGAGCTGCCTTCGCGTGGCGACCGCAGCTGATCGGCAATGCGCCGGGTGGGCATCGGTAAGAATGTCCGGCGCCAGCGGCGGCGGTGCTCCAGACGACCCTTCTGGACGGGGGCCTTGTCGGCGCGCAGGGGAAGGAGCTCGCCGCTGCGCGGCCCGCCCGATTGACCACCGAGGGGCCGATGGCGCACCGCGCCCAGCTGGGCGCCGATCCGCGCGCGGTGCATTGGTGGGAACTTCTGCCGCCAGCAGCTGTGGGGCCCCACGCGACCCCTTCCGGCCGGGGGCCTCGTCGGCGCGCGGGTGCGAGAGGCGGCCGCCGCGCGGCCCGGAAGTGCGCCAAGAACGGGCGACCGCTCGCGGGCCGTGTCGTGATCGGGCTGGGGGGGGCCACCACCTGGCAGCGTCCAGAAGGGGATTCGGCATCCTCCTCTCGCCTTCGGGCCTCCTTTCCCCCCCCCCTTCCGTGGCGTCTCCCTCGCATGGGGGGAGGGGGGCGCTGGGTTCCTGTGAGTGGCAGGGGCCTTGGGCCAGGGCCCCCGGGGTCGCTGCCCGTCACTTGGGCTCATCGAGGATACGTCCCCTTCTGTCATCACTTAAGTGTATCCTCCTGTCTGCCCGACAGCCGTGGCCATTTGGGCTCAGGCGTTCGGCCGCTCGTTAGAATAACCCACCCAGCACCCTGGGGCATCGCATTCTCAGGAATGGTAGGGGCCCGCCACCCGTGCAAACACATCACCGCCATCTCCTGCCTATGTTTACCGCCATCGCGCTGCTAAACAAAATCAATGCTCACCGAGGATACGCACGCGCGCACATATATATATATATACACATATACGCACATACATACACACATATATATATATATACATACATACACGTAGACATGCACATGCTTTTTGTATGCAGAAAACGAAACATTGAGAGAGGGAGAGAGCGAGACAAAGAAAGAGAGGGCACGAACGACAACGAACCTCTAACGTAACCCAAGCGCGTTACATGATACTATGGCTAGGTACAATATGTACATACATATAGATGGGCTACACATATATGTATAGTATAGATATGTATGCGTGTATTTATATATATACAAATAAAGAGAGAAAGAGAAAGGGACACAAGGAGAGAGAGAGAGAGAGAGAGAGAGGCGACGAACGTCTCTCTGCGTAGTGCGCATGGGGCTCTTGTTGATGTGCCCTTGCCAAAGCGGCGTTGGAAGAGGTTGATGAGCAGGAGGAGGACGTCGTAAATTCCAGTCCCGCTGTGGATCGTGGACAGTGGGGGTATCCAGGAGTTCACGCAGGCCTCCGCAATTACACAAAACAAAACATTCCATTCCTTCGATCCTCCACTTTCGCGGCCAATGGGCACAACAAAACAGAAGGACGGGGGAGGAGCACAGGAGAAGGCTGACAAGAGAAGACGAGGAGGAAAAGGAGGGGGAGGGAAATGGAAGGATAAAGATGGAGGAAGAGGGCGAGGGAGCAAGACTGAGGTGAGGTGGGGGAAAAGGGAGGGCGGGGGAGGCTGGACGGAAAAACGGAGGGAAGGATGCTCTCTCTCTCTCTTTCTCTATCTTTCTCCCTCCCTCTCTGTTTTTTCTCTCCCTTTCTCTCTCTCTCTCTTTCTCTTCCTCTCTCTCTCTCTCTTTCTTTCTCTCTACCTGTGCACTCACATGTTATATAAGATCTATCTCACTTCGTATGTATCCCCTTCCTCCCTCTGAGGTTGGCATGGGCCCTGCCCCCCCCCCCCCCCGAAGACACCTGCGCTGGCTCGAAGACGTGCCCCTGGCTCTCTTATCGTGTGCTCTCTCGTCCATGCCTCACTCTGCTCCTCTGCATCTCCCTCTCCACCCGCTCCCACTGCCCTTTTCCCTTTCCTCCCAGTCTCACTCTCACATCCCCTTTCCTCCCCTCAGTTGCGGGCCTTTGCCCATCCTGGGTAAGTACATGAGGACCATTGATCTGGTCAGGGGCACCTTGACCCACCTGGAGCCGCCAGAGGAGAATCACCTCGCCCGGTACAGCGTGACTTGCGCATTGCCTCGGTGGGAGCTCCCTGGGAAGGATCTCGAACCCCAGATCTATGAGTGCCACGACGGCGCCTGGGAGGTGCTGCTTCCTGGCGGTCCGGACGGCTGGCCTGGAGGCGACTGGGTGCCGCATGCGGACGCGGCGCTGCTGGAGTGCCAGGACTGGAGCTGGAGAAATCGCATCACCCTCCGTTGCAAGCTCTCACCTTTTCGCCCGACGGCTGGAGGCGGAGCTTTATCCAAGCAGGGGCCAGTCGAGCACGTGCGCTCGCCTTGGCTTCTTCCAGGATTTCACCGCGCTCGCCAGAAACTCCCCCTAGCGATGGCAAAGCTGGACAGATAATGCAATATCGCGGCGACCAACCGTTATCGGCCGAAAGCGCTTGTGCCCGAAGAGATGTGGCCGAAACCGTGCCTCAGTTGTAACCGACAACTCAGTGTGACCCAATCTGTGACCGAAAGTATAAACCGTATTGATTTCGAACCAAGCTGTTCGCTAATACTCGGGTGCGTTGGGAACAATTCTGGCGCTGGTTTCGGCCACACTGGGGCAGCTTGTCGGGCACGGTTTCGGCCACCACATCGCCCTGTCATGGACGAGGCGGGGTGAGCACTTCTTCCACTGGAGACTTGGTGTGTTCGTTTGCGTGTGTGTGTGTGTGTGTGTGTGTGTGTGTGTGTGTGCGCTTGCGCCAGCTCTCCAGGGCTGACTTTTGGTAGCCCCACGTATCGCGCCCTGAAAGGAGCGCGCCCTGTGGGCGCTTGGGAGGGGGGGGGGGAGTTCCGGAACCGCCCCCCCCCCTCCTGCCCCCCCCCCCCTCCCCCTGGTTCAAGGGGGGGGGGGGGAGTTCAAGCCCCTCCCCGCCCCCCCGTGGAGGGGGGGCGGGGGGAGGTCGAACCCCCCCCCCCCTCCAAGGAGGGGGGAGGGGGCCTCGCCGGGCCGTGGGTGGCGTCGGCTCCCCGTCGGAGCGAGGCCGGCGCGCGGCGACGTCGGGCCTCGCGGTCATCGCGCGGCCGGGCTGGCGGCAATTGGCCGCGGGGGGGGAGCCCCTCGCGCAGCCGGCTCGCGAGGCCGCCGGGGGGTCGGGGCGCCCGTGGCCCGGGCCTCGGAGCCCGCCGGGGGGGGGGGGTGCAAGCGCCCCGCTGTCAAGCAGTGGCGAAGCGTCCCGGCTCGCCTGGAGCCCTGCCAGGCAATGTTCTAAGAATCTCTTTGTGGTTTCCACGAGATGTTCTTAGGACATTTCTGGCGGAGTCTGCCTTGTTTTCTCACAGCGGGTTGCTGTTCTAAGAACATTGTCTAGGTTCTCGGAACACGATTGGGTTCTAAGAACATTTCGTGGTAGGACTATCGGAATGCCGGGACGGTCGGCCCCTGCTCAACGCTGGAGGGGGTTCGAGGCCCCCTCCTGGAGGGCTCACTTCGCTTCGGTTGCAATGTGTGGGTCTTTTCCTTGGCAGGTGTGGCGACGCGTCAGGCGGAGCCAGGTTGGGTGCCGCATATCGCGACGGAGGCTCCATGATGGCGCACGCGGCAGTACCATGAGCTTGCTCAGCGTAAGCAGAACCACTCGCCCGCCCGAGTGGGCCGTGGATCTGCACGAGCAGGGCCCGCACGTCGCTGCGCCTGTTGCGATTTCCGGGCAAGGTCCGAGGGGCGACCCCACCCACGGCCACGCCAGTCTTAAACGCAGGTGTCGAGCATGTGGCGGAATCGCTGCTCGAGCCTGGGAGGTGATTGCGCGCGGATGCCCACAGCCGGGTGTCTGCGACATGCTCCGCCACCGTGCCGGCGCAGCAGTCCGTTGGGCGACTCTTCGAGGACCGCCAGGAGGGGTGGCCGTAGACCGCGACGGTTCTCCTCCCCGAGCTCCGGAGGGCAGCTGCACGACAGGTTCTCTCCTCCGTGTCCCCATGGATCAGTGTTTGCGCTTGTTCCAGGCGCGTTTCGCAGGGTGCGCTTGAACGTCACATGCGCCACACCACCCCCAGACCCCACATGTCCGAGGCATGTGGCAGCCCTCGTCCTCAGCTCGCCGAAGGCCGTAACGTGTGGCAGGTGTCCTCTCAGGGCCCCGAGAGCCGCAATGTATGACAGCTCTCTTCCACAGGCTGCCGAGGGGAGTCACAGGGCATTTGCCTTAGGGCCCACGGGGCCAAGACACCTTTCACCTCTCGGGGGTGGACAGACCTCCTACCCTGGCCCTGACACGTCGATTAGCGAATTGGCCGTTTTCAGTTCGCGAGAGGGCGTCGCGCGGCCGTCATTTTTGCGGGTCCAGGTCCGTCGGTTTCGGTCCCAGGCCGTTTCCACTAAGGGGAGGTGTATTCCCCAGGTCGCCACAGCAGGTGCATGTCTTCAGTTCTCTTCGGCCTCCCACAAGCCTCCTGCGGGTCCTCTTCGCGCCCTCTCGGGGCCCCTCCGTGGCCTCTTCGGGCCTCTTGGGCGCTCGTTGGGGTGCTCATGGGAGCTCAGAGGGCCCTCTTGAGGCAACCCTGGGCCGTTCTCGGCGGCCTTGGGGGAGACTTTCTCGGGCGTTTCTGGAGCCTGCCCTGGGCATCTTGGCAGGCCTTCGGGACCTCTTCGCTCACGCACCAGGGCGCCCGTGGGGGCGGGTGTGCTGCTCGTGGCTGGGCGCGGCAGGGCGGGAGGGGGGGGACGTCCGCATGGATGCCGCCGAAGCCCGGCAGGAGCACAGCACAATTGTGCAGGGGGTGTCCGCGGGTCGGTCGGCTCGGCTGCCTCGCAGCAGGCGGCACTCGGCTCCGTCGGTGGCCGCGACCCAGCGCGTCCGTCAGGCTGCTTGCGGTCCGGCGGTTTCGTTCGGTGTCGGCTCATCGTTCGGTTCGGTCGGTTTTCGGCTCTGCCGTCGCCGTGGACGGTCGCTTTGAACCAGTCCACCACGTGGCAGGAAGCGCGGTGGCGGAGTGCGGCTTGGCCTGCTCCTTCACAAGAATTCGGGGTCTCGTCTGGATCCTCTAGTTCGTAGGTGGGAGATGTGACTGCTCTCCAGAGGCTGCTGGATCGTCCCCATACGTCACAGCACCACCACTCTAGAACAATACTTTGAGGCCACTTGCGCTTCGATGCACTACGTCTTACCTTGCACCTTGCCCTTTCATACGGGGGTTTAGTGCGCACGTGGTGACAATTTACAGGACCCGTCACATTCGAAGGTGGTATTTCTTCTACGGTACTCTATGCTTACAGTTTCAGATAAAGCCTTTGTCCACAGAGGAGTTGCCGTGTGTCCCACGGGCTGTTCCAGACGACGGTGAAGGTAGATACATTTGCAACGACTCCTTGACCGATGAAGGTAATTATCCGCATTACTCAGTCTGCTTTCTCGATTGTGCTGCAGAGGGCTATGTAGCAGACCCGCCACACGTTATGTATCAGTGCAGCTATATGGATGTATATACAGCCTCGTCCATGAACTTGGGCCTGGGTGTCCTTGGCACCGTCCCCACCTCTGGCACACTCTACTACGACTACTACCTGCCTGATCTTGCTCCTGCCGCTACTCAGGCGTTTTTTTCGCCGAGGGCTATTCGGGATATGTTGGACGGGAACGGGTCCGTATATGTGTTCGACAACATTGAGGCTTCCTGTGCGCTGTTGACGTGTGACCTTCCAGAGTTCTATGCTGGAGACATTCCCGTTGTATTGGATGGGGACACTCGCGATGTCAGCTCGGGGTCGCCTAGCATGCTGAAGCTCGTGTGCATAGGCACTTCTTACCAATCGACTTGTTCTCCAGAGTGCCGTGACGGGTTCGAGCCAATGGGCAACCTGGAGTGCAACTCACTGGGAGTCTTCGAAGGCAGGCCCATCTGCAAACGGACTGCCGCAGAGTGCAGGGACCTGCCACAGCTGCCAGACTCGCTCGTTGATGTTGCCACACTGTCTAGCGACTGCGCTGGATTGGATACTGGGGGCCGCTGCGAAGTGACCTGCAACGAAGGCTACACTGCCTCCGGCTCGGGCACCTGGTACTACGAGTGCGCGTCTGGCGCGTTCTCGTCGTCTCCGGTCTCCAGCGGCGGAGACTCGAACATGGTGTGCACCGTGAACCCCTGCACCGAACTGCCGCCTGGCCCTCAGCGCTCTCCGACCCACCGAGCCTGAGCAGGAGGATGAGGATGAGGGAGTCTCAGAAGGTGCGGAGAAGCAGCCGGAGGAGTCATGGTTATCACCACCCACCAAACCACCCCAACCCAACCCGAAGGCTCAAATTTACCGTCGATTTAGTGGGTGGGGGGGGGGGTCGGGGAACATCGAAAAAACACGCGTGGAACCCTTACCCCCTCCAACCCGAAGTCGGGTCTTCGGGTTGGGTTGGGGTGGTCTGGTAGGTAGTCAGGGTTAAGTTTCAGGGCAGCCCCTGGTCCTCGACCCTCCGTGTGGAGGTCTCCCCAGGGAGTCCCGGAGGCTTCCGTGAGGGCCTCCGGATGCAGAGGAGAGCAGCGCAGATCTCGAGGGGGAAGCTCAGCAGCGGGAGGAAGACGACTCGACGAGGACGAGGACGACGGGCAGGAGAGATGGAGGAGGATTCCGTTTCGGCATCGGATTTGCTTGAGAGGCTATGTCTCGGCAGAAAGGCGTGGACCCGCCTGTCCGCCCGCCGAGAGCAAACGAGCAGGACGAGGTTGAGCAGGAGGGGGGGATGCAAGGAGAGGCATGATGAGGAGCAGAAGGAGGGCGAGGAGGAGGAGGAGGAGGAAGAGGAGGAGGACGAGAAGGAGCTGGTGGAGGAGGAGGAGGACGCAAGCGAGCACGGGCAGGAGGATGAGGAGGGGGGGCCCTCCTCCTACCCATGGATGGTCAACGAGCTCCCCCCCCCTGCTGCTGCTACCCCCTCCTTCCCCATTTGTCGTCCTCCCTTCTCCCTCCCTTCTCCCTCCCTTCTCCCTCCCGTTCCCTCCCTTCTCCCTTCCTTTTCCCTCCCTTCCCTCCCTGCTCCCTCCCCCCTCTCCCATTTTTCCTCCTCCCTCACTTCACCCTCCCTTCCCCTCCCCCTCCCGCCTTTCCATCCTCCCCCTCCTCCATTCTCCGGTGCCGTTTTGGCGCGAGTTTCAGGCCATCGCGCTATGACCCTGAAGGCAGCCGAGGGGCTGGCCCAAGGGAGCAGTAAGAACGACTGGGGGCCACATCTCACCGTCCGATCCTCCAGCGAGTTCCCCCCAGAGGCGGCCGGATAGTGTCTGTGTGCCTGGCGGCGCACACCATCCTCACCTGAGGCGTCGCCCCGGCAGCGGATGATTCGCTGCTTGTACTCGGGGGCGGCAAAGAGGGGGGTGATGACTAAGGGGGGGGGATATCATGGCGGAGGCCATGATTTTTCCCCAGATTTCATGGCGCCTCTTCTTATTTCATTACGTCCCTGGCCCCCCCGCTGGGCCGCGCACATGCCGCCGGTCATGATTTGCACCCCCCCCCTCTTGGACACCCCCCTCTTGGCCGCTCCCGAGGTACAGCTCCAGATTAGGTCCGACACCCAGAAGAGAGCAACAAGGAGGTGCTCAAGGGAGAGATCCAGACTGCAGTGACGGGGCTGCAGGGCCAGATCTCCGCGCAGGGCGCAGAGCTGAAGCAACAGCGCGAAGGCCCCAGGGCCCAGTCACAACGTCTCTCGGCACTTGAGTTTGGAATCGCAGCAGGCGTTAGCAGCGCCAACACTACGATCAGAACCCCCACAACTCGCCAGTTCGAAGGCCACAGATGCAGGAAGGTCGGCAAGGGGGATGACGACAGCGACTGGACCATCCGCCTCGTCGGGATCTTCCCACGCCCGCTCTGGATGAAGACGAGGGTCGCGCACTAGGGGCAGATGCAGGAGCACATCTCCGAGCTCAAGGACGAGGCGCGCGCCCCCGTCACATCCCACTGGTCGAGCCAGGTGTACAAGCTGAAGTTCGCCAGCGCCGACCTTGTGCAGACCTTCCAGGCCAAAGTACACGAGATCAACATGCAGTGCCTCGAATTACGGGGCCGCAAGAAGTAAAGCCTGTGTGCATGTGTGTCACGGGCGACCTCGCACTCCACGCGAGGCAGAAGGAGCGGGCCTCGTCAAAGACTCTGTCTTGGCGTGCTGGACGAGTTGGAGAAGAGCGAGTCCTGGGGGGTCGAGCGCAGGTTCGGGCGAGGACACTCTAAAGCTGGAGCCCATGTGCCCCAATCGCCAGCACTGGGGCATATGTGCGGAGCGCGTTGACGGCATCACTGTTGCGTTTTCACCGGTATCTGACAGGCGCAGCAGTCCCGAGCTTGTTTCGAGTGCTGGCCTGGCTGGGCGCGGGGCATGCAGAGCCCAAGCTTGTACCTCTACCCCCGTCTCGTTTCAAGCGGGCTTACAAGGCTTCGACCTGGAACTCACAAGCCCTTATTGGGTTTATGTATGCAGGCCTGATTCGTGTCCAACATAGTTTTCGCAGCTTCAAGCCGCCTCTCAACGGAATCAAATCGTTTGCCTTCAAGGGTCACACGGGACTCTTGGGGTCCTGCCAAACCTGAGGCGAGAGTTCAGGTATCACGCCCTCTTCGGTTTTTCCTCCAGTCGCCCCAGTGCTGCCAGAGGCCTGCTGCTTATGTTTCTCCAAATAGGCTTGCCTATAGGAGTCCTGGCTCACTGCGTGGAGATCCGATCCACTGCCCGCTCCTCCCTGCGGATTTGCCGTTGCACCATCTTGATTCCGACAGCTTCATGAGTGAATGGTTTCCTCTGCTGTTCCTGTAGGGCTCCTATAGAGCTCCATCGGGCTCGCATGGTGTTCTTACAACATTGTGTTGGACGTCTGTGGGGCCTCATAGGAATTGTATGAGGTCCTTATAGGGTCTCACTGGAATCGCAGATGCCCCCTCTCGGACCCCATATCGGATGTCACAGGAATCAGAGGGGTTGCTTCTAGGATTCCTTCAGGGTCTCATGGGCGCCGCACAAGATATAGGACCTCAATGGACTTGCATAGGATGTTTACAAAGTATCATTCGGATATTATAGGTCCCTACAGGACCTCAGGGATCGTGCAAGATCCGTATTGGATTCCGTAGGAGCCGCGTCGGGTTTCAGGACTCCGCACGGTTCTTGAGGGGCTCGTAAGCGACCTCATGAGCATCTTTCCGCGACCCCGTCGGTTTTCATAAATGAGACGCATCGGGTATCTATGACATCTCGCAGGGATCGCATCGGGATCATTCAGGATTTCATTGGCATCATACGGGGTTTCGATAGGACCCCAATGAACGGTCATTGGGGGGATCCGAAGCGGTTTCGACAATAAATTGCAGATCTGTGTTGGGGCTTCCATCGGATCTCCATGGAGGCGCATGAGACTCCCATGGGATCCCTTAAGAACGTATAGGGTCCTTGTCGGATGTTCATGTGATCGCACGGCAGTCGCACGGGATTCCCCGGCGTCCACGTCGCAACGCATTCTTACCTTCATGGGCATTCTCGCGTACATCGATTGCGAAGTACTTCGAATATCCCGCCAGAGGTCAGGAGTTCAGCGCCGACCGCCCCGCTGAGCTGGACGGGGCCAGCGCGTTTATCATTGCTGCAGGGCAGAGGGCCGCGGCGGAGATGTTGCAAACCGCGCGAGCACGCCCGCCCGCGCTAATCAAGTCTGCTCCCGACGCCGCGCATGTCTGTCCTATCCTCGACGCCTTCACTGGCGGAGACAACCCGATATGGAATGACAGGCGCAGGTTTCGAGAACGCTTCGCCACCCTAATGAATAAAGGGTTCATTGAGGGGAAGCGGATTCCAAACTGAGTGCTGCTGGGGAAACGTTTCAACGCTAGACGCCTTCGTTTCATTTTCGGCGGGCTGGTGGATCCGGGGCATGCGGACTTCCAGTCAAGCGGTTGCGTGATGGTGGAGCGATGCGCGGGGTGGGGGAACAAAAAACAAAATGAATAAAGGGTTGATTGAGCAAGAGCAGCGCTTCGGGGATCCCCATGCTGGCCCACATCGCAGTCTTGATTTTGATTCCATGCGTTTTCTCCCAACTGCGCGTGCGCGGGCGTCTGGGCAGTGCGGCGTAGTTTTGCGCGACGTGCGCCGACCTGGCATGCCGGGGGGGGGGGCGGTTGGAAGGGGAGTTTGACCCCGGGCGTGGGCAATCGCAAAGGTGCCCCCCAGTTGTCCCCGGCGACTGCGAATGTGCAAATGCTATCGACCACAGGTCCCCATGGAGCCCAACGTGGGGTCAGCTTTCGGGCTTCTCGCGTCGGAGGAAGGGCCCAGCGCCAGCGCTCAATGGCTTGCGCGGCGGCGCTGTTCAACCACGCTGGCCCAGTTGGGCAGGAGGCCCTGCGCGAGCTTCACGATCGCGCCCTCGATGGAGCAGCGTTTCACGAGGCGAGCAGTTCTTCCAAGCTCGCCCTCCTCGGCAATGGAGACGCCCCGACCCCTCCAATGCGTTGATCACTTTTGACGAGACTCGCCTGATTGCCTTCTCCGACACCGACAAGAATGTGGCGAGTTCGCACATCTCTCCTCTGATCTCGAAGGTCAGAGCTGATCGGGGGCGCTCGCCGCAAACGCGAAAGGGTGAACCAAGCGGACAAAAATATCGTCGGCAATGCTTCGGAGGCTAGTCTTTTTTTGATGCGCTGGAGGTCCATGTCATGGCGCCAGGAGCGCGGGGCGTGCCAGCGTGATCATCGCGCGGCTTTTCCTTCGGCCGTGCGTGAATGAGTCTGGCGCGTGATGCGCGCTTGTTGGCTTCCTGCATCCGTGATTGCTGCCGCTGTGCTCCCGCGCAAGAGCGCGCGCTGCGTCCTCGTGCCCGGCGGCCCGGGCCCCTAGAGGTTCTCCTGCGCAGGCCTCAGAGAGAGGCGTCTGGCAAGGACGCCCCGCTCGCGGGCGTGCCGTTCGCTGCGCGCGCGGTCCGAGGCTTGCTGCTCCGGGGCGTCGCGTGGCCACCGGCAGACGCGCCCGAGCAAGTCTCTCTTCTCGCCGACCACCTCGACCCCGTGGCCGCCGAGCTGTTCGACCGCGTGTCTGGGCGGATCTTGACTTGCATCGAGCTCGCGATGGCCCTCGCCATCGCATGAGCTGGTGAGCGCCGCCCTGCGTTTTAAGGGTGCCGGGGTCAGAGTCGCCAGATTTATATCCAGACAAATAAGGAACGCCCGCGATTTACCGTCAGCGCCACTGGGATAGGGCGCGCCAGGACTACGGTCGGCGAGAAGATTTTGAGCTAAGCGCGCATGGTCAAGCACCTTTCGGGAGGGATTCGCCCCCAGCGTGGTCGCGCGCGACATATTTTCTGCCTGTCCCATCATGCGCCAGACAAGGGTATCGGCTTAACAAATACGTTATTCAGGTGCAGTGTTAAGCCCACTAGTTGTATATTTGCAGTCCGCGGGGCGCGTTCTCGCCAGCCCTGCTTCGGAGGTTTAAGAACCTCGGCCTGATCGTGCAGGTGACTTCCTGCTGCTCCAGAGCCGTGTTGTGCGGCTGCGATTCGCAATTGGCTCTGTGTTCCCCATCCGACGTTTCCTTTTTCACGCAAAAGGCTTGTCCCACGTATTACGGTTCCGTGTCTGTTGTGGGCCTGGAGGATTCGTGGATTTCGATGTATGCGCCGAGGGTGCCGTCTGTGGTCCAACCCACAGGTGCAAGGGATGATTGCACGCATGATGTATGCGGACGCTGCCCCGCAACCCTTGCCCATGCTTGTCCGCCCGAAGATCGAGAAATGGTCCCTCGGGGCCACCCGGAAGGATGTGGATGTGTGTTCCATGCGGCCCATGCGTTCCAGTCGAGCCGTTCCTGGTTTTGCCGCTGCTGCCCTCCTGCAATCCGTATCCACCAGGTCAGACACCATTCCTCGCAGCCGCGCGGGAACCTGGGGCGTCGGCGGATGCTCCTGCATAGCGGGGGGGGGGGGCGGGCGAGGCTGCATTCTTCACTGCTCGCGCTGCCCAGCACTGCGCATCGTCTTTCTTCGGACCCTCCCTGCGTGTCCTCCCAGCTTGGGCGGCGAGCCCCCGAGAGCTGCACTCCCCGCCGCGCTGTCCAGCCTGCGGATCCTCACGCCCTGCCAAGCCACCTTGTAGTCTCTGGCACCATTCTCGGTTCAAGCTCTGCCAAACCACCTCCTCCTCCTCCTCCTCCTCCTTCTCCTCCTCCTCCTTCTCCTTTTGCTCCTCCTCCTCCTCCTCCTTCTCCTCCTCCTCCTCCTCCTTCTCCTCCTCCTTTTGCTCCTCCTCCTCCTCCTCCTCCTCCTCCTCCTCCTCCTCCTCCTCCTCCTCCTCCATTGCCGCCCTGCCAAGCCACCTCGCTTCGAGCTCTGCGCCGGGCCCCTCCCCCCCGGTCTGCCAACAGGAGGCGCAGCAGGTTGGGCGAGGCAGACTCCGAGTGGCCGTGCGCAGGGGCCCCACTTCTCAGGCTCTGCCGCGCGGAGCCCGCCGCCGAGGAGCAGGGGGCGAGCCGGCTCGCGCGGCGCAGCGCCTGGCACATCCCAGGGGCCGCGGCCGGCCTCCTCGCCCGGCTTTCTGGTTTCAGCGCGACTCCGACGCCTGTCCACATGGGCGGTCGTTCGTTCGGCGGCTCCTCCTCCTTCCTTTCCCCCCCCCTCCTTGGCCTTCCGGCGGGCGCCGCTTGGCCGGCGGCGGCCCGCGACCGGCGGGCGAGCGCGCGACTGCGCGGCTTTCTCCGGCGCGCCGCCCGCAGCCCGCCATGAGAAACGCCAGCCCCCCAGCAAAAATGAAACAAACGGGTCACGAGGGAAACGGGTCCCGAGTTTCTTCGCCGCTTTGGCTTCCCAGGGTCTTCCACGGGCCCCGGGTTCTGTCAGAAGCGCCTCGGGATGAGGAGTTGGTCCTGGTCGCAGGGGAGGGCGCCCGGGTCTGCGACCCGCTTCCCTCAGGGCCCGCTTCTTTCATGCTAGGTGGTTCTGGACGGCTTCGGGGTTCGGGTGCTGCCATCAGTGCCACGGGGCAAGCGATCAGAGGAGCAAAGTGCCATGATAAGTAGTGTCGCGCTCCTTTGTGATGCTTTTTGAGCTCTCCAGCGCTCCCAGCCCCGCGAATCGCCACGCGGCAAGCGATGGGGAGAGCAGGATGCCGTTCTGCTGGTGCGCTTCTGGACGTGCACTACCTCCAGGGCTTGCATGGCTCCCTGCTGTTCTGCGCGGGTGTCCGAAACGAGCGCTGCTCTACATAATGGAGGATGACGATTAATGAGTGACCGGGGGTCGTGTTCACGCGGCGGCGCCCGGGATGACGATTAGAAAAAACCGGCCGCGGGCTGGAAGACTACTCTTTTTCATCGTTCGCCTCCAGTCAGAACATGGTGCAGACATCGCAGGGAACTATGTTTTGAATCGTCCCCCCCATGTTGTATCAATCGCCATCCCGCATTGCTCTTTGGCTCTCTGGAGAGGTCGCGGCGTGGTCCGCGCCCCCGCTTGCCGCGAGTCCCCATGGGAGCGGACCCCGAGGACCCTCGCCGATCGGTCGGGCTGCCGGGGGCCTCCCGCGGGCCCCCTCGTCGACGACGCGTGAGAGTGACCCCTCGCCGGAGTGACCTTCGGTACGGGCAGCGTACGCGTTGTGGCAGTCTTTGGAGCTTCGCGGTGGTGCTCCATCTCCTCCCTCAAAAAGAAAAGATTGGGGTCCCCGATCGCCGAACGCGAGGCGGCAGTGGCGTCTTGCGCGCTCGTGCTTGGCCCCCCCCCCGCGGCCCCCAAGAAGCCGCGCACCAAGTGACCTTTGGTGCGGGCCCATTGCGGTCCCCGATCGCCGAACGCTCGGGGGTTGCTAAAGGTGCCCCTGGCCCAAGGTGCCCCCAGCTTTTCGCTCCGTCTTGGAGCCCCTCGGGCCCTCTGGGCCTCGTGAGGGGTGCTCTGGAGGCCGTCTGGGCCACCCTGGGAATCCTGGGGGCACCTTGGGCCAGGGGCACTTCTGGCAACACCCGAAACGCGAGGCGGCAGTGGCGTCTTGCGCGCTTGTGTTTGGCCCCCCCCCCCGCGGCCCCCAAGAAGCCGCGCACCAGAGGTCACTCCTGCCCAGGGTCACTCTCACGCGTCGCCGACCCAGGGCCGACAGAACATGGGTCTGGGGGAAGTGGGCGGGGTCCTGCCCGCTGGGGAGGGTCCCGGGCGTCAAGGGCCCGTTTCCCTCAGGGCCCTCCTCCGTCCTGACAGCAGGAGGCGGCCCTGAGGGGGCGCGCCGATCGAAGGGTTGTGGGCGCCGACCCACGGAGAGGAAGCATGCTGCCAGATACTTCCCAGGTGTCTACAGGGTGTTTCAACTTGAGGTCATGTAGAGAAGCGTGTTTCAAAATCCCACCAGCCCTTTGGGCGTGAGTGGTTTAGAGAGCCCGCTCTGTTCTCAACCCCCTTCTTCCCCTTCGGGGAGGGGTTTACCCCTCCCCCTACCCCCTCCCCCTGGGCCTGGAGAGGGCGCCCCGCGGGTGGTTGGAGGGGTCTTTTTCGACTCCTGGGAGGGCTAAAATTCGACACCCCTCACGAGGATCGTGGCCCCGACGGGGGGAGGCAGAAGAATGGTCCCCTCTTCTTTGAAGCCAAAATCATTGATTTAACTAAGGTTTTGGCCCCATTTTGGCCTTCTGAGGGGGCAGCGCTAATTAAAGCTCCCATCTTCTTTCAAGCCAAACTCATTGATTTTACTAAGGTTTTGGCCCCATTTTGGCCTTCTGAGGGGGCAGCGCTAATTAAAGCTCCCCTCTTCTTGCATCGATTTCCTCCATCATGGCCCCAAGCAGCGCCCAGGAGGCACCAAGAGGCCCCAAGATGGCCCCAAGAGGCCCCCAGGAGGCCCCCAAGAGGATCCCAAACGGCCCAAAGAGGCCCCCCCGAGGCACCCAAGACGCCGAAAAGCCCATCAGGACGACCCTCTACTCGCCTGGGCGTCGTTTCTGGACGGGCTGGTGGGGATACGCGAAGCGTGATGAATTGTTAGAACCGTTCATTTCAAACACAGGTTTAATTCAATGATCGCATTGTTAGGGTGTCCAGTGTCGTGGCATCCACAATCGAAGGGGGCTTGGGGCCTGGCGCCGCCGGCCTCGGAATGCCGCGCGACCCTCGGAGCGTCTGGGCTCCGCCTGAAGCGCTAGCGCACCGCTTCTTCGAGGGGCGGCGCTGGGTGGGCCCCTGTGCCTTGCGCCCGGAGCGGCGCCGAGCTGGTGGTCGGGATGTCACTCGACGAGGCGTAGGAGTGACCTTTCGCCAGAGTGACCTTTGGTGCGGGCACAGGTGGGTCCCCAGATGGCTGAAAACGAAAGCAGTAGCAGCTGCTTGCGCGCCCAGGCTTGGCCCCCCCGCGGCCCCCCAAAAGTCGCGCACCCAAGGTCACTCTTACCCAGGTCACTCTTGCGTATAGCCGAGTCACGCTTCCGAAGGGGGTGGGGGGGGGGTGGCGGAGAATCGCCGAGCGCGTCCACTACTCGCAGAGAGCCTGCTCCGAGCGAAGGCACACGTCTGCCTCGACGTGGGGTGTCGTGAACACCCCCCGACGGCGGGTCCAGGCCAGTTGCGAGCGGTTGCTCCTCGAAGAGTGGAAGGCGCCTGTCTGGAGAGATGGAGGACGGCGGATTCGAGGGAGAAGGCCAGACGAGGACGAGCGGGGCAGGAGGGCGGAGGGAGGGGGGATGAGGGGGAGGGAGGGCGGAGGGAGGGGGGGGGGAGGGAGGGGGGAGGAAAAGATGGGGGGAGGCTAAGGAGGTGGTGGAGCAGAAGGGTGAACAGCGAGGCAATTGGCAGGATGAATGAGGAAAAGCGAGGGTTGACGGGGAGGAGAAGGGGTAGGGGGGGCCACCAGTGTGCGACAGCCTGCAGCTGGGGGACGGGGCCCTCCACCCATCCTTCTCCTCTTCCTCCTCCTCCTCCTCCTCCTCTTCATTATCATCATCAGCATCAGCATCAGCATCAGCATCATCATCATCATCATCACCACCATCATCATCATCATCATCATCATCATCATCATCATCATCATCATCATCAGCATCATCATCATCATCATCCTTCTCTGCTCCTCCTTCTCATCATCGCCCTGCTTCCTCTTCTTCCCCTCATCGACCTCTCTTCTCCGTCCTCTTCTGCCTCCTCTGCGTCTGCATCCTCCTGCCCCCGCTCCTCCTCCTCCTCCTCCTCCTCACCCTCCTCCTCCTCCTCCTCCTTTTCCTCCTCTTCCTACTCTTTCTTGTCCTCTTTCTCTTCCTCTTTCTCCTTGTACTTCTCTGCCTCCCCCTTCTCCTCATCTCCCTCGTCGTTGTCCTTTCCTCCTCTCCCCCGTTTCCTCCTCCCTCTCCTCCATCCCCTTCTACCCCCTCTCCCTCCTGCGCCTCCTCCTCCTCCTTCTCCCGATCCTCCTCCACTCCCAACTCATACACGCAACCCCTCTTCCTCCTCCAGCGCTTCCTCTGCCTCCTCCATTTCCCCCCCTTCCTCTCTCCTTCCCTCACCCCTCCTCTTCCCTTCCTCCTTCCACTCCTCGTCTTGCTCTTTTTCCTCCCATCTTAGTGGTCGGCTCGGCATTCAAGGTCGAGCCTTCTTCTGGCCTCCGACATGTCGCACTGCACGCTGCCCGCGAGCTACGGGTCAACGTGCGACGTGAAGTGCGAACCGGGGTACAGACCCTCCGTCGACACGATCACCTGCGGCTCGGTGCAGGCGGGGTGCTCCGCGAACCACTCGCTAGTCCTCCCCGTCTCCCTCGTCGCTGTCCTCCATCGGCCATGAAGCTCATTGGTACAAAAACAATTGGGGGCACAGTTGTACCAAACAAACGCCTTGAGTCTCGAGCTAGAGGCCTTGGGCCAGGTTTAAACCTCTACCAGTTCCCGAGCATATATGTTGCCGCTCCCTATGCCGTAGACTCTGCGCTCGAGGCTCAGGCGTGTGTGCGGGCGCTCCAGCACACCTGAGTGGCTCCATCGTCGAGCGAGGCTAGAGCAAAAGCATCTGTCATATCTCACGGTGTCCCAGTGACGCTCCTCCCTCCTCCTGGCTTCTCCTCCCGGGGGCCTGGGTTCACGAAGACCCATCTGCAAGGCAGGCAGCTGGTACATCCCGCCGCAGGTCTGCGTGCTTGAGGAGAACTACAAGGAGGGCACGGGCGACTTCGAAGACAGCACTGTGGTAGCCATCTCTCTGACATTGACATCCAATCCTCAAGAAGAGGAGCTATCCTACCGTGCTCTCGCGCTGGAGACCATTAAAACCGAGAAGGTCGCAACACCAGGCATCTCGGCCCATGAAATGGTGCTGGTCGTTGCTGCAGCGCTGGATGCCGTTGCGGCGGTGCCTCCGAGGCACGAGATCCTGGCCCTGCTTGTGGGCGCCGTGGAGAACGGGCTGTCCCTCCAGGAGCAGGCGAACTACACGATTGCAGCCCTACAGTTTCTGCTCACCGAGCCAGATGAGGCCGACGCCGCCACGACGGGCTCGGACTACGCGCAGGTTCCCAGTGAGCCCTGGCAAAGACAGGGCCGATGTTTAGCAGTTCCGTGTTGCAGTTTTTTAGTTCATCCGGGCGCCGCTCCACCCCAGGTTCCGAAGCCGCTCGTTTTTGGTTTGGGCTTTATTTCCAAACCAGGAGCGTGTATCATCTAGTGCATAGATGCAGCTGCTTGTCATTTTCACGCTTCAGAGACTTCTTCGGTCATGCCAAAATCGTCCTGCTCTTTCCAGGGCCCACTGCGCGCGCAGGTTGTCCTCAACGACGGCGCCGATGCCGGCCAGTCCGCCCAGGCCCTGGCGCGAGCGCTCCTCGCGTCCGACCTCTCGCTGAGCAGCTGGCTGGCCCTCGGCGCGGTGGTCGACGCCGCGTCCGGCCTGGTGCAGGTGCAGCTGCGCGGCGCCAGCGCGGGCGGGAGCCGGAGGCTCACGCTGGGCGGGGAGGCCTTGGGGGAGGGCGGCAGCCCTGCGCTGGGGGAGCTGGCGGGCTCGCTGTTCGCGTCGCTGCGGCAGGTCAGCCGCGCCGACCTCGGCCTGGCCACGTGGGAGCCGAGCAGTCGCGACCGCGCCCTGGCGGCCGAGCGGACCCGCAGGGGCTGCCTCGCGGCGGGCGACGCGGCCTGGGAGGCGGAGGTCGCGGCGGCGTACGCCGCTGCGAGGCTCGCCGGCATCGCGCTGGCCAACCTGTCGGCGGCGCGGGCCGCGGCCGACTTCCTCTCGGCGGTCCAGGAGGCCGTGGCCGAGCCCTCCTCCGCCGTCGCGGACGCGGGGGCGCGGGCCAGCCAGATCGACGCCGTGGCGGCGGCGCTGTGTGCGCACCTGCCCGGTGCCGACGGGGCTGCCGGAGCGGGCGCAGAGGCGGCCTACGCCGTCTGCGTCGAGGCGGGGCTGGCTCGCGCAGAGGCGGTGCAGGTCGCAGCCGCGTGCGCCTTCGTGGCTTGCACAGGCAGCAGCCTCGAGTGCCTCGCATCCGTGGGCAAGACCGTGGGCATGCTGGCGCGCGTGCACCGCCTAGGGGCCGCGGAGGCTGCCGAGGCCGCCGCGCTCGCGGCGCTGGGGAGAGGCTTTAACACCACAGAGCAGCTCGCGCTCGCCGCGGCCGCGGGCGCGCGCCCCTTCGGCCTCGAGACCGCCGCCCTCACGGCGGCCGTGATCCCTGCGTCGGTCGAGCCTGGGGATGCGCGCATCGCAGTCGGGAGAGTTTCCACTGCGAGCATTCACGACGCGCTCGTAGCAGCTCTGGGCGAGCTGTACATGGAGAGCCCTTTGTCGGTGTCCTGCGGCATCACAGCGGCGCTGGCTGCGAAGGCTGCGGACGTGCTTGTTGAGCCCAGCCGGATCGCGCTCGCGGTGCAACAGGTTCTCGTCCTCGAGGAGATGTCGGTAAGCTATTCGCAACAGTACATCGACCAATGTGCTCTCACGGCTGCAGGACTCGTGCGCGGGCTGGCAGGCCAGCAGGATTTCAGCTTCGTCGCAGCGAAGGCTCCCTTGTTCGCGCCGAGCTCCGCAACGCGAGAGGATTTCGGCACCACCGTGAATTCCCTAGTGGTGGATCAGGGTATGACAGAGATTGCTCGGTGCGTGGCCACGTACCCCACAGCGCTTGCTCACAAATACAGCCATGGCGATGCGGCGATCATCTCCGCCCTGGCGTACGGCATTACCAAGGATGAGATCGAGGCTTTCAGGAGCAGCTATACGGACAGCCCTCCGAAGACAATCCAAGAGGTCATGGATGAAGCGGCGCTGGGCGTCGGCACCGTCAGCCATGCGGTAAAGGTTGCTGCTGTTGCGAAGGATGAGGGGCTGAGCTTTGTTGAGGCGGCGCTCTTCGCCCTGGTAGACGCCACCACGCTTGAGGAACTCCAGGCAGGCGTTACCACGGAGAGGGCCGTCCTCATCCTGAGTCGCCTGGCCCTCAGCACGGCCCCCGTCGCGAGCTGCTTCGGCGGCACCGCCTCCGAGCTGGTCGAGGCGCTGCTCGCCCTGTGGTACTTCCAGGCCGAAGGCGGCGGCTCCGCTGGCCCCGACGCCGTGACCCTCTCGGCGATCGTGGTGATCCTGGCCGCCATCGCGATGCACGAGGAGACCTTCGACGAGGCGGTGGAGGACATGGCCTGGCGGGCGGTCAAGGCCTTGCCGCGGAGGCAGGGGAAGGACATTGACCTGCTGGAGGCCAGATTCCGCGCCGCCGGGGCCGCCCTCGCGGCCACGGCGGGCGTCTCCGCCGCGGCTCGGGAGATCGCCGCCAGCGTGAGCACCGGCCCCACGCGCGATGCCGCGGACTTTGCCGGAGTGCCCTTCACGCCCATGGGGCAAAACGCCTTCGACTGGTCCAGTGAGCATGCCGCAGCCGTGTACGACGCAGTCCTCTACGCGTCCGGGGATGCGAAGGTGGCCGGCCGCGCCGTGGCGATCGTGGGCGAGTCGCGGGGAGAATCGGCCAGCTGGGCCGTGGCCACGGCGGGCTACCTGGCCCTGCTCCGCCAGTCGGGCGAGCTGGCTTTCTTTGGTGGTCCTGTGGAGGCCACGCGCGCAGCCGCGAATGCCGCGCTGGCCGAGCTCAGCGAGCGAAATATTACTGCGGATAGTCTGGCTGCTGCCCGGAAGGGCGTGGCAGTGGTGGTGGACACGGCGTTGCTGGTCGAAGCGGCCACTGCGGTATCTCGGATGATTCCGGAGCTTATTCCCTTCATGTCTGTACCTGAGGCTTTTGAAACTGCGTACGAGCAGGTGACCGCCCTGGCTACGGAGTCGAGGACTCCGCAGGCGATCGCAGAGCTCGTGGAGGGCGCGCTTGCCGCTGCAGGTGCCACGGACATGGTACACCTGGCGCCGTGGCTTGCGTACGTGGCGGCACGGCTTGGTGACCTCTCGGAGGATGCGGCCTCGGAGGCCTGCGTCCTGGCAGCTACTCGGGCGGGCCTCGACGTTGCCGATGCCGTGGCCCGGGCTGGCCTGGTGAGGGCCTCGCTTCATTTGTTGACGTTGAGATCGGTGCAAGAAATCGCGGTGATCACCTACGAGCTCTACGGGGCCGACTCCATCAGCCAGTTCGAGGGTAGCTACGCCATAGCTCGGGGCTACGCCGCCGCAGTGGACGCCGCAGACCTCACCGGGCGGCAGCGGGTCCGCTGGCAGCTGCTCCAGCCGTACCTGGCGGCGACTGCGACAGACCAGCGCGTCGTGCGCAACGAGACAGTAGCGCTCGTTGGCGGTGGCGCATCCGGGGCGGCCTTGGGCCAGCAGCTGCAGCCACTTCTCGGCGCAGGCTGGCAGGCCACGGCCGGCGCGGTGTACTTCGCCGTCTGGGAGGCGGCGGGTGCGGCGGAGGCCGTCGAGGCCTCGTGGGCGGCCGCCGGGGCCGCCGGCGCAAGCGCGGAGCAGGCGGCGCAGGCGATCGCGGAGCTCGTCCTGGCCACCGGGGCGCTCGCCGAGGAAGCAGGGGAGCTGGCGGCCAGCGCGGCAGCGGCCTCCGGCTCTTCCCTCAGCATGGTGGCGGGCGTCATCTCCGAGCTGGACCAGACTTCGACGCTGCTGTCAGATCGGCGGGTGCCGTGGCCGCCGCTGAACGACTCGTGGCTGTCCGAGGAGGTGCAAGCTGCGCGGCGGCTGACTACCACCTTCGATGCCTCGTGGGCGCTGTCCGACGCAGTCTTCGGCATCTGGCCCAGGGCCGTCGCCAAGGTGGTCGGCGTCGACATCATGCAGGTGAGCATCGAGGGCATCCGCGACGTCGAGGCGGCTGCGCGGCGTCTGCGAAGTCGGGGCGGCGGCGCCAGCGAGGCCTCCTTGGTGGACGGTGTCCAGGGGCAACGACAGGGGGCGGATCAGGCCCAGGCGGGGATGCATCGACCTATAAGCGCCCTTTCATCGCCGATATGGGCGTGGTAGCCCACCCCGCCCAGGAACGCGCGGATTCGCTGTCTGGGGGCCTATCGCCGATCCATCGGCGATGTATCGCCGATTCCAGCGATGATTGCCCTTCCCCCCCCCTTGAGCTTGTCCCTTCCCTATCGTTGCCCCTCAGGTGTGGGCCGGCGTCTCACTAGCTCATTCAGTGCGGCCATTACCGTGGACGCCGCAGTGGCCATCTACCCAGTGGACGACGTCGAGCTGATCAAGGCGAGGGCGATATTGCTGGCGAGCGAAGTGTCGGCCGAGTTCAACATCTTCCTGACGGAGGTTCGGAGCCAGGAACATGTCCTCTATTTTATGTTTTGATTGTCCACCACTCGGTGGCAAATTGCGGCCTAACACAGTGTATATTTGTTTTCAACAGCTGTCGCCTGGATAACCGGCCGAAAATGATACACCATAGGTTGTCCTGTGGCGATTCTGCGAATCCCCATGGGACAGGGCGCAGATATCTTAGTGTATATGTGGACGGTTCCCAGAGGTGTCGGAGCAGCTGGCGAAAGTTGGGATCGACGCCGAGCCGTTCGTCAGGAGCCTCTCACACACACGCACACGCACACACACATACACACACATATACACACACACGCACGCACGCACGCACGCACGCAAACGCAAACGCACGCAAACGCACGCAAACGCACGCAAACGCACGCAAACGCACGCAAACGCACGCAAACGCACGCAAACGCACGCAAACGCACGCAAACGCGCGCAAACGCACGCAAACGCACGCAACCGCACGCAAACGCATGCATCCGCACGCGAACGCACGCAAACGCACGCAAACGCACGCATCCGCACGCAAACGCACGCAACCGCATTCAACCGTACGCAAACGCACGCAAACGCACGCAAACGCACGCACACGCACGCAAACGCATGCAAACGCACGCAAACGCACGCAACCGCACGCAACCGCACGCAACCGCACGCAACCGCACGCAACCGCACGCATCCGCACGCGAACGCACGCATACCGCACGCGAACGCACGCAAACGCACGCAAACGCACGCACCGCACGCAAACGCACGCAACCGCACGCAAACGCACGCAAACGCACGCAAACGCACGCACACGCACGCAAACGCACGCAAACGCACGCAAACGCACGCAAGCACGCACGCACGCAACCGCACGCAACCGCACGCAACCGCACGCACCGCAAACGCACGCACGCAAACGCACGCAAACGCACGCAAACGCACGCACCGCACGCAACGCAAACGCACGCAAACGCACGCAACCGCACGCAAACGCACGCAAACGCACGCAAACGCACGCACGCACGAAAACGCACGCAAACGCACGCAAACGCACGCAATCGCACGCAACGCACGCAAGCGCACGCATCCGCACGCAACCGCACGCAACCGCACGCAAACGCACGCAAACGCACGCAAACGCACGCAAACGCACGGACGCACGCACACGCACGCAAACGCACGCAACGCAACGCAACGCACGCAACCGCACGCAACCGCACGCAACCGCACGCAACCGCACGCAACCGCACGCATCCAGACGCAAACGCACGCATCCACACGCAAACGCACGCAACCGCACGCAACCGCACGCAAACGCACGCAAACGCACGCAAACGCACGCAACCGCACACAACCGCACGCAACCGCACGCAAACGCACGCAACCGCACGCAACCGCACGCAACCGCACGCATCCGCACGCACACGCACGCAAACGCACGCAAACGCACGCAAACGCACGCAAACGCACGCACACGCACGCACACGCACGCAAACGCAAGTAAACACACGCTATACGCCACACGCCACACGCCACACGCCACACGCACAACGCCACAACGCCACACGCACAACGCCACAACGCCACACGCACATGCCCACGCACACGCACACGCACACGCACACGCACACGCACACGCACACGCACACGCACACGCACACGCACACGCACACACACCCACACACACACACACACCCACACAACACACACGCACACACACGCACACACACGCACACACACACACGCACACGCACACACACACACGCACGCACACACACATTCACATTCACATTCACATTCACATTCGCACACATTCGCACTCACACACATTCACAAATTCACACAATCACACATTCACACATTCACACATTCACACATTCACACATTCACACATTCACACACACAAACACACGCACACACACAACACAATACACAATTCACACACAACACACACACACGTACACGCACGCGCACGCACGCACGCACACGCACACGCACACGCACACGCACACGCACACGCACACGCACACGCACGCGCACACACACGCACACACACACACACACACACACACACACACACACACACACGGTCGGGCGGGGCCTGACCGAGAGCTCGGCGGCACGCTGAGGGCCTGTGCTCATCCGCTGCCTGCACCGCCTGCGGGGCCGCGGCCAAGGACCACCCCCATCGCTGATTTGGCTGCGCGCCGCTGCTGGCCGCCCCAGACGAGCAGCCGCCCGAGCGACGCGAGCGCGCTCTCGCGGTGCGGAAGGCCATCATCCAGGAGTGCGCCGCGGGCTTCGGCGGTGCCAGCCTGGACTCGCTGTCGAATGTCTTTGGGCTCCCGTGCATGCCCACCCTGGCAGAGCTCCCCGAGCTCCCCTGCCCGCCCGTGATTCGGTGGGGCGATCATGCGGGGCCTTGGCGCGGCACCGTGTACGCCGACGGGTCCGGGCACGCGGCCGACGTCCCCGAGCTCGCGCAGTGCACGTGGTCGGCGGTCCAGATCAGCGACATGGGCATCCCGTTGCGAGCTCTCTGTGGTGCGCTCCCCGGGAGCATCCAGACCGTGGCGCGGGCTGAGCGCTACGGCGGCGCCGTGGCCTTCGAGGCGGGGGACGGCGTCGACTGCCTGGTCTCCGACCACCTCTCGTTCGTGACCGAGGGTCTGCGCTGGAGCGCCAGGGGCGCATCCTCGCGCGGCACCCACGCGCGGCTTTGGCGACGGCTGCGCAGCGCCATTGCGCGGCGCGCCGACGTCGCGGCGCCCGACTTTCGCTGGGCCCCCTCTCACCTCACAGCCGAGGAGGCGCTCCACCGTGGAGTGCCGCTCGTAGACTGGATCGGCAATGCTTGGGCAGACTGGTTCGCGTCGGTGGCCATGTGGCAGGTCCGGCTGGCGCTGGGGCTCGCGCGGAACCTCGAGCTCAGGCTCCAGCACGTTCTCAGCGTCGTGGAGTTTCACGTGTGGGCCTCCGTGCAGGTGCACTCATCGGGCCTCTGGGACTCGAACGAGGCGGCGATGCCCAGGCCGCCCCCGGCCCCGCCCAAGCTGACCATCATCCAGCACGACTTGCGCTGGTGCCCCCACCCTCGGTCCCAGGACCGCCAAGGCCTTGTCTGCCTTGCCTGCGGGCGCACGGCCTACACCGGAGGCGCCCAACGGGCGTTGGCCGGGTCCGCGTGCGCGCCGACCACCCTGGGCCACGAGCGGGCGCTCTCCGTCCTCGGGGCCGCGCCCACAGCAGCAGGCACTTCGCCGGCAGTGCCCCCCCCCGGCCACCTGTTGCGCCGACGCCAGCGTGGCCAACGGGAGCCAGTGAGACGCCAGCCTCCAGGCCAAGGTGGATTATCTCTTCCACGCCGCGCGCGCTGCCGCCCCCGCCGTGCGGGCCGCCGGCGAGCTGACGCCGCAGACCGCGGCCGGTGGAGATTTGGGCCTGGATCGGGCGCCCGCGCCGCCCGCGCCGCAGCCCGCGGCCGCTGGAGATTCTGGCCTGTATCGGGAGCCGGCGCCGCCCGCGCCGCAGACCGCGGCCAGTAGAGATTTTGGCTTGGCGCCGTGCGCTGAAGCCGCCTGGGGCGCCGCTGGAGCCGCCGGCGAGGCCGCCGGGGCCGCCGATCGCTCTAGCGCACCGCTGGGGCCGCCAGGGAAGCCGCCGGGGCCGCCGCCGCCGTGCGATGCCGCGGACGCAGCCGGTGGAGATTTGGGCTTGGATGGGCGCGAGGGTCCGCTGCTGGGGCCCGCTGCTGGCGCTTCTGGGGCTGCGGGGCGGCCAGGCGGCGCGCTGCCGGGCGCCGCCGACCTAGGCGAACCTGATTCGCGGGGCGGCGCGGCGCCTGGCGCAGGTGATGTGACGAGCCATTCTGATGCGCAAGCGGGCTCGGCGCCGCGCTGCCGGCCACCGGATCCGGCGCCTGACCCTTGGCTGGATCAGGCCTCCCTCAGCGTCGAGCTCTTGGAGGGGCGGCTCACAGAGATAGCCAAGGCGTGGGTACCTGAGGGGCAGCTCTCGCAGGAGGGGGGGTTGGCCGGCTGGAGCGAGGTTTGCGTGCTGTACGTGATGCATGCCTTGGCCCAGCCGCATGCGGCGCCTCTGCTGGGCGGGCCGGCAGGGGCGGACCTCGCCCGACGGCGACGCCAGCTGGCCGAGGAGATTTGCCACAGAACTTGGCTGCGCTCGACCTCCAGCCGTCGGCGTGCGCGGCGTGAGAGTCCGGAGGTGATAGCGGCGCGGTTCCGCATTGCGCGCAGCTTCCTGGTCAGCCGGGGCGGGGAGCGAGTTGGGCCGCTGCCGCGCCGCTGGCTGGTGGACCCGCTGGTGGAACGGTGGCAGAGGCTGGCGGGCCGCCGTCGCAGGCCGCGCGATGATGGCCCAGCGGGCGGCCGCGGCTCGGAACCCGAGGATGGCGACTTCGCGCCGCACCTCGAGGCTGGCCTTTCTCAGCCGGCTGGTCAGGGCCCCGTGCCTGGCCGTGCTGCGCGCGAGGGGCAGGGGCGTGGTCGGCCCCGCTCGCCGGCTCGCGAGCTCGACGCCGGGCCGCGCCCCGACGCTGGCCCCTCGGCGCTGCCTCCCCGGGCGCGCCGTCCGCTCCCAGCCCGGCGCAGGGGGCTGCGGTCTCGCACCTCGCGGGGGCCCTCGTGGTGGGGGCGCTCTTGGCCGCAGCCGCGACCTGTGGGGCCGAGGGCGCCGAGGCGGGCCCGCAGCCGGACGCGGCGCCTGGCGCGGGAGAGGAGGCGCCCCCCCCCGATGCCATCGCGGCGCGCGACGGCGGGGAGCAGGCCGCCGACGGCGCTGACGCGCTCCGCCTGGCGCCCAAGCGCCCCAAGCAGGCTCCGCGGCCGCCGCGCGCTGGCCCGATCCTGGCGGCGCTTGGCCCGGTGAAGGAGAGGCTCGAGGCGCGCGCCCGAGGTGCGGAGGCACCCGCGCCTTCGGCTGCTTCAGCTGGGAGTGAAGCTCGCCCTGCCGGTTCGGCGGAGGCGGCGGCGCCCCGTGCGCTGCTTCGCAGGTGCACGTGTCCGGCGACGCCGAAAGCCACGGCCAGCCGAAGCCGAGCGCGAGGTCTCGTGGCCGGATGGCCGAGTGCGGGGCCACGGTGAGCCGCCCCGCCGCGCGACCTGCCTTGGACACGAGCGGTGGCGCGGCGTCCGAGGGGGCAAGGCCCCCCTCCCGTCCACCTGCTCCTCCTGCCGCTGCTCTCGCCCTCGGGGAGTGGGGGTCGTCGTCGGGTGGATCGTCGGGTGGAGCGGGCGCCGGGTTGGGAGAGAGCGCGAGCGGCCCCGCCGGCGCGGGCGGCCCGCCCGCGTGTCTGCAGGTCCGTGGCCATGAGCTTGTCACGTGTTCGGCGTTCGTGGTCTGCCGTCGCTGCGGGGCCTAAGTACGTGTCACGCGGGGCCAGGCGGCTCCAGAACGATTGCGCTGGAGCTCTCCCCCCAGTGCGACCCTGCCGAGGGAGAGCGGCGCCGAGGACGCGATCGCCTCCTGGCAGGGTTGCACCCCCGCACGGGTGCCAGCCTGAGCGGTGCCCCTCGCGGCCTCTAGGGGCCTTGGGGCGGGGTCCCTCTGGTCCTGCTCGGTCTGGGCGGCCCGTGTGGCTGGGGGGGTCTTGGGGTCCCGTCGCCTGGGCTGGCACCTGTGCTTGCGTAGGGCTTGGGGCCTAAGCTGCCCGTGTTGGCCCCCGCGGCCAACGCGCCTGGGAGTTATCCATCCTAGACTTTTCGGGAGGCCCCTGTGGCCTGCCACTCGGCCCAAGTGCTGAGTGGCCCTGGCGCCCAAGCGGTGTCGTACGGTGACGCGGGGACACGTTGCCAACTGGCCGAGTCGGCGGGTAGGCCCCACGGGGCCCCCTGCCGTCCTCTCGTGGCGTTCCAACACACACAGACACACACACAGACACACACAGACACACACAGACACACACAGACACACACAGACACACACAGACACACACAGACACACACAGACACACACAGACCCACACACACAGACACACACACAGACACACACACACAGACACACACAAACACAGACACACACAGACACACACACAGACACACACACAGACACACACACACAGACACACACACACAGATAGACACACACACAGACACACAGAGACACACACACACACACACACACAACACACACACACACACACACACACACACAGACACACCACAGACACACACACACACACACACACACACACACACAGACACACACACACAGACACACACACACACAGACACACACACAGACACACACACAGACACACAGACACACACAGACACACACACAGAGACACACACACACAGACACACACACACAGACACACACACAGAGACACACACAGACACACACACAGACACACACACACAGACACACAGACACACACACAGAGACACACAGACGCACACAGGCACACACACACAGACACGCACACACAGACACACACACAGACACACACAGACCAACACACACAGAGAGACACACACATACAGAGACACACACACAGACACACACAGACACACACTCACAGACACACACACACAGACACACACACAGACACACACACAGACACACATAGACACACACAGATACACACAGACACACAAACAGAGACACACACAGACACACACACAGACACACACAGACACACACACACAAACAGACACACACAGACACACACACAGAAACACACAGACACACACACACAGACACACACAGAGACACACACAGAGACACACACACACACAGAGACACACACAGAGACACACACCGATACACACGCAGACACACACACAGAGACACACACAAACACACACACAAAGACACACAGGCACACACACACAGACACACACACAGACACACACACAGACACACACAGACACACACAGACACACACAGAGACACACAGAGACACACAGAGACACACAGACACACACACAGAACACACAGACACACACACAGAGACACACAGACACACACACACACAGAGACACACACAGAGACACACACACAGAGACACACACAGAGACACACACCGATACACACACAGACACACACACACAGAGACACACACAAACACACACAAAGACACACAGGCACACACACAGACACACACACAGACACACACACAGACACACACATACACACACAGACACACACAGACACACACAGAGACACACAGAGACACACAGGGACACACAGAGACACACAGAGACACACAGAGACACACAGAGACACACAGACACACAGAGACACACAGAGAAACACAGAGACACACAGAGACACACAGAGACACACAGAGACACACAGAGACACACAGAGACACACAGAGACACACAGAGACACACAGAGACACACAGAGACACACAGAGACACACAGAGACACACAGGGACACACAGAGACACACAGAGACACACAGAGACACACAGAGACACACAGAGACACACAGAGAGACACACAGAGACACACAGAGACACACAGAGACACACAGAGACACACAGAGACACACAGAGACACACAGAGACACACACAGAGACACACACAGAGACACACAGAGACACACAGAGACACACATGGACACACAAAGACACACAGAGACACATAGAGACACACAGAGAGAGACACAGACACACACAGAGACGCACAGAGACACACAGAGACACACAGAGACACACAGAGACACACAGAGACACACAGAGAGAAACACACAGAGAGAATCACACAGAGAGAAACACACAGAGACACACACAGAGACACACACAGAGAAACACACAGAGACACACACAGAGAGACACACAGAGAGACACACAGAGACACACACAGAGACACACACAGAGACACACACAGAGACACACGCAGAGACACACACAGAGACACACACACAGAGACACACACAGAGACACACACAGAGACACACACGGAAACACACACGGAGACACACACACAGAGACACACACAAACACACACACAAAGACACACACAGAGACACACACAGACACACACACACAGAGACACACACACAGAGACACACACAGAGGCACACATAGAGACACACACAGAGACACACACAGAGACACACACAGAGAGACACACACAGAGACACACACAGAGACACACACAGAGACACACACACACAGACACACACAGAGACACACAGAGACACACACAGAGACACACACAGAGACACAGAGACACACACAGAGACACACACAGAGACACACACACAGAGACACGCACAGAGACACACCGAGACACACACAGAGACACACAAAGACACACACACACAGAGACACACACACAGAGACACACACAGAGACACACACAGAGACACACACAGAGACACACCCACAGGGACACACAGACACACACAGAGACACACACAGAGACACACACGCACAGAGTTACACACAGAGACACACAGAGACACACACAGAGACACACACAGAGACACACACAGAGACACACACAGAGACACACACACAGACACACACACAGAGACACACACAGAGACACACACACAGAGACACACACACAGAGACACACAGACACAGAGACACACGCACACTCACAGAGACACACACACACAGAGACACACACACAGAGACACACACACACAGAGACACACACAGAGACACACACAGAGGCACACACAGAGACACACACACACAGAGACACACACACACACAGAGACACAGAGACACACACACAGAGAGACACACACAGAGACACACACAGAGACAAACACACACACAGACACACACAAAGACACACACACACAGACACACCCACAGAGACACACACACAGAGACACACACACAGACACACACACAGACACAGAGACACAAACAGACACACACACAGAGACACCCACACAAAGAGACACACACAGAGACACACACACAGACACACACACAGAGACACACACAGAGACACACACACAGAGACACACACACACAGAGACACGCACACACAGAGACACACACAGAGACACACACACAGAGACACACACACAGAGACACACACACAGAGACACACACACAGATACACACAGAGACACACACACAGAGACACACACACACAGACTCTCCCACACAGACACACACAGAGACACCCACACACAGAGACACACACAGAGACACACACACACAGACACACACAGAGACACACACACACAGAGACACACACACACACAGACACCCACACAGAGACACACACACACAGAGACACACACACAGAGACACACACACAGAGACACACACACACAACGACACACACACAGACACACACAGAGACACACACAGAGTCACACACACACAGACACACACACACACAGAGACACACACAGAGACACACACAGAGACACACACACACAGACACACACACAAAGACACACACAGTGACACACACATAGACACACACACAAACACAGAGACACACACACACCCAGAGACACACACACACAGAGACACACACAGAGACACACACACACAGAGACACACACAGAGACACACACACAGAGGCACACACACAGAGGGACACACACAGACACACACACACAGACACACACACACAGACACACACACAGACACACACACAGACACACACGCACACACACAGACACACACAGACACACACACACAGACACACACGCAGACACACACACACAGACATACACACACAGACACACACAGACACACACACACAGACACACACAGACACACACAGACACACACAGACACACACACAGAGACACACACAGCCACACACACACACAGACACACACACACAGACACACACACAGACACACACAGACACACACACAGACACACACAGACACACACACACAGACACACACACACACAGAGACACACACACACAGACACACACAGACACACACAGACACACACACAGACACACACACAGACACACAGACACACACAAACTCACAGACACACAGACACACAGACACACAGACACACAGACACACAGACACACAGACACACAGACAGACACACACAGACACACACACACACCACACACACACACACCACACACACCACACACACACACACACCCCCCACACACACACACACACACACACACGCACACACGCACCCACACACACAGTCCCATACACAAACCCACACCCACACGCACACGCACACGCACACGCACACAAACGCACGCACGCACGCACACACAGGCACACACACACACATCGACCGTTCTTCTCAATATCCCGCCCCCTGTCCCACTTCCCGCCCCTTGCCCTCTCCGTTTTTCCATATCCCTGCCTGTGGCGTCAGGAACCTGGTGCTTGCTAGCAGCACGCCGGTGGAGCTAGCTAACATCCCGATCCTTCAGGCCAACTGGGCCGTCGTCTCAGAGTGGACAATGTGCTCAAACTTATGCGGCTGGGGCGTGAGGTTCCGAACGGTCGAGTGCAATATCAACGAGTACTTGTGCAATGCTAATAAGCCTGCCACCTTCCTTGACCACGTGAGGGTCCTAGAGGGAGAGCTGACTTATCCTCTAAACGACTCGTTCAACGATTGGGAAGAAGGCTACGTGATGCCGGGGCAAAAAATATACTTGCCGACCGTGGCCGAGTGTCAGTGGTACAGCGAGTGTGATTTTATGATCATGTGCCCGTTTGGACCTGACCTGGAGAATGGTTTTGAAGCGTGCGAAGCGCAGTTCACCTTGGCATCCGCTTCCTACGGTGGCTTCGCGGGTGCCGTCGTGCTGTTCTGGTGCGTATACTGCTGCAGGAAGTGCAGGACTCCCACAGGCGGCAGGCACAGGCTGTACGTCGCCAAGGGCCTCAGAAGGAGAAAGCAGAAGCTGGACGTGCAGTGGAAGCGGGTGAAAAAAGGGCGAGGCGTGGTTCGGGAAGTGGCCAAGTGTGAGCCAGGCAAATCTAAGAGGAGCAAGGTGCGCATCGTGTGGGATGTGGACGTGCACCGCGTTCAGCAGTACATGTCGAAACGACGGGACAGCAAGGCGGAGTCCGAGGCGGGTTCCGAATCTGAGACGTCCCTGGCTTCGCACATCTTGGCGGAGCGGATTTACTTAAGCGGTGAGGACGGCAGCTTCTTCGTGCACTGCAGGCTCCGGACAGGGAACCCAGAGGGGTTCATTTTCGGCAAAGCCTTCCCAGCTGCTGACCCAGGGGATGACCCCATGTGCACCGCCAAGGTGCTCATCATGAGGGAGGGGCTGCTGGTCTTCCAGATGGGGGCGGAGGAGCTCGTTGGCGTGACGAGGCTCAACGACGTGTCATGGCACGAGGTGGGCCTCATGTACATCCAGGAGCACAATGTGTATGCGCTCGTGGTGGACGGTGAGGAGGAGGCGCGGGGACTTCAGGGCATGGCGGACCACAGTGCTACGGCGTGGCTTATCGGAAGGCCCGTGCAGCAGGACCTCGCCATGGGAACGCTGAGGACGGAGCTCAGAAATCTGGGCGTCGATGAGCAGCGCTTCGCGGAACGCACGGCCAGACAGAGAAGTGATGCACAGGAGTCTGTTTTCTCATTCGGCAGGTTGAGGTTGTCAGCTTAGAGACAGAGCGGCGCAACCATTATTCGGAACATGTACACGGATTAATGGGTTCGGTACTGAACCCCCGTCGCCACGCCCCTTCCCAGACGGCGTCAGATGGGGCTGCCAGGGGGTGGCGATGAGTGTCGTCCAGCGCCATCCCACGACATGCGCGCGGACCTCCACAAGCCTATGTTTGTGCAGTTTTCCCCAAGAGGTCCTTGCACGTTGGTGCTTTATGCGTCTGTGCTGGCATAGGGCGCTCCCACAGACAACGCACACAATGGGCCAAGCCCGCGACGGGCACGGACTGAAACGAAAAGCGCGCCGCGTGGAGAACGCATGCAGCTCGAAGAAGCAGCAGCGCCTCACCGCGGCGCGCGCCGTACGCCCGCGAGGTGATGTGACAGAGTCTGCCAAAACGCCCACCTTGCCCGCGCCTTCTGCAGTCATTGGGCGTGCTTCCTGGGCTTACGACCCGTCGCCGCCCGTGGACACCCCGCGTGCGCCCCGTGCGACGGCGCGGTTTCTCGAGGTCCTCTTCCGGTCGCCGCCCGTTGCTGGCGGCTCGCGGGCGCTTCGGACGGTGCTCCAGAGGCGTCTGCCCCGTGGGCGCCCGTGCAGTCGGGGGCCCGAAGAGTATACACCACCACCACGTCGATGCCTCCTCCTCCTCCTCCGCCTCCTCCTCCTCCTCTTCCTCCTCCTCCTCGTCCTCCTCCTCCTCCTCTGCCTCCTCCTCCTCCTCCTCCTCCTCCTCCTCCTCCTCCTCCCCCTCCTCCTCCTCCTCCTCCTCCTGCTCCTCCTCCTCCTCCTCCTCAAGCAACTTGGGCCCGAGCATTTTGCGGCTCCCAAGTCCTCTGCACCTCCACGTGGTGCTTGAGGGACTTGGCCCTGGTGTCCGCCACACCACTGGGGCCACGACCAAGACAGAGGTTTGTACCAACCAGTACGCTTGTCAGCAGCATGGCGGCGTCGACGCCTCCATGGACGAGGTGCGACAAATGCAAGCGCTGTGAGTGGAACTCGATTCTCAGCATGAACCAGCGGAAGTGCCCAGGCTGCCAGACCGTTCTCACGCTCTACAAGAAGCCGGTCAGAGGCACTGTCAGGTTCGACCTTGACACGGAGTCCGACGACATCGAGGACTTCTACGAGTGTGAGGAGGTGCCCAGCGGCGACTGGGGAGGAGGCGGCGGCAGCAGGTCGACTCGGCGCAGCCGCAGCCCATCCCCGTCAGGTGCCAAACGCAGTGGCAAGGGCGGCGGCTTTGAGGTCTCGCAGCACCTGCGCAAGGCCCTGGCAGCGACCAGCGACAAGGAGCTGCAGAGCGCCCTCAAGGCGCAGATCACACGGATCCAGAGCGACCCGCCGCCGCCCGCAGCCAACCCCGTCGATGCCATGAAGAGAGCGGACGGGGCATTCAAGAATGCGGACCACCTGCACGAGCAAGCCGTGGCCTCCGTCCTCCGCCTCCGCGCCAGCTTGAAGGCAGCGGAGGCCAAGGAAGAGGCGGCCGCCTTGCGCCTGGCCGAGGCCAAGGAGGCCAAGACGGCAGCAGCACGGGCGGTGGCCATGGCAGAGGGCGTCCAGGACGTCAACACGAATATGCAGAGCCAGAGCCTGCAGAAGGGCCCCATGTTCAAGCTTCAGTGGGACGAGACCTTCTTCGCGGGCCTGGACAAGATGGATTGCACGGAGCCTGAGCGAGCCGCACTGCAGACACTCCAGCAGGACCTTCTCAATACACGTGGCTTATTGGAAGGCAAAGAGAAGGAGATCACACAGTGGCTCGAGCAGGCCAAGAAGTACCAGCAGGACATCACGGACAGGATGTCCAAGAAGCGCAAAGGCAAGGCAGGTGAAGCGGCCCCCCCATCGGAGGCCCAGCCTGCGGAGACGCCAGCGGCGGAGAGCTCGAAGGACTTGCCGAAGCCCCAGGCCGACGGCGAGGACGCCAAGCGCTCTGAGATGCTCAAGGCGGAAGCGAAGAAGCTGTCCGACGCGCGCTACCAGGCGATGATCGAGACGGCCAAGGCGAAGGGCAAGGGCTCCGACAGCACGGCCGCCCCCAGGCACGGCGACCCAGCGGTCGCCGCCACTGGCGAGGGCACAACGCCTAACCAGGAGGCAGGGGCAGCTGCTGCCGCGGCCACGGCTCGACAAATACAGGAGGGTTCACCTCGGACCCTAGACGCAACCGAGGGTCAGGAGTTCACGCACATGTTTGTAGCGAACGTGACGGAGCTCTCTGACAAAGTATGGAAGTACCTGGTCAAGAATTCGGCTACATACCACTACTTCGGCTTCCTGGAGACCCATGTTCACTCCTCGGCCGAATTGCATGAATGGGATAAAAAGGCTCGACTGCAGAAGCTCAGATTGTACCGCAATCCAGCACGTGAGTCAGGCAAGACTGTTTCAGCCGACAAGCAGGATAGATCGAACGAAGGTGGAGAAATGTTCCTAGCACGGAAGCATCTTCAAGCACACCTTCTACCAGAGGCTCGGGCAGCAGCTGCTCAGTTATCCGACGTTGGGACGTCGGCGCTGGACGGCTTCCTGCCAATGGTGATCCACCAGACGGGCTACAGCCTCCTGGTCGTCCTGCTCTACGGCTACTCCTCGATTCAGATGACGGGCCACAACAAGCGTCGGTATGGACGACTTGGCGGATTGCTCAAGTCGGTGCGCATCCCGTGGCTCGTCATTGGCGATTTCAACATGGACCCCACCGTGCTGCAGGCCTCCAGCTTCATGCAGCAGGTAGACGGGATCATCCGTGTGGCGCAAGGAGGTGTCGGCACGTGCGCGAGGAAAAATACACCAGATTCGCTCTTGGATTATATGGTATGCTCGCAATCTGCCCTTCCCTTCGTCAAGGATCTGACCGTCGTTCGTGATGTGAGTTGGAAGCCACATGTAGGCCTGAATCTCACTCTTAGAAGCTCGGGCCTCCAGTTGGTCACCAGGGTCCTCGAGATGCCCCTTAGGCTGCCCCAGGTGTCTAGGCCCCAGACGGCGCCCACTCTTGGCTCCAAGAGCTCCCGTGCGAAGTCTCTGAGGCAGACGGCCCAAGTTGAGGCTGCTGCCAAGCGCGCTGGGATTATAAATTCTCTTTTTGGGGACTGTGTCCAGTCTGAGTCCCACGACGAAGTAGGGAGAGTTGAGGGCCCTACAGGGATGGACCCTACGACTCAAGATTTTGAACCAGAGCTCGATCTCGATGTCTGGCCCGATGAGCCCGACCCCTGGGAAAACGAGCTCAATTTTTGCCCCGACGTGACGATCAGCCAGCATATCGTCACGCCTGCTCTTGCTGCCCATCCCTCGACCTCCCTCCCCGCGCCCAGGACTCCGAATCAGCCAGCATGTGACAGTCATCGGGAGACTGGTGCCAATCTGGCATCGACGCGTCTGCGCGCGGTCTCAGCCCCCCCCCCAATTCGAGCCAGCCCCCCCCTGACGGTTTAAACGGCCATGCCATGGAAGACACCCGAGGAGCCGAGCCCGAGCAGACTGGCCCTGGCGCGACCACCCCCGAACCGTCGTTCAAGATACCGCAGGACTTGTGGTGTCAGATTCGGGAAGATGTTGGGTTTGCGTCAGGAGCCACTTGTTTAGAATATGTCTCCCCTCCTTTGCTGCACTCCGTAGCGTTTCGGCTCGAACCAAAACGCTCCGCCACAATATCAGGTCTATATGCTGCGTGGGCGACCACGGCAGAGCGCACCATCCTAGCGCATCACGATCAAGCCATGGCTGGCACGCCGCATGCGAACGGTCCACAGTTTCGAGTACGCTCGGTCCACGAGGCGTCACGCCGTCGGCAGCTCCATCTGCGAGATGGCCGTGCTCAAAGGTGGACGAGAGTGCGCACTGTTGTGGCTGGAGTCTTGCGGCGCACGCTGCGTGACAACGGACGCGTACAGCTGGACGGATACCGCGCTGCCTGCCAGAAGCTCCTGGGCGATGTGCCTGTCGACGCCCATGGTTTGCTAAGGCTCGACAAGGGCCCGCCGTGGGAGAAGTGGGCCGAGTTTCTGCGCAGTGGGGGCCAGGCTGCTCTACCTGTACTGGAATCGTGGGAACGGTGTGCCAAGCGCGTGGCAGCCCGAGTCCAGCGGGTAGAAGTCCAGTCATCGCTGCACGACTTCCGCCAGTGGGTGACGGAACCGAAGGCGTGCGGGATCCCCCATCAGTCCCTGAAGCCCAAGGTCCTACCAGCGGTGGAGTTGGCCATGGACGGACGCACCATCTACCACCCCAAAGATATCATGGGCGAGAAGATGAAGCATTGTAAGAAGCTATGGGCACCCACTGCCGTCAGCCTCAGCGACGCCAGGGAGCTGTTCAGGCAGATCCGAGCTGAGGCCACCGACGCCCCGCTTGAGCCCATCGGCCCCGCCAGCATCGTCAAGGCGTGCCGCAGGATGAAGGCGAACGCAGGCACTGGCGTGGACGGCTTCACGCCCGTCGACTACGAGCGCCTCCCAGCAGCAGGTTTGGCCGAGATGGCCCTGCTGCTGGAGGCAGTGGAGGCCACCCTCACGTGGCCCGTGCAGGTGCTTCTGATCCTCGCACGGCTCACTCCCAAGAAGAGTTCGGGAGACCGAGCGATAGGCTTGATCTCGATGCTGGGCCGAGTGTGGTCAATGATTCGTGAAGATGAAATTCAGGTTTGGAGTTGAGAACAATCAGCACATTGGGACGCTGTTATTCGTGGCAATTCATGCCTCCAAGAGGCTTTCTTACGTTCGATAAGTGAAGAGGTCGCTCATAATTTCAAAATGCAGCACTGGCACGCTATGCTTGACATAGAAGCCTTCTACGATTCAAAACCATGGCAGCCTCTAGTAGCAGCAGCCCTTCGTCTCAAATTTCCCCCTGTTGTGCTTTACCTCGAGTTGGTGCAATGTGTAGCACCCAGGGTGCTAGAACAAATGGGCGCGGCAACTGACCCGTTCGAACCCAGCCAGAGTGTAGTCCAAGGACTGCGCTCGGGCACGCGCTTTGCCAAGGCGCTCACACACTTCGTGATGGAATCAGTTACGACCGTGCACCCGCAGTTCGATCACAGATTGTGGATCGACGACTTATCCCAACGTATGGCAGGTTCGAGGAAGGCACTCAGACGACAGATGGTGGAATGCATTGTGTTCACGTGCGAGCAGCTGAAGCTCAGGAAGCTGAAAGTTGCCGCGAAGTCCATCATCATGTGCACCAACATGCATGACACACGTGCTATCGTCAAGGACGTTCGCAGCAGAGGATATGAAATCAGGGGCGTCTCGCAGGCCACGTACCTAGGCGTCGACTTCGGCTGTGGCAGGATGGCGAGGATGACCAGGCGTGCACGGGAGTCCAAGCACAAGCAGATTTCCACCAAGATCCGCAAGTTCACGAAGGCCTCCAGGCAGTACCACGTTACGGCGAAACTACAGAAGCAGGGAGGCCTCCCTGCAGGCCTCTATGGCCACCAGGTGCATGGGGTCTTTGGCCAGCAGATGGTCGCGGTCCGCCGTCGCCTCGGGCAGTCTGTCTCATCGGGGAATCGAGGCAGGTGCCTGACCGCGCTGCTGGACATCAAGACTCCCGACATGGACCCCGCGCACACGCTGCCCGTCAAGGCTGTCGACATGTGGCTGCGTACTTGGCGAGACCACCCAGCTATTCGACCTTCAGTTAGGCGCATTTGGCCAGTTATCCTGAGCAACCTTCAAGGGAATACCCACGCCGAGCAGGCACAACAAGTGCGAGGACCAGTGTCGGCAGTCATCCTTTACCTCCTGCGGGCGGGATGGACGCCAACTACAGCCACCACGTGGAGTTGCCCCACTGGCCCGAACTCATATGCAGAATGGAACTTTCCCGACGAGTGCTACACAGGCGACCCGCATATTGACACGCATGGTGCTATTCTGTCCGACCTCAAGGAGTCCCTGTATGTCAATACGTGGCGTCATGCAAGCACGCAGTATCTGGGATCTGGATTGCAGAATTGTGTGGACAACGATTCGTACCGCAGGTTGGTCAGACAGCTCAGCGAGGCCGGCAATGGCAAGAGGCTGGCGGAGACCATGGTGATGGTATCCACCGCGGGCTGCTGGACCAAGGACAGGAACGCCAGTCTCATCAGGACATATGCGGGAGACAACATCTGTGACAGATGCCGTGCAGCTCCTGAGACGGCGAAGCATAGATATTGGGAATGCAGTGAGAACAAAAATTCGCAGGCTTACGCCTCCTCTGAGCACTTAGTGCCCCAGGCCTTAGCGCAGTTCGATAGTGAAGAAGGGTTTTGGGCCAGAGGCCTCATCCCCAGGGACTGGACTACTGTCCCGCCTCCTGTTTCTGCCCCTGCCTGGTTTGCGACGGGCGTTAACGAGGTTGAAGTCGGGTGCCTGGGGGTGGGGTCCCGTGAGCTGCCTGTCATCGTTGCGGGTGACGCCTCTGGAGGCCCCGACTCGAAGTCACCCAGGCTCCGACGCGTAGGTGTTGCTATTGTTAAGTTTGCCTCCCTCCACCCGCTCGTGGTCGAATCTTCCATCTCTGGCCCACTTTGGGGGCCAAGACAGGTCGTTGCTAGGGGCGAGCTGTGTGCGTTTATGCTCGCCCTTAAAATGACTCGCGAACATCTGGTGTACATAACTGATTTTGAGCCCCTGGCCAACAGCTGGTACGAGTGTGCGTACAGAGCGCCGAGGGGACCCGACGCCGACCTGTGGGCTCTCATTAGACAGCTGATGCTACACCGCCCCCACCACTGTGTTTCCGTGCTCTTTACTCCCAGTCATCAAGACGAGGAGGACATTTGTGCGGGGCGGGCAACCAGCAGCCTCGTGCTAGCTAATACTGTTGTGGATGAGATTGCGGGGGCTGCTGCACTGGCGCGCAGGATCCCCGAATCCGTTCGCCAGCAAATTCAGATTCATGAAAGGCGGGCCCTTTTGGTTCGTTCGAGGCTGCTCAAAGCCACCCTCGATTGTTTTGTTGCTGAGAAATCCGCGGCCCTGGAAGCGCGGGACAGGAAAAGAGAGGGGGTCCCGCCTCCCCCTCCGCCCCTTCCCCGCCCCCCCGCTGCTGCTGCTCTCGCCCCGCTCCTCTCGGCTCACAGGCTCTCGGAGTGCAGACAGAAGTGTACGAAGTGTTTTGGCTCGGCTTCAAAAGCCACGGCCGCTGAATTCTGGAACTCAGTGTGCCCCCCGCTTGTAAATGTGGACGGCACGCTCTTGTCTCCAGCTGTAGGTAGTCGGATTCACGTCGCGGGGGGCTGGCTACACTCTTCCCACCTCCTTAATTATCATATGGCACTCCGAATTTGGTTCTGTGGTAGATGTGGTGCGTTCTCGGACCAGCAG
Source organism: Prorocentrum cordatum (assembly GCA_963575745.1). Lineage (NCBI taxonomy): Eukaryota > Dinophyceae > Prorocentrales > Prorocentraceae > Prorocentrum > Prorocentrum cordatum. The sequence goes on along the minus strand of CAUYUJ010017551.1, from coordinate 136,777 downwards.
TTTCGGTCCCTTGGGAAGGCCTGCTCGGATATTACCCCCACGGGTAAGGTCTACCTTGATCGCATCAGAGACGGGCTAGCGCCCAAAGCCCTAAGCAAGGCCGACCTTGAACGGCGGCAGCGGAAGGTGTCTCTGTGCCCTGAGGTTTAAGGCCAATTTTATTTTCGACTGGCTTCGCCATTGGTTCATACTCATACTCATACTCATACTCCTCCTCCTCCTCCTCCTCCCCAGACGCTCCAACCTCCTCCTCCTCCTCCTCCTCCTCCTCCTCTTCCTCCTCCTCCTCCTCCTCATCCTCTCCCTCCTCCTCCTCCTCCTCCCCTCCTCCTCCTCCTCCTCCTCCTCCTCCTCCTCCCTTCTCCTCTCCTCCTCCTCCTCCTCCTCCTCTCTCCAGCGGGAGGGAGGTGGGGAGGGAGGAGGGGGTGGTGCACATCTCTGGGGCCCCCACGCGTGCAGTCCGGGCTCCGCGGGCGCCTCGAGGCCTGGCCACGCGCGCCCCATTGCGTTGGCCCGGACGGTGCCGGGCGTGCGCTGGGTCGCCGCCGCTCGGTGCGGTCCGCTCGGGCGGCCCCGTGCGACGGCCGGGTTTCTTTCCTCCTCCTCCTCCTCCTCCTCCTCCTCCCTCCTCCTCCTCCTCCTCCTCCTCCTCCTCCTCCCCTCCTCCTCCTCCTCCTCCTCCTCCCCTCCTCCTCCCTGTCCTCCTCCTCCTCCTCTCCTCCTCCTCCTCCTCCTCCTCATCCTCCTTCTCCTCCTCCTCGTGCGACGGCTGGGTTTCTTGCTGGATCTGTGCGTCCAGGCGCCGCCCGCTGCGGCCGCCTGAGGCCCCGCCTTCTTGTGCCCCGTCTCCCTAATGAAAGCTGCGCGTAGCCCGCCTAGCTTTCAGCGGAAGAGGTTCGCTCTCGCCCCGCAGATCAACAAAATATATGTGCGTCCAGTTGCCGCCCGTGAGTGTCTCGTGGGCGCCTCGTGCGTTGGCTGGCCCTGCTGGATGCACACACAGGCCCCCCCTTTCCGCAAGGAGGAGCATAATCTGCCCTGCCTGGAGGGTTCCTCCGAAGGGCTTAGGCGACCCGTCCTCCTCCTCCTCCCTCCTCCTCCTCCTCCTCCTCCTTCCTCCTCCTCCTTCTCCTCCTCCTCCTCCTCCTCCTCCTCCTCCTCCCCTCCTCCTCTCCCTCTCCCCTCCCTCTCTTCCTCCTCCTCCTTCTCCTCCTCCTTCTCCTCCTCCTCCTCCTCCTCCTCCTCCTCCTCCTCCACCTCCTCGGGTCGCCTACGGCCCCACGGCCCCAGGGGAAACCGTGCAACCCTCTCACCGCAGCTGGGGTTAGCCGTGCCCTTCCGCGTAGTGATTTTTCTCAGCTTCTCTTATCGGCGACCTCGCATCCTTCACATCGAGTCATAGCGTGTCAGCCAGGCCTGGTCTCGACCCTCCCCCCTCATCCCTGTCAAATGACATTCTGCAACGTACGCGCGTTGATAGAAGTGCTCTCTCCCGCTCTCTCTCTCTCTCTCTCTCTCTCTCTCTCTCGCTGGGGCTTCTATCGACGATCCGGTGTCTTCTCGGCTGCGATCGAGGGAGGGAACTGAGAAGGAGAAGGGCTTCTCAGAAGGCGGCAGGACTTCTCAGAAGCCCTCGCGCCTTCTGAGAAGTGTTTGCTGGTCTTCGGGGAAGGCTTAGACAACTTCTCAGAAGGCCGGGGGGCTTTCGAACCTGCTGAGAAGGCCATCTCCTTCTCACTTCTCCCCTTGCTCGCCGCCGATCTTGGGTCACGGCTTGGGCTCCTTGATGGCCTCAGGAGGGGCAGCTCTCGCAGCTCGTGCGCGCTCTGCCGTTAACAAGAGCTCGGCTTCGGGCTCCGCGCGAGAGAGAGAGAGAGACCGGGGGAACAGTCCGAGCACTGCACTTGCTGATCAACGACGTTGGCTACTCGATGGGCTTCGGGGGTGCGGCTCGGAATTCTTTGAGCACTCGGCGACATGTTTGACCCTACGGTCGGATCGAGGCATGAGATCGGGGTCGGTTCGGGGCGGCTGCCATGCTGTGTTTCGTGGTTCTGCATGCTCTCGGGCATCCTGCCTGGTGGAGGGCACCCTCGATCGCCCGTCCGTCGGGTCCACGGAGGGCCCCATTGTTCTCGAGGGGTGCGGGCGTTGGCCCAGGTCTGGCCTTACCCGCCGCCGCCCATCGGCGGAGGAGCGTCCACGGTCGGCGGGGGCGTGGGCCCCGGAGGTGCCCACCTCGACGAGAGGAGAGAGCTGACGAGGCTGCGGGAGGCCTCTCATCCGCGGACGCCCCGAGCCTCCCGCCCACGAGGCAGGCCGTTGTTTGGAGGAGGTGGGGCAGCTCGGGGCCTGAGCACATCTTGAAATTCTAGCCGCTTCGCGTACCACCAGCGCCCCGGACTTTGCTTTCGCCGCCTGACCCTTGTCTCGTGGCCGCGACCAAAAAAAGGTAACCCCACCAGTAGGACCGCGCCCAGGACTTACCGACCCGCCGCCTGCGCCTTCGCTTGCGGCCGCGACCAAAAAAGTAACCCCACCAGTAGGGTTTTCTGCTCCGCGCTAGATAATTCGGCCCCCGCGCGGCCCGCTCGGACCTCACTCGCCGCTGGCGCTCTCGCCTGCGGCTGCTAACAAGAAAATAACCCCACCAGCCCATCCAGAAACGATGCCCAGAGGAATTGCCTCGATCAGGGAAGTGGGCGAGGAGGAGGAGGAGAAGGAGGAGGAGGAGGAGGAGGAGCACCCAGAGGAAGGGTCCCCCAGTGGAGGCCTCTTGGAGCGTCTTGGGGTCCTCGTGGCGGTCGTCCCGGACGCCTCTTAGAGCGTCTCGGGTGCCTCGATTGCTTCTAGAGGCCTCTTGAGCGTCTGCTGGGAGCCTCTTAAGGAGGCCTCTTCGGCGCCAGTTGGGGCCTCCTGGGGCCTCCTGGGCGCTCTTGGATTGATTTCCCCAAGGTTTTGGAATGACTTTGGCCTCTTCGGGGCCTTCTGGGGTAGCTTTTGGCCACTTGGAGCCGTCTTGGAGCGGTCTTGGGGCCTCTTGGAGCATCGTGGGAGCCATCTTGAGGCATCTTGGGGTATCCTGAGCCATCTTGGAGGTCATCTTGGGCTCTCCCAGGCGCTCTTGGAGTCATCTTGATCAGTGCCCCCCACCCAGGAGGCCAACATGTTGCCAAAACCTACGTAAGTTCAATGTTTTTAGCATTCTCGCCGAGGCCTTTGGAGCGTCTTGGGTGCCTCTGGGGGGCCTCTTGGGGCCTCTTGGGGGTCTCTTTGGAGCTTCTTGGGGGCCTCTTGGGCCTCCTGGCCACCTCTTGGGGCCCTCTTGGGGCACCCCTGGGAGCCTTGGGAGCGCTCTTGGGGCCATCTCGGAGGAGATCGATCAAAGGAGAGGGGAGCATTAATTAGCGTCGCCCCCCCAGAAGGCCAAAATGGGTCCAAAGCCTTAGTACAATTGATGATTTTGGCTTCCTCGCCGAGGCCGTTTCGGACGCTCCGACGACTCGCGGAACCCCCTGTCCAGGTCCATGGGTAGGGGGTAGGGGGAGGGGTAAACCCCTCCCCGTATGGGGAAGAAGGAGGGGTGGAAGAGGAAACGCCCTAAACCACCGACGCCCAGAGGGCTGGTGGGATTCTAGACGCATTCTAGACGCCTCGCCTGAACGCCCACTTGACACGGACGGCAGCCGCAACAGTCCAGGAAGCGAGATCCTGGACCAACAGGGGTTCGCGTGCCACAGCGTGCCATCCCCACCTTCTCCACAAAATAGGCAGACCGTCATCGCTGCCGCTCCTCACTCCTATCAGCGCCGTCGGGACAGTGTCGTTGTGGAGACAGAAGGTGTGACCCGAGACTCGCCCCCTCCTAAAGACAGCGCCGTGGCATTTGGTGGGGGTGCTGCCGCGGGCGTGCCCGCGCTCGGAGACGTTCCTCGCAATTCAGACGCCCAGGAACCCGCGTCCGAAAGTGCGGCCGTCAGCTGCAGCAGTCCTCTGGGAGCGCCGCTGACCGAGCAGGGTGTGGTGTGCCGCGGCGCGCCGTCTCCTCCCTCCCCTGGTAGCAGGCAAGCGGACCCCCACAGTGCTCCTCACTCTTATCCCCTCCCCCGGGACAGAGCCATTCCTCCCTTCCCTGGAAGCAGCAGCAGCGTGCCGGTTCCCCCCTTCCCTGGAAGCAGGCAGGCGGACCACCGCAGTGCTCCTCACTCCTATCCGCGCCCCTGGGACAGTGTCGTTGAGACAAGAGATGCGACCCGAAGCCCGCCCCCTACTGGAGACAGCGCCGTGGCGACAATTGGGGTCGCTGCACAGAGCGCGGCCGCGCTTGGAGACCTCCCTCACAGTTCAGACGCTCAGGAAGTTGCATCCGAAAGTGCGGCCGTCAGATGCAGCAGTCTTCTGGGGACGCCACAGACCGAACGCGGGGACCACGGACCAGCCTTACAGACGCAGGACATTGAAGCCATCCGCCGGCTCGTCGGGAAAAAACCCTTCGCAAAAATTCGCCCTCCTTCCCCTGCCAGTGCACCTGCCCGAATGGATGGCGAACCTCAGGCGCTCCCTCCAGACGCCCAGGACACGCCTGACAGAGAAGTTTGCGCTCTGGCAATGGAAACGGTGTCGCCGTACGTGCACGCACCTGGTACGACCGGCGGCACCCCCGCGCCCGGCGAGAGCCTCGCGGCGACTGATGGGGGCGCGCCCGTGAGCGATGGCGGGCACAGGCCCGAAGGCGAACGCCAGCGAAAGGGGCCTCTCTCCACGCACCTCAGGGCAGCGTCCGCCCGAGCTGCCGGAGGCGATCCGGCCCCTGCCTGGCGGCCAATTATGCGGCCCGCGCCAACCCGCAGGGCCCCGCCAGGCGTGCAACCGGAACTGTCGCAAACAGATATCGAGCCCTCTGCCCTGGACAGCGGGGCTGGTTCGCTGGAGACTTGCGGCCAGAACACGCGGCAGCGCAGTCGGCAGGGCCAGGGGCGGGCGCAACCGAGTAGAGAACCAGGGCAACTTGCGGAACACACGCTGGGAGAGCCCGCTGAACAAGAGCAGCCCGCCGCTCACAGCACCCCCCTGGCTGCCACTTCTAATCCTGGTCCCTCCCTCTCTGGCAGTGGCGGGGGCCCGAGCGGCGATGGGCGACGGCGGCGCGCCCAGAACGCGCCCCCAGCGCGTCTGCCTGGCAGCGGGTGGACGCCCTGCCTGGCTTCTGCGACAGGCGACTCTCCAGTCCCCCCGCCGCCCTCGGGTCGAAACCCGGCCCCCAGCGACGTCGACCGCGCTGGCGGGCCTGGCAGAAGGCGGACAACAGGCGGCGGACGCGCCAGCAGCAACGGCAGCAGAAGCAGCAGCAGCAGCAGCAGCAGCAGCAGCAGCATCTGGCAGCAGCAGCAGCAGCAGCAGTCGCCGAGCCAAGGACCAGCCGCTGATCACCCCGCCCTTGGTAACGGGGCCCGCCGCGCGCCAATGGCCAGAGCCCTGAGACCCCGACACGGGACAGCAGCTGTACAAAGCAGAGGTCGACACCATCCAGTGGGGCCTTCCTGGGGAGACACCTGGCGTGGCGATAAGGCGGTTTCAAGTCACCCTGGGGGCGATGTTCACAGGCACCTGGCACGCGTTCGCCACGCAGCATGCCGCGCCTGGCAGCAAAGGCGCGCTCGACCCGCTACGGCGCGACCCGCAAACCTGCCTTCACTTCCTGTACTTCTCCCGCAGCCACAAGTGCGACGTACGGGCCGTGAGCGACGCGCTGGACCTCGGCGTCGACTGGGCTCAGCTGCGGCTTCGGCACCTGGGTCGAAGCGGCGGCGCGGGCAGGGGTCGCCAGGCGACGAAGGGCCACGCGGACAGCCGCGCACCCAGGAAGGGCACGAAACAGTGGGTGGTCGTCTCCTAACGCTCCGCGGGCGCGCCCGCCCGTGTTTCACACCTGTCTGCCGCGCTGTCAGCCAAGGGCCGAACACCTGGCTTCCCGCGCGACGGCGTCGACCCGCCACGCGAGCCTGCGGGCCTTTGCTCCCCCGCCAGCCCGTGCAGGAACGACGGCTTCCCACGGGGACAGCCGGTGTTCACGGCCATGAGCCGCAGCTTGGACGGCGTGTATCCTCAATCCCCAGGCGGCCGTCTGCCGCAACCTTGGTGTTCAGCGACCCCCTGGTACTGAGTTCACAAAACTCGGAGCAGCCGTTAGCTGCACCCCGCCCGTCGAGGCACCACCCTGGCGGCGAGGGATCCGCGTGAGCTCCTAGCCTGCTGCCGTATCCCTGGATGCAGGGTCCGTTGCTCCCTGGCACAAGCATCCGCGTGAGCTCAAGGCACTTGCATCCCGGCGCCCCGGCCCTCCCCTTGGCTCCGGTTGTCCCTTCGGGGTTCCCTCGCGCCCTTGCCGCCTTGCGTCCGTGGGCGTTCAGGATTCAGTGCCGACGGACACAACGAGAACTCAATTCAGAGCGGCCGTTGGCTGCGACCCTGGATCAACTCGGACCCACAGTCCCCGCGGGTGCGTCGGCCACCGCGGCAGCAGCGCCGCCAGGCAACACGAGCCTCAGCGGGCCGCAGTCGGCCCACCCGGGACTGCGCCGATAGAGGGTGGGGAGATCGACGGATCGGACCGCGGCGAAGGGGAAGGGGACCCATCAGTGCAGGACGGGGGGCCCTGACTCTGGATCCTGCCATGCCCCCCCTGGCCCTTCCCTGACCCCGATCCCCCCCGTTCTGCCCTCCCCCCCAATCACGGGGTAGACCAGGGCCCAGCGCTGACGGCGATAATAATACCTCAACTCAGAGCGGCCGTTAGCCGCGACCCTGGATCCCCGCGGGGAATGGCAGATAAGGCACCCTGGCCTCCCCGTGCCCGTGCGCTGCCGAGGGCAGGCCCGTGCTGGAGGCGGCTTTTGCCTGCTCCCTCATTGCCAGCTTGAGCACGGATCACAGCCGCGCCCGTCGGCTGCGACCCGCGTGTGCCCAGGGACCGTCGGGGCCTGGTCGTGTGTCCCCCCTCTTCGCCACGGCTGGACGCAACTCGGCTGTCCGGGTGTGGTTCCCTCGGCTAATTGGGCCCGCCTGACCTGGAGGGAACTTATCTGTGCAGTACGTTCAGGCGGCAGCGCGTTGGGCGGCGGCGGGGGCGGCCGTGGCAGCCCTCGGCATCAGGAGGGGGACCGCCTGTACTGTGATCTCAAAAGTCTGAGCAGCCGTTAGCTGCACCTCGACGAGGCACCGCACTGGCGGCGAGGGATCCGCGTGGGCTCCAGGCCAGCAGCCGTGTCCCTGGATGCAGGGTCCGTTGCTCCCTGGCAAGCATCCGCGTGGGCTCAAGGCACTTGCATCCCGGCGCCCCGGCCCTCCCCTTGGCTCCGGTTGTCCCTTCGGGGTTCCCTCGCACCCTTGCCGCCTTGCGTCCGTGGGCGTTCAGGATTCAGTGCCGACGGACACAACGAGAACTCAATTCAGAGCGGCCGTTAGCTGCGACCCTGGATCAACTCGGACCCGCCGTCCCCGCGGGTGCGTCGGCCACCGCGGCAGCAGCGCCGCCAGGCAACACGAGCCTCAGCGGGCCGCAGTCGGCCCCCTTGGCGGGGAGGGATCTGCGAGGGCTCAAGGTACTCTTGCATCCCGGTGCCCCTGTCCGGGCTCCGGCGGCCCGTTCGGGGTTCCCTCGCACCCCGGCTGCCTTGCGTCCGAGGGCGATCAAGGCACCCTTGCCTCCCCGTGTTTGAGTGCTGCAGAGGGCTGGCCCGTGCTTGGAGACAAGCCCTCGGACGCTCGCCCCAAGCCGCGTGCAGCGGCGCAGGCCAAGGAACGACCGTTACAGCAGTCGCTGGCGTGACAGATGAGTGCTGCACCGTGTCGGTGGCGACGGGTGCTACGGGAAGGTGGAGTGGGCAACGCGGGCTTGCATCCAAAACATCCGGAGGGTCCCTCCGGCGTGTGAAGCCTGCCTCGAGGACGTCCAACAGCACTTACACGGGGTGTCGGCGTGTACCTCATCCCAGGCGGCCGTCTGCCGCAACCCCGGTGTACCGTGGCTCCCTTGTGTACTGAGACCACAAAACTCATAGCAGGCGTTAGCTGCACCCCGTCGTGGCACCGCACTGGCAGTGGAGGATCCGCGCGAGCTCCTGACCAGCCGCCGTATCCCTGGATGCCGGTTCCGTAGCCCCCCCCGGCGGTGAGGGATCCGCGGGAGTTCAAGGTATTCTTGCATCCCGGTGCCCCTGCCCTCCTCGGCTCCGGCTGTCCGTTTGGGGTCTCCTCGCCCCCTTCCGGCCGTGCGTCCGCGGGCGTTCTAGGCACCCTCGCCTCCCCGTGCCCGAGTGCTGCAGAGGGCAGGCCCGTGCTAAGAGACGGCTCCCGCCTGCTCCCTGACGGACAGCGCATCGGATTCGTGACTGTAGAGGCCGCGGCCACCCTGGAAGCAAGAGAAATCAGCCCCGTGCCGTTGCAGTCGTGCACTCTGAAACGGAGAGGGTGGCAGCGGTGGGAGGCTGCCCTCTCTCGTTGCAGCAGGTACGGCCCCCCTGGACAACAACCCAACCATTAGCAGCCGTTAGCTGCATCCCTGGAGTTCGGGCCCAGGCTGCGGCCCTCCCTCTGTCCTCTAATCGCCCCCCCGTGGGCGCTCCGTCTTCTACCCACCCTGAGCAGCCGTTAGCTGCATCCCTGGAGTTCGGGCCCGGGCTTCGGCCACCACTCTCAACCCTGAGCAGCCGTTAGCTGCATCCCTGGATCTTGTTCCCGGGCTTCGGCCCTTCCCAATCCTCCCCTTCCTCTCCAGGCGGTCTTGGTGGCCCCCTCCGCCTGGAGGGCCCGTGATGTCTGTCCCCACCGGCCCTCCCAGCGGATCCCCACCTGGCAGGGCGGGCTGCCTGGTTCACGTACCCCTGGATCGCGGGGGTGATCGCTTCCAGTGCAGCTCCTCCCTGGATTCCCCTGCCACGCTGGCGATGTTCATCCCCGCCAGCCTGGCCTCTCACATGCAGTGCACCATTGGCTGGGGCCTGGCCCTCAGGGTACACCACAGGGCCAGCGCCCCACGTGCACGGGATGGTGAGCCGTGGAGCCCGTGAACACTTCGGAGTGGTTCAGCCTTCCGGCAGTCGCGGCCACGGGATGGTGGACCTTGGAGCCTTGTGGACACTTCGGAGTGGTTCAGCCTTTCGCAGTCGCGGCAGCTCCCCTGGACCCATCCCATCCACCAGGCAGGTTTGCGACGTTACCTCGGCAGCTCAGCCCTCCTAGCTTGCATACGCCGTTCGGACGGCCCTGGGCCTGGCGCCCCACTGTCGACTCGTCCATCGTTCACCTCGCCTGAGCGCCTACCAGGCACGTGGGACACGTAGGCATCTGCGCACACGTTCTCGCGCTGTCTGAGTGGGTTATGCCTCACGGCATACACCGAATTTCCTGGCATTTTGCTAGGCTGCACGTGCCTGAGCTTCCCTGGATGCCCTCAGCCCGTCAGTTTTCCCGCGCAGCCCCGCTGCTGCTTGTTGAGTGGGCCGGCCGGCCTGCGGCGCGTTCAGTAGCTATTTAGGCCGTTACCGTGTCCCGGAACGCTTCTGATTCCGCCTGCGCTTTCGCTTGTGGACGCGACCGAAAAGTATCCCCACCAGCCCATCCAGAAACGATGTCCAGGCGAGTTGAGGTGATCAGGGAAGTGCGGGAGCAAAGAGGGGGACGGCCGAACCGTGTGAAGGAGGGAGGAGGAGAAGGAGGAGGCTGGATGGATGGATGGATGAGGAAGTGGAGAGAAGGATAATGAAACGGATGAGGAGGAGGAAGAGGAGGAAGAGGAGGAAGAGGAGGAGGATGAGGAGTAGAAGGAGTTCGAGGAGGAAGAAGTAGCAGGAGGAGGAGGGCAAGCAAAAGGGCCAGAGGTCTCTCGGATGCCTCTCGGGGCCTCTCGGTATGTCTCTCGGGCGCTTCTTGGTGGCCTCTTGGGACGTTTTGGGGGTCTCTTGGGGTCCTCTTGGGGGCTCTTGGGCGTCTTGGGTGCCTCGGGGGGGCCTCTTGGGGACGCTTGGGGTCCTCTTGGGGGCCTCCTGGGGCCATCTTGGAGGCCTCTTTGGGCCATCTTGGGGCCATCTTGGGGCCATCTTGGGGCCTCTTGGGGCCTCCTGGGCGCTTGTTGGGGCCATCTTGGAGGATATCGATCAAAGAAGAGGGGAGCTCCTTTTGGCGCTGGCCCCCCAAGAGGCCCAAAAATGTGCCAGAACCATCGTAACACCAATGATCTTGGCTTCCTCGCCGAGGCCGTCTTGGACAGCTCCCATGGGTCGCGGCACCGCCCGTCCAGGTCCAGGGAGGGGGTCGGGGGGAGGGGTAAACCCATTCACGAAGGGGAAGAAGGGGGTTGGAAGATGAGCCGCCCTAGACCACCTACGCCCAGAAGGCTGGTGGGACTCCAAGTGCCCAGTCCTCCTCCCTCCCAGGCCCAGGGGAGGGGGTAGGGGGAGGGGTCAAGTCACCCCCTCCCCGCCCGCAAGCCGTCTCGCTCACTCCCACCCGCCCTCCCAACACATACGTAGCACCCGAGTCTGGCCCGAGCCTCAGCATATTCAGCAGTAGTCTTTGGATGGGCAGCTACTGGGGGCCAATCCGCCGCCGCCGCCGCCGCCTCCGCCGCCGCCGCCGCCGCCGCCGCCGCTGCCCGCCGCCGCCGCCCCCGCCGCGCCGCCGCCGCCGCCGCCGCCGCCGCCTGCCGCCGCCGCCGCCGCCGCCCCGCTGCTTAACCGCCGCCGCAGCCGCAGCCGCTGCCGCCACCGCCGCCGCCGCCGCGCAGCCGCCGCCGCCGCCGCCGTCGCCGCGCCGCCGCCGCAGCAGCCGCCGCAGCCGCCGCCGCCGCCGCAGCCGCCGCAGCCGCCGCCGCCGCCGAGTGTACTCTGTATTGTTTTTTGATAGGGATGGTGGGGGGGGCCGCATCGGGTTGGCTGCGCATGTTCCGAATTTGATGGCAAAGTGTGGTTTGTATTGTTTTTTTACAAGGGATGGTGGGGGGGGGGTCGGCATGGACTCGGGTTGGCCCCCAGTCGCCTGGGGGAGGGGGTGTTTATTAATAGGGAACAGTGATCAAGACACCCTCCCCCCGCCCGCAAGCCGTCTCGCTCACGCCCACCCGCCCTCCCAACACACATCAGTAGCACCCAAGCCACGGCATGTTCAGCGGCAGTCTTTGGATGAGCAGCCAGTGGGATCCAGAACGGACCCCACGTGCGCAACGCTGGGGCGAGGTGCGCCCGGCGTGCCAGGCGCGCCGCGCGCGCCCGGTGCGCCAGGCACCCCGGTGGCCCGAGCGTGCCGGGCACGCCTGGTGCGCCAGGTGCGCCACGTGATCCACGTGCCCCGTGTGCGCCGCATGTCTCAGGCGCGCCAGGTTCAGGAGTGGAAAAACACACGGACACAATGAATCGTCGATTCCCAAGAAAAGATCGGAAAACATGGGAAGTGGGGGGGAAGACAGAAAAACAAAATATGGGAACGCATGGGGAATCATTTTTTTGTGTGTATTTATTTGTGTGTCCTGCGGCCCCTTCACAGGTGCGCCACGTTCGGGGCACGTGCGAGGCGTGCCAGGTGCGCCTGCGCGCGCGCAGTACACATCGGGGGACCTGTCGGCCCCCACCGCCCTTCTCGACAACCAGTGCGCCATGGCGGCGGGGTGGCCATCATGGCGTGGAGTGGGCCTCCACAGAGCAGGGAATATGAATGCCAGCACCCCCGCTGCCCCAGTTAGAAGCCGATGCGCAGTGATCGCGGGGTGCCCGCGCCTGTGCCAAAGTTTGCCCAGAAGTGTATGTTGTCGTGTTTTTTTGGCAGGGGTGCTGGCCCTGTGCGCAGCGCGCAATGGGCGGGCACCCCTGCGGTCCCTGTCAGGAAACAAAACAAAGTGCTCGCGCCCCCCCGATCATTACCCAAGATTTTGGCCCAAAGTGGACTTCACATTGTCCTTTGACAGGGATGGTGGGGGGGCCCTCATGGGTCCTTGTTGGCTGCCGCTCGCCAGGGGGAGGGGGTGTTGATCAATAGGGAACAGTGATGAACCCATTTCCCGAGTTGGGGAAGGAGAAGAAGAGAAGACAAAACTCGTTCAACCACTTACGCCCAGAGGGCTCGTAGAAAGACGGCTTTGAATGCGCTCACATTCGGGCGTGAGCTTCAAGCGTAAGGCCGCGCGTGAGCGCCCTCTTCTCCACGCGGTGTTCCACGCGGGCGGCCCACGTAAGCCGCGGCGCAAGGTCGCCGTTTCTTCTCGCGCAAGGCCTGTTTGTATTCGTCGCTCATATGGACCACCCCCACCGTGTATCCCCGAGTTGGGCAATTCTTGTCCAGTCGCCATCAGACAGCGGCTCTGAAAAAGGCCAGGGGACGGGTGACCACATCGTCGGAAGCACCTCTCAAGCTTGAAACGCCCCCCGAGATCTTGCAAGCTGTCTGCCGGGGCCCCACGGGTGGCCAACTGAGGTGAGGAACGACAGGCGTCTCGGATGCAACCTCGTGGGGCATGTTGAGGGAGGGGGTCGGAATGGGGGGAGGGATGGGCAGGGAGGGGATTTCAGAGGGGAGGGAAAAGCCCCAAATCAGATGCTCCCTGGACCCCTTGACGGGAGTCGGTGGATATGCTAGAAACGGAGTATCAGGAGCACCCTTTCTTCGATGGCGACATCGATACGTTCAAATGAAATGAGCTGGATTACGATGCAGACAAGGATTTCCCCATCCTCCTAACAATCTTCGTTCTCCTGCTCCTAGTGCTACGGCTGCGAGTGCTACTGTCACTACGGCTACTATGACTACTGCACTGCGGCTACTTCGAGCACGACTGCTGCTGCTACTAGTACTACTACTACTACTACTACTACTACTACTACTACTACTACTACTACTACTACTACTACTACTACTACTACTACTACTACTACTACTACTACTACTACTACTACTACTACTACTACTACTACTACTACTACTACTACTACTACTACTACTACTACTACTACTACTACTACTACTACTACTACTACTACTACTACTACTACTCACCACCACCACTACTACGACGACGACGACGACGGGCGCGGCGGCGACGACGACGACGACGATGACGACTAGTGCTGCTGCTAATGCTGCTAAGGCTGCTATGGCTGATGGTGCTGATGCTACTACTACTACTACTACTACTACTACTACTACTACTACTACTGCTACTGCTACTGCTACTGCTACTGCTACTACTGCTCGTACTGCTACTACTGCTACTACTATTTCTACTACTTCTACTACGAAAACGACCGCTATTCTACTATTCGTACGACTACTACTACTACTACGACTACTACTACTACTACTACTACTACTACTACTACTACTACTATACTACTACTACTACTACTACTACTACTACTACGACTACTACTACTACTACTACTACTACTACTACTACTACTACTACTACTACTACTACTACTACTACTACTACTACTACTACTACTACTACTACTACTACTACTACTACGACTACTACTACTACTACTACTACTACTACTACTACTACTACTACTACTACTACGACGGCTACTGCGACGACTACGACTACGACCACGAAGACGTCTGCGACTACGACCTAGGCGACTACGACTACTCCTACTACTTCTGCGATTACTAAACGACGACTACTATTATTACTACCAATGCTACCCGTTATGGTTACTACTACAACAGTTTCTACAAGTACAGCTAGTTTCATTGGTATCGCGACCACCTCCTACCACCAACTAGAACGAGTACTACTACCCAGTAGTAGTCGCACGGTGCTTCCGACTGCCACCATTGTTAGTAGTTCGGTCGTTACCACAGCTACTATTATCAGTATTTTTACTATTGCTTCTGCGACGACGATCATTGTTATTATTACTACTACCACTACACACACTTCCCCTACTACGAATGGAATGGCTATTATTATCATTACTAGTATTCTCATTCCAACCCCACTACTACAGCTACTGCTACTACAGCAATTGTTACTGTTACTACTACTACTACTACTACTGCTACTACTACTACTACCCCTACTACTACTACTACTACTACTACTACTACTAATAATAATAATAATTCGACGACGACAACGGCTGCGTTTACGATTACTATAGCGACTACCACTACTACCACGACTACTACTACCACTACTACTACTACTACTACTACTATGTTTTATTACTGTTACTATCACTGGCACTACTACTGCTACTGCGAGTGCCACTGCGGCCGCTACTACTACTACGACGACTGCTACGGCGACGACAACGACGACTGTTGCAACTACTAAGGCTACTATTTCTACTACTGGTAGTTTCACTATTTGTATTGCTGCGACTACTACTATTATCACTACTACCACTCGTACTACCCATACTACCACTACTGATACTAATTTCTTTTAGGACTACTACTACTACTACTACTACTACTACTTCTACCACTACTACATCCATTATTATTACTACTACTACTACTAGTATTATTACTACGACTACTACTACTACTATTGTGACAACTACGACGACTACTACTATTACTACTACTCATGCTGCTACGACGACCACTACTGCTACGGAAAACCATTACGACGAGCACTTTGACGATTACGACTAAAAGTATTTTTGCTACTATTATTATTATTGCGGCTACTGCGACTATTCTCACTATTGCTACGACTACTACATCCTACTACTACCACTACCAATACTACTATTACTACTACTACTACTACTACTACTACTACTACTACAGCTTTTACTACTACTGCTACTACTACTACTACTACTACTACTACTTCTACTACTACTACTACTACTACTTCTACTACTACTACTACTACTACTGCTCCTACTACTTCTACCACTACTACTCATACTACTTCTATCACTACTGCTACTACTACTACTACTACTACTACGACTACTACTACTATTAATACTACTACTACTACTACTACTACTACTACTACTACTACTACTACTACTACTACTACTACTACTACTACTACTACTACTACTACTACTGATTGCTACTACGACTTCTTCCACGACGACGGGGGCGACTAGTAGTAGTAATAGTAGTACTACTACTTCTACTACTACTAGTTTTTCCAAAAGCATTATGATTACTTATGTCACTATTCCCAATATCTCTATACTACTACTCATACCATCCTATTTTTTATTGTTTCGAATACTGTTACTAACTACTACTACTACTTCTACTTCTACTACTACTACTACTACTACTACTACTGCTACTACTACTACTACTACCACTACTATGACTAGTACTACTACTGCTACTACGACGACTACTACTACTATTACTACGACTACTTCCACTACTATCATTACGACGACTACTACTACCACTACCACTCTTACCGCTACTATCTTTGCGGCTGCTGCTACTTCGTTTTCTTCTTCTTCTTCTAGTACTACTACTACGACTACTACTACTACTACTACTATTACTACTACTACTACTACTACTACTACTACTACTACTACTACTACTACTACTACTACTACTACTACTACTACTACTACTACTACTACTACTACGACGACTACTACTACTACTACTACTACTACTACTACTACTACTACTACTACTACTACTCTTACTACTACTGCTACGACTATTTCCACACTCGTCCTCCTTAGTTTCTCATTCTTCATGTTTCCAAGAGGACGAGTTCGTCTGGCGTCCGTTTGACATCCGCATGCCGGATCTTGGGCGCGACGACTCATCTTCGAGCTCAGAGTCGGGCAGTGACGATGATCGCCCGCTGGACCAGGGGAGGGGTGATGTGGGCGTGGGAGAGGTTAAGAGTTTCGAGCAGCAGGAGGAGGAGAGAGAAGGAGGATAAGGCGGAGGAGGAGGAGGAGGAGGAGGAGGCAGGAGCAGGAGGAGTGGCAGGATAGGAGGAGGAGGAGGAGGAGACGCGCCGCCGCCCCCCTTATACAGCCTTCATGGTAACGCTGGGGAACGCGTCGGGCGATACCACAAACACTCAGCACACGGGCGGGAGAGAGCGGGACTACGGTGCTTGCCGAGCCATGGTTGGTCGCTTGCTGTTCCCGTGTCAATGGGAACCGCCCTCGCGTCGCGATGTGCGCAGGGCGGGCGCTCCTCAGCAGGGAGGCCGCCGCAGCGCGCGAGCCCGACCTCCGCCCACCGCCGCGCTGTGGCCGCGGCGGGCCGTTGCGCCCCCCGGACGCGAGCGAAGAGCCTGTGCCGATGCGGCGCTGCTTTGCACGAGCTGCCTGGCCCCGGCCGCGGCGGCCGCAGCGCGGTGAGTGGCGATCCGAGCGGCGCTCCGTGGAGGTGCGCTGCGTCGGCACGGAGCCCGCCGGGCACGCCTCGAGGCGGGCGCGCGCAGGCGGCGGGCGGCGCAGGAGTGTGCTCGTGCTGCCCGCGAGCGCCCGTGCTGCCGAGCTCGTCGGAGCAGTCGCCCGCCCCACGCGGTGCCACGGCTGTTCGCCTGAGCGGAAGCCCGCGCAGCAGCGCCCTAGCGCACGGTCAGCCTTGGCACCGGCCTCTCCTCGACATCTGCCGCAGTCGGACGCCTCGCGGACGCGCATCTCCACGCAACCGGAGAAGCTGCCTCCGTTGGCGCACACGCACGTGTGCTGCTATACTCACTCACACACACACGACACAAAACACAACACGACGCAACACAACACAACACAACACAACACAACACAACACAACACAACACAACACAACACAACACACCACAACACACCACACCACAACACAACACAACACAACGCAACGCAACGCAACGCACCACACACAACACAATACAGCACACAACGCACAACACACAACACACAACACACAACACACAACACACACAGCACACATAGCACACACCACACAACACAAAACATCAACACACCACACACCACACACCACACACCACACTCCACGCACAAACACACACAAGCACACACAAGCACACACACACGTACATACGCATCGCACTCGCACTCGCACTCGCACTCGCAATCGCACGCGCACGCACGCACACACAGATACAAGCACACATCCCACCCGCACCCGCATCCACTCACACTCGCACTCGCACTCGCACGCGCACTCGCACTCGCACGCGCACCCACGCATACGCACACGCGCACGCGCACACGCACACGCACGAGCACGCGCATCACGCGCACACACACGCACTCACACCTTCACGGAGCTCTGCGCACGCGGCCCTATGCAGGATGCGTTGTCGGAGGAGGAGGAGGAGGATGAGGAGGAGGATGATGAGGAGGAGGAGGAGGGAGAGGATCCAGGAGAGGGGAGCAGGAGGATCAGGAGGAGGAGGAGGATGAGGAGGAGGAGGAGGAAGAAGGTACATACATAAGAGGAGGCAGACGAGACAGAAGTGGAGAAGGAGAAGAGGATGATACTGATACTGATGATGATGATGCTGCTGCTGCTGCTGATGATGATGATGATGATGATGATGATGATGATGATGATGATGATGATGATGATGATGATGATGCTGATGATTATGATGATGATGATGATGATGATGGATGATGATGACTGAGAGGAGGAGGAGGAGGAGGAGGAGGAGGAGGAGGAGGGAGGAGTTCTCGAGGCCTTCGGATGGGCTGCTTCTCCTCGGCCTCCGAGAAAAAGCGCGCAGGGTCTCCCGGGGGCCTCCACGGGCGCCTTCGCGGAGCCCTCCGTGGGGGGGGGCCTGGGGGGGGGGGGGGGGGGGGGCCCTGCGCGGTGCCTGCGGGGGCCTCTCGGAGGGCATGGAGGGCGGAGGTGGGCGTGGAGGGTGGATCGGGTGCGGATAGGCCTCCTACCCTGACACGTCGATTAGTGAATTGGCCGTTTTCGGTTCGCGAGAGGGCGTCACGGCCGTTATTGTCGCGGGTCCAGGTCCGTCGGTTTCGGTCCCAGGCCGTTTTCAGTAAGGGGAGGTTTACTAAAGGGAGGTCTGTCCACCGCCGAGTGGAGGCGACGAGGAGGGGGAGGGTCGTGAGGTCTCTGGGGAACGTGGGGGAGGGGAGGGGGCGAGGAGGCGACGAGGGGGCGACGGGGAGGGTGAGGAGGAAACGAGGGGGAGGAGGAGGCGACGAGGATGGGGGAGAGTGGGGTGCAAGGAGACGACGAGGAGGGGGAGGGTCGTGAGGTCTTCGGGGAACGTGGGGAGGGGAGGGGGCGGGGAGGCGACGAGGGGGCGACGGGGAGGGTGAGGAGGAGGCGAGGAGGAGGAGGAGGAGGAGGCGATGAGGACGGGGGGAGAGTGGGGAGGTCTTGGGGGAAAGCATGCGGGTGGTGTGGGAGGAGGTGGAGGAGTGCGAGGCGGGGATTTGCCTACATCCGCGACCGCCTCGGAACCCAATCTTCCTGAACCTCGGAAGGCGGTGGAGATGGATATGTTTGGAACCCAGAGGGCCCACACACATCCGTATCCTCCATCCCTGGGCTCCGACAACATCCGCTTCGCGAGCGGTGGATATTGATACATCGGCGCCTCACAAGAGAAGGACATGGGGGAGAGGAGGATGGGAAGGAGTTCGCGCACGCGTACAACTTCGGAGAGAACGTCGAGTACTTCTCCAAATCGCACAACAAGTGGGTGTCGGCGAGGGTGACGGGAAACAACTACTTCAACAAGTCACCTCTGGATATAGACCGACGTTTCGAGGCCAAGTTTGTGTGCACGATCGGCAGGGGGGTCCAAGAGCGGCGTGATGTCCCCATGGCGCTTCTGCGAACGATCCCTTCCGAGGCGCAGCCCGTCAGCGTTTTTTCTGGGCATGGACTGAAAGGGAAATGGTTTCCTGCCTCAGTACATGGGCTGACCACAGCGTCTCAAACGACGATCGGCTACACAATCAAGTACGACGAAGGAGACCTCGACGGCAACGAATCGAAGGTTGTTGCAGGCTGGGTGGCGTGGGCATGGCAAGAGGGCTGGGCAGCAATGCGAGCTGCAGAGTACTCTTCTCTTGGTTCTAAAGACACGGCTCGTGCCGTTCCAGGTCTGCTTGGCGAGGGCATTCTCCCCATCCCCCCCCCCTCTCTCCTGCCCTCTCCTCCCCCTCCACGCCCCCCTTCCTTCGGACCTGCTCCTCCGAGCCGCCCTGGGGGTCCAGGATTGAGTCTGGGTGCCCGGTGTGTTCGGCCCCTGGGCGTCCTCATCTTCACGGCGCCCATCACGCTCCGCGCCCGACGCCCTCCCCAGGTGCTCGACCCTCTGGCAGCGTGGAGGAGAAGGGAGGCCCTGGCCCACCCGCGAGGGGCGCCAGGACGGCCCGCGCCAGCCGCGCACGCGCGGGGCGCGGAGAGCGCGAAGTTGGGTCCCCAAAACTCTGACGCCCAGGCTTTCTGGCTCCTTCCTCCTCCTCCTCCTCCTCCTCCCTCCTCCCTCCTCCCTCCTCCCTCCTCCCTCCTCCCTCCTCCTCCTCCTCCTCCTCCTCCCTCCTCCTCCTCCTCCTCCTCCTACCTCCTCCTCCTCTCCGCCTCCTCCTCCTCCTCCTCCTCCTCCTCCTCTCCTCCTCCTCCTCCTCCTCCTCCTCCTCCTCCTCCTCCCTCCCTCCTTTTCCTCCTCCTCCTCCTCCTCCTCCTCCTCCTCCTCCTCCTCCTCCTCGGCGGAGAGTAGAGTGCGTGTGTGCGTGTGTGTGTGTGTGTGTGTGTGTGGTGTGTGTTGTGTGGTGTGTGTGTGTGTGTGTGTGTGTGTGTGTGTGTGTTGTGTGTGGGTGTGTGTGTGTGTGTGTCGTGTGTGTCAGTGTGTGTGTGTGTCAGTGTGTGTGTGTGTGTGTGTGTGTGTGTGTGTGTGTGTGTGTGCGGGGCCCGGCGGACTACCTCAGTGCCAAGCCTGCGCGCGCGCGCCCACGGGACCGACTCGAGCGGCTGGCGGTTAGGCCCAGCCCGCGACGACCGAAAGTGTCTGTATGTGTGTGCTGGGCCTGCTCCAGTTCCCCTTCGCTCGCCGTCCAGCCGCCCTCCCTGCCCTCACGCCGCCCCAGCCGCCGATCTCCCCCATCCCCGCTGGCTTCACGCCTGGCCCGCGCGGTCACGCTGTTGTCCGCCACGCCACCTCGGTGTTGCAGGGCGCGTGTCTGCCGAGTGAGAGGTGCGCGCGAGGTGCCGCCGCGTCACCTCTGCTGGGCTCCAGCGCTCTGGTCAGCCTGCGGCTCACTGCTGGCACTTCTCTGTTGCGGTGCGGTCTTGCGCGTGAGGTGTGGACCTCGCTCTCGCATCCAAGGGGCAGCCAGTTCTGGGGCTGGAGATTGTGCGATGTATGCGGCAGTTCGGTGACACCCGAAACGTAATCCAGACTTCGTGGCGGAACTTCGGCAGAGATGGTTCGGAATTTCCCGCTCCCCTCTCGCCCTTCCGCCCCGCAGGGGAGCCGCATCATAAGCGCCATAGTTTGCCACGCAGTGCCGTGTCCACTGACCGTTCCATCGTAAAGAACATGTCCCGGAGGGTGCCAGTAAGGCATACTTCCCAACCATCCTGTGGTGTTGGGCCCTCGTTTTGAAGAGACGGTCCCCGCGTTCCTCTTCCCCTCTCCTCCTCCTCCCCCTCCTCCCCCTCCTCCCCTCCCGTGGGAGCGACCATGAGGGGATACCATCTTGGAGCCTCCTGAAGCCTTCAGGGGCCTCGCGGGGCGGCCTCCTGGGGCCTCCTGGGGCCCTTCTGGGGCCCCCCTGAGACCTCCTGGAGCGTCCTGGGGCGTCTTAGGGCGTCCTGGAGCCTGCGGAAGCATCCTGGGATCCCATGGGGCTGCGATGCCTAGACCGAGGTTGAGGGTGGACAGCTGCGGAAAACCCCAAGAATGCGCCCCAGCGCGCCCCGAGGCGGCCCTGGGGTGGGGTTTTCGCGTTTTCGGCTTCCCGACGCTCCAAAACAGCCCAAGAGGCCCCCAAGACGGCCCCAAGGCGGCCCACGAGGCCCCCAAGATGGCCCCAAGACGGCCCAAGAGGGCCCCAAGACGGCCCAAGAGAAGCCCAAGACGGCCCGAGAGGGCCCCAATACGGGCCCAAGAGGGGGCCAAGAGGGGGAACAAAAACTCTCATTTCGAGCCCTCGGCCCCCAGACGCCCCCAGGAGGCCCAAAGAGGCCCCAAGAGGCCCCCAAGAGGCCCCCAAGAGGCCCCAAGAGGCCCCCAAGAGGCCCCAAGCAGGCCCCAAGAGGCCCAAAAGAGGCCCCCAAGATGCCCAAAGCAGGCCCCAAAACTGCCCCCAAGAGGCTTCGAAAGTGTGGTCGGTACCACTTGAGGCATGCAGATGGCATGCCTCATGTGGAACTTGGTCGGTACCGCTTGAGGCATCCGAGAGACCCACCACGAGATTCCAACGAACACTCTAGAGGCCTCTGACTCACAACTCAGCCACGGTGGCGGGATGGGCCGAAGGCCATTAAATCCGCCGCCCCCTGCTTGCAGGGGTGCACGGCGTGCTGGATGTTTCAGGTTTTGGTTTTGGTTTTTTTTCTAAAAGAACTCCCCAGTGGGCTTCGGCCCGTCCCGCCGGCCACCCTTCCAGGACCTCAATTCCCCAATTTCCTGCCCCAGACGGCTCCAAGATGGCCTCCAAGACGGCCAAGATGGCCCAAGATGGCCTCCAAGATGCCTCCCAGACGGCCAAGATGGCCTCCAAGACGGGTAAGATGGCTCCAAGATGCCTCCAAGACGGCCCAAGATGCCCTCCAAGACGGCCAAGATGGCCCCAAGATGCCTCCAAGATGGCCCAAGAGGCCTCCAAGACGTTCTCCAGGAGAGCCCGAAGAGGCCAAAATCATTGGTTTTCCTTAGGTTTTTGAAGGTTTTTTGCGTTTTCTTCTTTTCGGCCTTCCGACGGCCCAAGAGGCCCCCAAGATCGCCCAAGAGGCCTCCAAGAAGGCCCTATGACGGCCCAAGGGCCCCCCAAGACGGCCCCAAGAGCGCCCCAAGACGCGCCCAAGAGGCCTCCAAGACGCCCAACATGGCCTCCAAGACGGCCCTGAAGCGCCCCAAGAGGGCCCCAAGACGGCCCAGAGAGGCCCCCAAGACGGCTCCAGACGGCGTCAGACGGACCAGGAACGCCCTAAGACGGCCAAAGAGACCCCCAGGAAGCCCCCAAAGGCCCCCAAGAGGCCCAAGGAGGCCCCCAAGATGCCTCCAAGAGGCCTCGAAGAGGCCCCCAAGAAGCCCCCAACAGACCCCAAGGGTGCCCCAAGAGACTCCTAACAACCCTCATCCTCCTACTCTATTTCTTCCTCTTCCTCTTCCTGTTCATAATCATTCTCTCCCATGTGTTCCCCGAAAGCTTTCCAAACCGACTCGGGGAACTCATGGTCCGATAGCTTGGCCAAGCTCTAGTCCAACTTTCGGCCACATCGGCGTTTCCAAAAAGGCAGGGGGCGGCGGTGATTCGCCGTAGGCGTCTTCGATCCGCCGCCCCCTGCTTGCAGGGGTGCACGGCGTGCTGGACGTTTCAGGTTTTGGTTTTGGTTCTTTTTCCAAAAGAACTTCCCAGTGGGCTCCGGCAGAACCCGCCGGCCACCCGGAATTTCCCCAAACGTGCTCAACGACCGCAACAAATCCTCCAAAAAACGGCCGTTTCGCTCGGGACATCCTCAACAAATCGCGAAGATGGCCCAAGATGGCCTCCAAGTCCGCCCGAGATGGTCCAAGACGGCCTCCAAAACGGCCCAAGAGAGTCCAAGACGGCCCAAGACGGCCCAAGAGGCCCCCCAGAGGCCTCCCAGACGGCCCAAGAGGCCTCCAAGAGGTCCTCCAGGAGAGTCCGAAGAGGCCAAAATCATTGATTTTCCTTGGTTTTTGAAGGATTTTGGCATTTGCGCCTTTTCGGCTCTCCGACGGCTCAAGACGGCCCAAGAAGCCCCCAAGATCGCCCAAGAGGCCCCCAAGAGAGCCCCCTGATGGCCCAAGTGGCCTCCAAGATGGCCCCTAGAGGGCCCCAAGAGGGCCCAAGAGGCCTCCAACACGCCCAAGATGGCCTCCAAGACGCCCAAGATGGCCTCCAAGACGGCCCTGGAGCGCCCCAAGAGGGTCCCCCGTTGGCCCAGAAAGGCCCCCAAAACGGCTCCCGACGGCGTCAGACGTGCCAGGAACCCACCAAGATGGCCGAAGTTGGCTCGAAGCTGGCCCAAAAGGGCCCAAGAGGCCCCCAAGAGGGCCTCCAGGAAGGCCAAAAGATGCCACAATCACTGATTTTCCCAAGGTTTTTGATGGATTTGGGCATTTCCCTTTTTTCGGCCTTCCGACGGCCCGAGACGGCCCAAGAGCCCCCAAAGATCGCCGAAAGATCGCCCAAGAGGCCTCCAAGACGGCGACGATGACCATCAAGACGCCCACGTGTTCCCCGAAGGCTTTCCAAACCGATTCGGGGAACACATGGTCCGATGGCTTGGCAGGTCTGGCCTCAACGTTCGGCCACATAGGCGCTTCCACAAAGGCAGGGGGCGGCGGTGATTCGCCGTAGGCGTCTTCGATATTATTACATGGACGTGTATACACATATACACATACATATATATATATACATACATAAACATATATATATATATATATATGCAAATGTGTATATATATATATAGGTATGTATATATACATATAACTATCCCAGCAAAGCAACCGAACAGCGATGTGTAAAATCATATATGTGTGCACCATCATTTAGATCCAGATGGCGATTTCATTAATATTCAACTCGGACTCTCATTGTAGACTTTTGCATCAAAGTCTGCAATCGACGGATGTGAGTTTAAACAAGCACTCGGTATCAACGAATGCAGTTTCAAATGAGACTCTGGTATCTACGTTCACTGCGTGCTCACGGAAGCGTTTGAAGTGGATGATGTGATGATGACCATGATTGTTTAAAGTAGAGCTTATGTATCAATGAATGCTGCGTTTGATGGCTGCGTTCTTTCGAAGTGTTTTTTCGGACACGCACGAGGAGCACAAATGAGTGCAGCGTACGGAGCGAGAAAACGGGCAAAAGCTGCAAGCTAAGAAGCATCGCAGACACTCGCAGGCACCGTGCCAACGCGGCCGAGCAGATCATTACCTTTGGAAGTAGTCTTCCAATACTGCAGGCTGACAAGCACAGCGGGCATGGAGAGTTGGATCCATCACCTCTCCTGTTCGTCTTCTCGAAGATCGCGCCAGTCTGGCGGCGATCACAAGCGAACAAGCGTGGCAACCCTGCCGGCTTAAAAGCACCACAGAGACTCAGAGACAGAGTCCCCCCTCCTCTTCCACCTCATCTTCCTCCACCTCCGCCCTCCTCTTCCTTTTCCTCCTTCTCCTCCTGCTCGTCCTCTCCCTTCTCTCCCTCCCCCTCCTCGTCCTCTTCAGCAGAGAAGCTGAACGCGGTCGTGCAGCGCATCACTTTTGGAACTGGATCACGCCGGTCCGGCGGCGAACAGAAGCGGAAAACAAAGCAAACCTGCAGGCTTAGAAGCACCGCGCAGACTGGCAGACAGAGCCCCCCCTCCTCTTCCACCTCATCCTCCTTCGCCTCCGCCCTCCTCTTGCCCCTCCTGCTCCTCCTCCTCCTCCTGCTCGCCATCTCCCTTGTCTTCCTCCTCCTCCTCGTCCTGTCAGCACAGAGGCTGAAGGCGGCCGTGCAGCGCAGCACTTTTGGAACTAGATCGCGCCAGTCTGGCGACGAACAAACGAGGAAAGCGAGGCAAGCCTGCAGGCTTAGAAGCACCGCAGAGACTGGCAGACAGAGTCCCCCCTCCTCTTCCACCTCATCCTCGTCGGCCTCCGCCCTCCTCTTGCCCGTCCTCCTCATCTTCCTCCTGCGCGCCCTCTCCCCTCGCTTCCTCCTCTTCCTCGTCTTCCTCAGCAGAGAAGCTGTGCGCGGCCGTGCAGGGAATCACTTTTGCAAGTAGCATTCCAACGCCGCAGGCTCAGAAGCACCGTGGGCAAGCAGGCCTGGATCCATCACCTCTCGTGCTCGTCTTCCAGGAAATCGCGCCAATCTGGAGGCTGCCAAGAATCGATGATGCGCCGGGATCCACCTCCGGCGCTGCCGCCGGTGTCAAGGTAATCACCCTCTTTCGTGCGCAGACGACCATGTCCCAGCGCCACAATCGCCGCATTGCGGTTCTTGAGCAACTCGCCGCTCTCCCACTTCCGCAGTGCGTCCCATTGCATGCGAGTGAAAGTGGCATCGTCTGCAGGCTGACTAGCACCGCGACGCTGCACCTCTTGCCGATGGCGATAGAGCCGCTCACCTTCGTTGTAGCGCGCAATGGCCTCCGCCTTGTCACGATGGAGGCGGCGGCGCTCTTCCTGAGAGACTTGGTTGCGATCGGCGAGCTCTGCGGGTGCATCACTGGGCTCGACGTGCAAGGCTCGCTTGAGCATGTCAACTTCGAAGCGGCCGGAAAAGGCGAGGACCTCCCAGATCTGCTTCGTCCCGGAAACGCGTTGCAGATGCCGACGCCATCGCTTGCGCTTTTGCTCTCTGATGAACTTACGGAGGCTGCCAATGCCTTGTTCCTTGCCCTTGCCTTTTCCCTTGCCTTTGCTCGCAGGCTGATCGTCGCCGCGTTCCTGCTGTGCTGACGTTTTTCCCTTCGCTTTCCCTTTCCCGGCATCTCGGTTCTGCAGCTGAAGCTGGAAGGCAGAACTTTCGTACTCTTCTCGAGCACGTTTGACAAGTTCCCCGCGCTCCTCCTCAGTAAGGACATGGCGCACGTTCGTAATGTTCTTGCTTCGGAGGAAGTCGTGGCGGATCCGCAGAACAGCCTGACTGGCCCGAGCAGTCTCTTCCTGCGACGCATAGGCTGCGTCGCAGTCATCGCCAGGCTGAGGGGCACCAGCGTCTGCCCTCTTCATGAAAAGCAGAAGGCTGAGCTGATGGGGAAGTTTGGGATCGTAGCTCTCCTCGTACATCTGCCCCCAGTACTCCCTCATCTCACGATGCACTTCCTGCGCGCGCTGATGAACTTCATCGTCAAGCTCGTTGCGCTGCGGCGAAGGCGAGCGGCTCGGCATGGGTTGCCATTCTGGCGAAGGAGAACGGCTTGGCAAGGGTTCCCAGTCGACTTCAGTTTCGGCTTTGTCTGAAGCAGTATCGGAGACGACGAAATCTCCTAAGGCAATCTTCCGCTTCTTTGTCTCCTTAGGCTGAGAAACACCAGGGGGAGTAATGGTGATTGCAACAGCATCGTGGGAATCGTTGCGCATGCCACGGTCCTGGTACGATGCGCCAACAGCGATGGGCCTGAACTGCGCAGTGGCCCCAGAGACCGCCACGCCGTCACCTTGGCGATCACTTGGATGCGCAAACGCATCCCGCAACTGCTCGTCATCGGTGTGGCGCTGCAGAGCAATGCGGGTCTGCGTGGACGTCAGGTTGTTGTCGCCGACAATGACGCGGACAACTGGTGCGTCCACTTGCGGACCTGGAAGGCTGTCCAGGTAGAGTCGGGGGAGCCTGACCGCACGTTGTTTGGTCAGCGCCGACGGCGGCTGCGCTCCGCAAACAATGTGCAAGTTGGCAGTAACCAAATGAATTCTACCATGGCCTTCTATTCGCACATCGAACCGTGTGATCGCCGCGTCCACATGTCTCCCGATTGGGATGTGATGGATATGCTTGTCTCCCTGCAGGGAAACATCGACAGGCTGAGAAGCGCCGCCGAATCCCCACAGGCATAGGTAGTTGTCAACCTCGGAGAAACAGACATTGTCGCCAAACGGTTTCGTCAGGATGTCTGCCGCGTCAGCCATCGCTTTGCTGAGGCCTTGCCGAGACGCACCGACTTCGCAAGCAAATAACAGATCGGCATCGCCGTCCTGGACGATTGTGGCTCACACGCGGGCAAAGTTGGAGAAGTGAGTGCCAGCCTTTTTCCCAGTCATCATATTCTGATCGAATCCGAAGTTGAAGGAGGCGATCGTGAAAGACGCAGGCTGAGAAGCACAGCGACCAGTGGCGACCGCGGGCTCCTGTCGGCTTTCGTTCGCAGGCTGAGAAGCACCACGAGAAGCTGACGCTGAAGATGCCATCGCGAGACTGGCGCCTTTTCACCGC
Source organism: Prorocentrum cordatum (assembly GCA_963575745.1). Lineage (NCBI taxonomy): Eukaryota > Dinophyceae > Prorocentrales > Prorocentraceae > Prorocentrum > Prorocentrum cordatum. The sequence continues at coordinate 109,682 of CAUYUJ010017551.1, read as the reverse complement.
AGAAGAGTACCGTGGCAAAAACTCTGTAAGCCAAAGACAGCTATCAAAAGCAAAAAGGAACATGAGGAGTCCATATGCTATCTTCTGATCCCACTAGAAAGCTATCAGCAAAAGCTGTTCGGTCTACTACTACTACTACTACTACTACTACTACTACTACTACTACTACTACTACTACTACTACTACTACTACTAAACTACTACTACTACTACTACTACTACTACTACTACTACTACTACTACTACTACTACTACTACTACTACTACTACTACTATTACTACTACTACTACTACTACTACTACTACTGCTACTACTACTACTACTACTACTACTACTACTACTACTACTACTACTACTACTACTACTACTACTACTACTACTACTACTACTACTACTACTACTACTACTAGTACTACTACTACTACGACTACTACTACTACTACTACTACTACTACTACTACTACTACTACTACTACTACTACTACTACTCTACGAGTAGAAGGGAGAAGGGAAAGGACGGAGAGGGAGGGCTCGGAGACCCTTGGAGGGGGGGATGTGCCCATCCGAGGGAACGGTGCACCCCCCCCTCCCCGTCGTCAATTCGAGGGAACCAGCCATGGCAACGACCCCCCTCCTATCCCCCTCCGCGACCTGAGTAGACCACCCAGGCCAGCGGAGGACGTCATAGGAGGCAAGGGTTCTGACGTCGATGAGAGAAGAAAAAGGAGGAGCGAGCAGAAGGAGGAGGAGAGGCGTACGAGTACTACTACGACTACAATGGCGTGTTCTCCACAATGCGTCCCGGGAATGGAATTCTGGGAGGTGGAAGAGCAGGAAGTGGCGTGCAGTTGGCTCCGGGCATCCAACATGGGCGCCAGGAGTGGCAGGAGTGGCATTCGGCGATGGCGTTCGGGGCAGTCGAAGAGCACGAAGTGGCCTACAGTTGGCTCGGGGCATTCAGAATGTGGCCCGGGAATGGTGTTCTGGGAAATCGAAGAGCACGAAGTGGCCTACAGTTGGCTCTGGGCATTCAGAATGTGGCCCGGGAGTGGCGTTCTGGGAAGTCGAAGAGCACGAAGTGGCCTACAGCTGGTTCCGGGCATTCAAAATGTGGCCCGGGAGTGGTGTTCTGGGAACTCGAAGAGCACGAAGTGTGTGACTGTTGCGTCCGGTTATTCAAAATGTGGCCCGGGAATGGAGTTCTGGGAGGTCGGAGAGCACGAAGTGTGTGACTGTTGGCGAAAAACGAGCCCGGTTCGTCCGCCCGGCGTCCGCCCGGCAGCTCGCCGACATCCGCCCAGACCTCCCCGGTGGAGTAAGCTGCTGCCCTCTTTTGATCCTATTAGAAACCTATCAGTCTACGCTGTTAGGTAAATATACACACAAATACAGATATATACAAAACGAATACGTGACGTATCATTGGCCCCAGGAGGTTCCAGGACACATCAGACAGCCCCAAGATGCCTCAGGAGTGGTCGGTACCACTTGAGGCATGCAGATGGCATGCCTCATGTGGTACTTGGTCGCTACCACGTGAGGCATCCGAGAGACCTACCACGAGATCCCAACGAACACTCCAGAGGCCTCTGACTCCCAACCCAGGCACGGTGACGGGATGGGCCGAAGGCCATTAGCTTATACATATATATATATATATATATATATGTAGACATGAACATATGTATACATATACATATACATTTACATACATATATATATATATATATATATATATATATTGACACAACGAATATGCTATGTATCATTAGCTCCAGGAGGTTCCAGGACACATCAGACAGCCGCAAGAAGCCTCAGGAAACACCAGGAGACCCTAGGAAACGCCACGAGACCAAATGAGGCCACGATGCCCCAGGAGCCCACCAGAGCGCCCGCAACAAAAGTAACATTGTTGCGGATGTTGTGAACCTGTGAACTAAGTGTCCAAGAATCCAGGATTCACCAGCAAAGCCAAGGCGGCCGAGTTTTGCGCAGACGTCGCTTTTTTAACGGAAAAATAACGTCTGCTCCCCAAGGAAGCCCTCAAGAGGCCTCCAGAACCACCAAAAACTTCGGCCACGCACCGAAACACTTTTTACCAAAAAGTGTGCCCTTGCGCGTTTTAGCCGCCGCGGGGGGTTGAAAAACCCTGGGCCCTAGATTCCCAGATCTCCAGAACTCCTGAAATCCTGATGCATACTTTGACTTTACCCTTAGACCTCCTGGCGCCTCCTGAAATCTCCTGCGGCCTTCGGTGGCCTCTTGACGCCTCCTGGCCTCCTGGTCGCAGCCCAGGCGTACAGGAATCCCGAAATCCGCAGAGGGGGATGACGATGAGGAGGACGATCGATGAGAAGAAGAGGAGGACGACGACAACGATGACGAGGAGGAGGACGACGACAACGAGGACGAGGACGAGGACGACGACAACGAGGACGACTACTTCTCACTGGCCCACTATATCCATTTCTCTATGTGGCCGTGCTGCCACTCGCGCAACGGCCCACTCTGATCAGCGGCCCAATCCGACGACGACGACGACGACGACGACGACGACGACGACGACGACGACGACGACGACTGCGACTGCGACTGCGACTGCGACTACGACGACGACGACGACCGCGACGACGAAGACCGCGAGGACGGCGACGACGACGACGACGACGACGACGACGACGACGACGACGACGACGACGACGACGACGACGACGGCGGCGGCGGCGGCGGCGGCGGCGGCGGTGGCGACGACGACGAGGACGAGCCGCCACTGGGGTGCGCGCGCGCCGCGACTCGAACGCCTGAGGCTCCGGCGCGTTTGCCGCGGCCAGCCGTCTGAGTGCCCGCGCCGCCGCCCCCTCCCCCCACTCTCGGCCGACACCGGCCAAGTTAAAACTTTTAAAACATTTGAAGACCCCAGGGCCCTGGATTCCCAAATCTACAGGATCCTCCGGTATCCTGGAAATCTGGATTTCCCAAAGTTTCAAAACTTCTAGAAGTTTTAGAAGGTTCAAAAGTTTTGAACCCCCTGAAACTTTCAAAAGTTTTAAAACTTTCAAAACTTTTGAACCCACAGGGCCCTGGATTTCCAAATCTTCAGGATCCCCAGAAATTCGGGAAATCTGGATTTCCAAAAATTGCAAAAGTTTTAAAAGTTTTAGAAGTTTTGAGCCCCCTAAAACTTTTAAGAGTTTTGAAACTTTTCAGAATATGAACCCACAGGGCCCTGGATTCCCAAATCTTCAGGGTTCCCTGGTATCCTGGAAATCTGGGTTTCCAAAAGTTTCACAATTTTTAAATTCTTAAAGGTTTCAAAATTTCTACCCCCCCTGAAACTTTTAAAGTTTTTTGTTCAAACGAAAAACTTTTGAACCCACAGGGCCCAGGATTCCCAAATCTCCAGGATCCCCAGAAATTCGGGAGATCTGCATTTCCCAAAGTTTCAAAACTTTCGAAAGTTTTAAAAGTTTGAAAAGTTCTGACCCCCTGAAACTGCTAAAAGTTTTAAAGCTTTTAATACTTTTGAACCCACAGGGCCCTGGATTCCCAAAACTTCAGGATCCCCAGACATTCGGGAAATCTACATTTCCCAAAGTTTCAAAACTTTCTTAAAGTTTTAAGAGTTTTGAACTACCCATAACGTTTAAAGAAAACTAAAAAACTTTTGAACCCCCAGGATCCCTGGATTCCAAATCTCCAGCATCATCCGAAATCCTGAGCCCCTTGAAATTTCTTCCTAGACCCCCTCTGGATATCTGGGGGCCTCCTGGGATCTCGTGGGGTCTCCACGGTGCCTCCTGAGATCTCTGGGGGCCTCCTGGTATTTCCCGTGGTCTCCGCGATTCCACTGATCTCCTCGGGTCCAGGGTGGCTCCGCAGGATGGAGGACGAGGAAGAGGAGGAGGAGGAGGAGGAGGAGGAGGAGGAGGAGGAGGAGGAGGAGGAGGAGGAGGAGGAGCGGGAGGAGGAGGAGCGGAGGAAGGAGGAGGAGGAGGAGGAGGAGGAGGAGAGGAGGAGGAGGAGGAGGAGGAGGAGGAAAAGGAGGGAGGAGTGCAATTAAAGCCCCCAAGATGGTATCCCCTCATGGTCGCCCATTCACTCCCCTCCCTCCTCCTTCTCCTCATCGTCCTCATCGCCATCTCGTCGTCCTCCTGCCAGTGAGGCATATGTCTTCTCCTCGTCGCCCTCGTCTTCGTCTCGCTGCGCAGTAGAGAGGACAGCGGGGGCCGCAGCTCTGCGCGCAACGCACATGGCTGCCACGGCCACGGCGAGGGCGAAGACGAGGACGAACACCGACGACGAGCATGACGAGGGCGCCGAGGACGACGTCGACGTCGATGGCGACGGCGACGACGGGGACGACGAGAGCGAGGACGGGGACGAGGACGAGGAGGAAGACGACGACGGCGAGGACGACGGCGAGGACGAGGACGAGGACGAGGACGAGGACGAGGACGAGGACGACAACGAGGACGAGGACGAGGACGACGAGAGAGAGGACGGGGACGAGGACGAGGAGGAAGACGACGACGGCGAGGACGACGGCGAGGACGAGGACGAGGACGACGACGACGACGACGACGACGACGACGACCACGACGACAACGGCGACGACGACGACGACGACGACGACGACGACAACGAGGTCGATCCCCGTCCTCGTACTGCTGCCGCTCGCTACCCTCGTGCCCCCACCGAAGAGCGCTCTTCGGGCAGGCGTGCCGGCGAAGCACCTGCGGTCCCGGTTCCCGGAGTTTGCCCGCGTGCAGGTCTTCGGGGCCATCCGAGTAGATGGTGGGGACCACGGGGCCTAGAGATCCGAGGCTCCGAACAACTTGGAGCGACCGGTTTTTGGTGACCACTCTCGGCCCCCCTGGGCCCTCAACGCGCCCCGGGGCAGTGACAACGATTCGGGACGAAAGCCCGGTCCCGGGGAAGGCGTGTGGACCCCCGGGAACCCACGCATCGAGCACAATGGAGCGCCGGATGTTTGGTCGTGTGTGTGTGGGGATATCGGCTATACGCAAGAGTGACTTTTCGCCAGAGTGACCTTTGGTGCAGGCGCACTGGGGCCCCCAGATGGCCCAATTGAGCGCGATGCGACAACAGCGGCCGGCGCGCTCGGGTTTGGCCTCCTCGTGCCCCCCGGTCCGCGCACCAAAAGTCACCCCTTGCCTGGGGTCACTCCTGCGTGCAGCCTGGGACAGCATGGACAGGGCCATGACATCTCCCAGACTTCGTGGCGTCCCCTCTTCTTCCCATGCGCTGCCTGGACCTTCCCCGTCCGCGCACGCGCTTCGGGCCATGATGCGTGTCGCCCCTCCCTGTTGCCGGCACCACCTCCTGGGCGCCACCCGAGGTCTACAGGGGTCCCTGCCTGGGTTGGGAAGACGCGGTCGTGGTCCGGCAGAAGCAGGACGAGGACCCAGCGCGCACTCTCTCTTTTATTTTGCGACCACTTGCGAAGCCTACCTACCCTACCCCTGCGAGTCCAGTCGACGCCGGGGTATCGGACACCCCTGCCGGGGTTCGCGTGGCTGCAGGCATTCGTCGAATTCTGAACTCCAGCCGTTTTTTTTCTGAAGTCTGACCTGCAGGCGCGCTGAAGAAGGAACCCTTCTCGTTGGGGAGGGGCTCCGTGTTTCTTATTCGTTCCGCAGCTTGCCTTGGGCCTTCCTTAGGTTCCCGATGCGAAATCGAAGCTCAACGTATGGAACACAGGGGCCTCGCTCCTTGCTCAGGGTCCCTTAGGTCAACGCCCCGACTGCAGGGTTCACGTGTGCTCGCTTGTTCACGGCCCTGAGCGATCGCTGCGGGACGCTCGCCCCCCAGCCCCTCCTCCCCTCCTCCTCCTCCTCCTCCTCCTCCTCCTCCTCCTCCTCCTCCTCCTCCTCCTCCTCCTCCTCCTCCTCCTCCTAATGCGGGATGACGATTCATAAACAGAATGGGAGAGAACGATTAAAAACATAGTTTTCGGTGATTTCTACATCATTTTCGGACTGGGGGAGAACGATTCACAGGAATAGCTTTCCGGCCCGCGGCCGGCTTTTCTGATCGTCATCCCGGGCGCCGCCGCGTGATCACGACCCCCGGCCATTTACCAATCATCATCTTCCATTACTCGGAAGGCTCTTCTAGAGCGCCTCGCGCAGATCTCTCTCGACTCGTCCCCCCCCAGGGCCGGAGCTTCGCCTCCAGTCCCCATGCCGCTCCTCGTGCTGGCGGTCGTCCTGTGGTAGCCCCCGTTGGTCCGTGCCACTCCTCCGCCCCCCGCCCCCTCCTCGCCACCCGTCCTCCCCGGCTCCGCCCTCCACAGCCTGGCGCAGGGCTGGAGGTTTTGAGGGTGCTCCTGGCACCGCAATGGGCTCTCTCTCTCTCTCTCTCGCCTGCCTCCCCCCAATTCGTCCTCCTCTCTCCGCCCTCCACCCTCCGCCCGCCCTTTCCCCGCGCCTCCCTCCATCACCGGCGCGCCTCTTGGGGCGCTCCTGGGCCCATCCTGGGAGCTCCTGGGGCCCATTTTGGGGGGGGGGGGGGCTCCTGCGCCCCTCTTGGGGCTCTCCTGGGCAGCCCCGGGGCCATTCCGAGGCCTCAGAAGCCCATCGGAAGCCAAACGGCGAGACGGCACAACTCATTGTTTTCCGTTGGTGTTTGAGAAGTATTTCGGCCTCTTGGGGGGGTCCAGGGGGGGGGGCTCCGCGAGCAGTTGGAACCGTCTTGTGGCCCTCGTCCCTCGTCGGGCCTCTCGGAGGTTTGTCGGAAGCTATAGTGACCCATCCTCGGCTATTTTGAGCAATCCTGGAGGCCATCTTGGATCATCGGAAGCCTTCTTGGAGCCATCTTGGGCGAAAAAAAACCCTCTGAGACCTCCCCCCCCCAGAACAAAAACACCTCAGGGCGGGGAGGTAGCGCCCCTCCCCGAAGGGAAGAGGGTCTTGCAAGAGGAAGGACAGAACTCGTGAGGCCACCTACGCCCAACGGGCTGGTGGGAGTGTGCGACGCTTACACGGCTGGGGCGCATATCCTTTCAATACGAGGCTATGCTTGTTCGGCGAAAAAAGCGAGGCTATGCTTGGACATGCCCCTTAATTTTATCACCCTGCCTATGTGCGGTTCTGTGCGGTTCTGAGCCCTTAGCACGCTTGAGTGCCGCCTGGGTGGCGGGCTTGCTGGGCGCTTGTCGTCTCAAGGGCAGCGATACCGGCAGTAGAAACCATGACCTGCATGGTGTTGCTAGATGTTCGGGGGCCCCCAAAAGGGGTGGTGACCAGACCGTGTGGTGAGTCGGTGGGGATTCGGGGTCACCGCACGGTTTTGGGACTCGAGTCCCCCTCCGAGGATGTCTCGGGCGACGGGGGCCTCCCGGGTCCCAAGTCCGTGCGGCGACGGACCGTGCGGTGAGGCCTCTCGGGGCTCCGAGGTCACCCCACGGTCTGTCACCACACGGTTTGGGGATCCCCGAGAAGTGCCCTTGGCCCAAGTTGCCCCCAGGATTGCCAAGGAGGCCCCCACCGCCTCCGAGCGCACCCCTTGCGAGGCCCAGGGGGGCCCGAGGGGCTCCGACATGGAGCGACAAAAGTCAGGAGGGAAAAAACACACAGACACAATTAATCGTCGATTCCCCAGAAAGTATGGGAAAATATGGGAAGTGGGGGGGAAGACAAAAACCCAGAAACTATGGGAAAATATGGGGGACACCTTTAATTTGTGTGTATCTATTTGTGTGTCCCAGGGCCCCTTCAAAAAGCCAGGGGGGCACCTCGGGCCAGGGGCGCCCGTGGCCCCCCCCCCTGGGTCTACTACTGGGGAGGGTGGTTCTGGGACGGGAGGGCGTGCCGCAGCAGCGTCGACGCGCCCCGGGTTTGCCCTCGCCCTCGTCCTCGGCCTCTCTCCCCCCCTCGCCCTTCTTCCTCCTCCTCCGAAGCCCACTTCCCTTTTGGGGAGGGGTGCACTCCCCCATCCCCTCCCGGAGGTTGCTCCCGGAGGTGGCCCCCCTCCCCTTCCCAACTCCTCCCCCTCCCAAATCCTCCTCCTCCTCCTCCTCCTCCTCCTCCTCCTCCTCCTCCTCCTCCTCCTCCTCCTCCCCCTCCTCCACGACCGGCGGCAGAGCTCCCCACGCGCGCGGGCGCCCCTGTTCCCGGGCCGGCGCCCGCCTTTTCTCCCCCTGCCGAGAGCCCGCGGCCGCCCGAGGACGGGCCCGCGCGCCAGCCGCACGAGGAGGAGCCGACAGACAGCGACGAGCTCAGGAAACTTCGATCTGCCGATCAGGGCTCGATCGAGGAGCGTCGTCGTCGAGGTGCTTCGTCCAGGGCGTCGTGGCGTCGTCGTCGACGCGCGGGTCTGCCGTCGAGGCCGTCGTCGTCGTCGCCGAGGCACATCGCCGTCGAGGTCGTCGTCGTCGTCGTCGTCGATCTGGCGGGCAGAGCTCGGATCGTGGACGCGGGCAAGCGGATTGCCACCGCCGTCCCCCAGGGGCCCTCTGTCCTGGGTGCGATGGCTCTCTCCTCCCTTCCCCACTCTCCTCTTTCTCTATCACTGACTCTCTCGCTCAATCTCTCTCTCTCTCTCTCTTTCTCTCCTCTATCTCTCTCTCCCTCACTCCTCTCTTTCTCTCTCTCTCTCTCTCTTTGTTGGCTCTCTCACTCTCTCCTCTTTCACTCACGCCTCTCTCTCCATGACTCTCTCTCTCTCTCTCACTCTCTCCTCTTTCGCTCTCTCTGGCTCTCTTTCTCTCTCTTTCTCTCGCTCTCTCCTCTCTCTCTCTCTCTCCCACTCTTCTCCTCTCTCTCTCTGCCTCTCTCTGTGTCCCCCTGTGAATATCGATATTTCGATATATAGACATATATATATATATGTACATATCCCGTTGCACCTATGTGTATACATTCTATTTCCGCTGACACTGAAGGGGGACGACGCCGACGACGACCACGACCATGACGACGACGACCACGACCACGACCACGACCACGACCACGACCACGACGACGGTGACCACGACGAGGAGGAGGAGGAGGAGGAGGAGGAGGAGGAGGAGGCGGAGGAGGAGGAGGCGGAGGAGGAGGAGGAGGAGGAAGAGGATGAGGAAGGAGAAGAGGAGGAGGAGGAGGAGGAGGAGGAGGGGGAGGGGGAGGAGGAGGAGGAAGAGGAGAGGGAAAGGAGGAGGAGGAGGATGAGGGAGAAAGAGAGGAGGAGGAGGGAGGAGAGGAGGAGCAGCAGCAGCAGCAGGAGGATGAGGTAGAGGAGTATCAGGGATCAGGATGTGCATCAGAAGGGGCATCAGGAGGAGGGTTAGACTGACTAGCAGGACCTCAAGATGGCTGAGACGGAACTGCCCAGGCTACCCGCCGATTGTCTGCTCGTTGTGGAGGCTCCCAGGCTTCAGGAGGTCTCTGGAGGCTTCTGGGGGCTTTGGAGACCTCTAGAGACTTCCAGAGAAACCTCCAGAGACTTCTAGAGTGCTTCGGAAACCTCACTGGCACATCGGAGGATGTAGCACTGGCAGTAGTATTATGATAAGGAGCTGGAGCCTTAGACCAGCTCAGATCAGGACAGGCATTCGCCACATCATCAACTCAGATCCGATGGGACGCCTTCCAAGGCGAACTGGAGTCGGATAGCGACGGGAGCGCGCGGCATGAACGCACAGAGACAGAACCGATGCCGACAGGATCTCTGAGGAGG